>OX457025.1:1194478-1510025 GCA_949752745.1 Protula sp. h YS-2021
CTCTCTCCTCTCTCTCTCTCTCTCTCTCTCTCATCTCTCTCTCTCCTCTCTCTCTTAGACACCTTTCCTTGATCTTTAATTAATTGCCAAACTTTGTTCAGTCCTGAAAATGAAGCTGGGTTGCTTGGTGTAAAATATATTTTTCTTAAATATTCTTGTTTTGCTTGCTTAGCATCAAAGACTTTTCCACATTAATGTCCAGTTATTATCTTGCACTGGTTCTTTGTCTGGTTTTCCTGGAGGTGGTAATGTTCTCCCTCCAATCAAAAGTCTACGCTTTGGATTTGATATTAGCGAAACTGGAATGTTTCCGATATTTTGGTAAAACTCCACGTATCCAACTGGTCCGTGTCTTGTGTTGTTCAGTGCATCATGAAGCAAATCTGTTATGTGAGAAAATTCAATAGGATGATTATATATTGTTAATAGCCCTTTCACAGTTTGAGCATGAGCATGCGCAAAAGGAAAAATGCCAAAATCCGAGAGGTCATAGAAGCACGGAAGTCTGTTTTCATATATGAAAGAAAATATTGCATCTTGTAGAAATGCTCTATGCAAAACCCGCTTCATAATTTGGTGGTTTGGCTTCTCGCATGACTTTATTAAAAGGGGCAATGGTATGAAGTATTTTTAATCTCTGAGATGATTAAAGAAATAAATGTTGGTCACAGGTCATTGCTTATCGCTGTTTGTTACTGTGGGTTCGACTCCCACAGAGTGTTTGCATAACGGTTTCTTATGCAATAAACTGGCACTCTACGGTAGTAGCACAGAATGATAAGTATTAAACTAGAACAAATAAGAACTGAAATCGGTTAAGACTCTCACGCAAAGAAATCATCACAAGACATAATAGTTTTTAAACTAAGTTGTTTGTTGACATTGCGTTACATAGATAAGAGGTCTGGAAGTTAATTCTCGGTCATTGTCACAACTTAAAGGTGTGTTTTAAAAAACTTTTTTAAATCGCTATACTACTACCGGAGAATGCCTACAATCGCATAAGAAATCGTTATGCAGCACCCTGTGGGAGTCGAACCCACAATAGCAAACAGCGAGAAGTGTAGAAAAGTATTATACTTTTTACTAATACGTTTCTATTATCTTTAGTATTTTTTTATCTGTGAATATTATATTGAATGGTATATTTGTTGATTTTCCTATGTATTTTGCATCCTGAGTATGCATGTCTACATCCCCCGCTCGCCACCATCCGCAGAGAGAAAGAACGTGTGTGATATTATATACAAGATAGATGTGTAGATAGATAGAGACTTATCCACCTGTATCCACCAATTACGCCCACTTTTCTTACATTTTGAAATAACTAGCGCATCAAAATTTCAATCATATGTATATTTATCAGTTACTTAAGTACCTGGTCTGTATACTATAAAGAATTCTGAAATACTCCACAAAACTTCGGTGCATGCCGTGTCATTTACAAATCTCAAAACATATCTGATAGCAGAATGTGCCTCTGTAACCTTTAACCTAAGATGGCTGCCTGAAACTGTGAAAGGGCTTATTCACCTTTCTTATTCCAGTCAAGAGTCGAATGGTGATTGATAATGTCAAGAAGAGCCTGTGCTTTAGTTTTGTTACGCTTTGGTAGATGAGCAAGAATAACTTCCGGTTTCAGTTTTTTCAATCGCAGTTGATAGAGGTTTTAGGTCGGCTTCGCTGTTTCTGTCAAATCCAACACCTCAGATTGCACAGGATGACTTGATTTCTGTCACTGGAATTGTGTTACCTTTGGATTGATTTTGATGAACATATATCTCCATAAGGTATGAGAACACTCTTTTCATTGTAACTGTGAAAGTTGAGCCTTCAGTGCCCAAAATGTCATCAGCAAATGTTTTGTAGTTGTTACGAATGAGTAGTCTTTTAATTGCTTGCTTTATCCACTTGCTTGCAATGCGCTCAAAAAGTTTGTTCTTTTGATTGACGAGATATTTAGCATTTTTCGGTAGAGGCATTTGCAAAATATTATGTGCAATTTCACTCAGCAATAATATTTGTTCTTCAGTTATAGTATCCAACAGCGCTGCAGCTTGGTCTCTAGATGAATTTAATATAAGATGTAAAAATTCTTGTTTTTAAGTAGATGTTTTGACATGTTTTCCCGTCAACGCCTTAAATAAGAATAAACAAATGTGTTTGTGAGCAGCACCTGTTTTATACTTAATGATAAATAATTGGATCCTCTCCAGGGAAGATGCGAGTTCTTAATCGATAGTGGTCATTGCTACGCGGATGTAAATCTACCACTAAGTATCCATACTTTTCTTTTGTTGCATCATTGTAAGCTTCGGTTAAGTTGCTTAAACCAGTTTGAGAACGAAGAGCACGGATTTGACTTGAAGCTCTCGGATTTTTGAAGAGAACAGTGTAGTGCGTATTTAAAGCAATAGTTCTAGAATGCTTTCCTTGATAAAACAAATTCTGCGATATAAACACTACAGTAATGTTGAAATGATGGCTAGATCTTGTAAATAAATTTTCAGCATCTTTGCTCCTTGTCACTTCATCTAATAGATCATCTAATACAATAACGTTATGATTTCCTTCCAGATACTGATCAAATGTTGTTGGCAATCGTGCACAAATTCCACACCTTTCATTTCATCAAATATGTTTTGAAATACGCCATAAAAGTAAATTATTCTTTTAGGTGGGATTTCAAAGAGATTGCTTTCTAAAAGTTTGCGTAGCCATGTAGTTTTTTTCCACTTGACGTAGTACCACTTATAGTTATTGTAGTTGGTGATAAAATAATCATGTTGCAAACAAAATGCATACATAAATAATATATATATATATATATATATATATATATATATATATGTATATATATATATATCACATTGATTATAAACACACATTTATGTACATAGCATGTGCATAACATCCAATAAACAATTTACATTTAAGAAATATTCAATTTGCATAACAATCAATAATACAATTTGCATTTATGTACAAGTATGCGTAACAATCAAATATATAATTTACATTTATTTCAAATGTACATTATAAACAACTTGCAATTAAGAAATAAATATTTTACATTTATTACAAATCTTGTTAACACGACCAATACAGTTGCATGAATAACTTAATTTTATTACATGAAAAGCAATTTAAAGAATTGCCTTGGCGTGCTCAAATGTTTCAGGAACTGATAATTCTTACTGGAACAAAGTTTTCATTCTCTTCTAATTTTCTTTCAATTTTCCCTGTCTTCATTATCTTTTATTTGTTTTAGATGAGGTAAAATTGTGCAAGCATCGATACCTTTAACAAATTTCTTCAACTCTTCCAGTAGAACACCAACCATGTTTTGACCGATAAACTGAGTCGGTTTAGTCACACGCGCTATGTCAATACTAAACCCACACGTCTAGAAAGGGTCTCGTCTACACACCGCAATTGTTTTAGTTTTACTAGTATCCAGGGCATCTCCTAAATTCACAACTCCCACAACCATTTCAATAACAAAACATCTCTCATTCTATTTTCACAACAGTCGTACCATTCTGGAGAGGCATCAATTTTAAAGTTTGTATGATACAATTGGAAAATACTTGTGCACGCTTTTATTTCCTCTTTTAGTTCCTGCTTTCCGTGGAAATTTGCATTAGCATATAAAACATCTGGTGGGCCGAAATAAAATTATCACATTCATTTTCACAATATCCATTCACTATAACAGAGCTACTGTAATTCGAAAGAATGGATTTGGTTCAACAAAGAGAATATGATCGTTCCTTAATGGATTTAGCTCTATGTCTAGTGCTCGAGTGTGAACACACTCTGCAAGCACTTCGCGTTTTACATAAAAATAATTAATTTCAATTTTTGTTTGTTTTGTAAGTGTAAATTGTATTGTTTTTTCAACTTGAAGCCCATGCTTTTATACGGTCTGATTTTGTTTTGTATTTAAGCACTGTCTCAAACATTTGTCTTGGTTGACTTGAGTCGACATTTTTGCGCACCTTTTGAAGTTACTTTCTCCCAGTCCTCCCCCTCCCCAAATAATACGTCTTTGAGCATAATGCAATGAGAAAATCGCCTGACCCTTCAAGTTTCATTAATCCCGGCTGTCTCCGATCCCAGTTTGAGTGTGTCGAACAGCACGTGCAAGGATACCAATACGAATCCTCAGTCTGGACTTTGTCAAGATGGCAACTATCTTCTATTTTGGACAAGAACTCTACTCTCAAATGCGGCCTTACCACATCTAAAAGGCGTGACTTTACTAATTGCAAAATACAGACTATCCGTATCTGTGAGTGCAAGTTCAAAACATTCGCGTGGAACGTAGCTAGTCTAGACAATTGTAAGAGTAGCGAAGCATGTGCAGTTTCGCATAATTTAAAATAAAAAATCCGATATAATTGGGTATGTCAAGCGTGATTTTATGCTTTGACATTTCAACCTCAAACATGTCGTCCCCCTAGACTAGTGAGGTGACGAAATCTCGGATCGTTAACAAGTCGTTTTAAGTTTTGTTCACCTTGGACATAAAACAATTTCTCGATGTTTTTCCTTATCCATTAACATAGACCCATAAGCACTGTTCCCTAATAGCTTTATTGTTTCCGCTAGAATTGCCTTTGTTTTCATCAACATCGCCAGCTCTAACGAGCTGCAGTTACTTTATCAACAAAGGATCGAAAGCATTTTTGAGGGGAGAATTCTATAACCCTATGGACAGGTGTCCACCTCAGTCCCATGCTGCAGATACCATTTGCAAGCAATATAGTTTTTGCTGACTTTCCACAAACTAACAGTGTGCGAGGCGTCTCTGGAAGACCCTCGCTTTTAACATAATCCTGCATATGTGTTCCAAAGTGATCATACGGAATATCGGCAGTACAAAATATGGGAGCCATTTCTGAGAAATAATCGAAAGGTGACACATTTCTCAGTTCTTCATCGAGCTTAAAAGTATCTCTATGCCTTTCGTCCCACGCTTCCGGTACGCGAATACCGCACAGCACTAACCCAAACAATGATTCGCTGCACACGTCTGTCAGTATTTGGGATTGCCCGAGTTCGTGTTTATGATTACGATAGAACTGGGGTAGGTATCTGTCAATGATATGATCTATATGTGGCTGGATATCTTTCTTAAATTCGCATTCTTGTATGTCGATAAAGTTATACCCAAGGTTTTTCAAATATTCACGTTTTTGTTCTGTTTTTACTTTTCGCTTCTGTTGCAGCTTTTGAAATTTCGCGTCTGTTCGTTTGACTAGTTGACAATCGGTGTGTGGGTGATACCAAC
The DNA here is from genome assembly GCA_949752745.1 of Protula sp. h YS-2021. Lineage (NCBI taxonomy): Eukaryota > Metazoa > Annelida > Polychaeta > Sabellida > Serpulidae > Protula > Protula sp. h YS-2021. The sequence continues at coordinate 1,199,775 of OX457025.1, forward strand.
ATCCGTTATATTCGTAAATTGTGTTTGTTTCGGGACAAAAAGCATCACATCAATAATTTTTAACACGCACTTCTTTGTTGCCATTGTTTAATTTATGCAGTATTCGTTTATTTTCTTTTTCTGCAATGTTATCTGCCCCAAAAATATTGCGCTAAAAAATTTGTATTTGGTTCGGGTTTGAAATTGTTTTCTGCCTTTCTATCAAAAAATACAACCTGTAGGATAAAATTCCTCGAAACATTTCACATAAAGACTACTTGCATCGTACCCGTGAACATTCTTGCATGCTTATCAGGGTTGTTCCTACTAAATGTCTGGTCAACATGATGGAGCCTTGTAAAAATAATTGAAGGCCCACCGCAGATATTTCGCTGAATTGTCTTGAATATATCTTGGGACTTCTTGTCAAAAGAGGAAAATTGCATTCCTTTGATCTAAATAATAGTTTTCCCTGGCCACGCCAGGCGTACTGCTGGTATCTTTAAAAACGTCTATATTGTTTTCTTTGTAAAATAACTGCATTTTTTTCACAGCGGAAACAAACGGTTGCACATCAAGATTGTTATACCACACCAAAAAGTCTTGAAACGTTTGCATGTTTTCCTTTCCCAGACTTCTTTTAACCAAGCATAGTTTTGCTCTCCCTGCCCATCTACTTCCAGTATATTTTTATTCTTTAGTTCAGAATAAAATGCATCATACGGCGGTAGACATTCGTGTTCGAGTTTATCCACAGAGTACGGGAAAAAACCTTTCTGTTCCTGAACTCTAAAGGCCTTAATAAATTTACTGTAATTTGAACCGCGAGCGAGGTAATTGAGAATATCTAAAAATCGGAACGAGTCATTGCACAGAGCTACATAGGCATTGCTCTTTTTAACAACAAAACTGTTTTGGTCAATATGTAAACCGAGTTTCTTTGAGACTTTTGGCTTTACTAAATTCAGATCGTTCCTGGAACCGTTAAAACTGAGCAGCGGAATTTGAGAGCAGTATGTTTGAAATTTTTGGGATATTCTTTTAATTTCTCGGCGAATGAATCTGTGTGGGTCCTCCCTTGCCCGAGCCTGATTAACAGTATCTGCATCGTTGGACGCACAGTCCATCATCTGGTCTTCAGACTCTCCATCCGATAAGTCCTGTTCAAAGTCTAAGATGTCATCGATTCCCTCGTCTTGCTCGTCGACATCTCGTCCATATTTTTTCAAAAGTGTCTTTAATTGATTGAAAACATTGCGCCATTTTTGTATGGATAATGCCTCGCTCTTTTCACTAATTTCCGTCATGTACGCGACCATTTCGTCTAAAAATTTGTCTGTGTCGGGGCTTACAAAACACTTTGGGTTTGTATAATCCTGAACGTTGGAGCTTACCGACACCGATACTGGCACGTGTTCTTGAGTAAAACTCATTTTTTGTGTTGGTGGTATTGTCGATTTTTTCAGCATAGCTTCGAAATCGAAAACGATAAAGTGTTCATAAAACTGCTCATTTTGCGGGACATGAATATTAATATCTCCTAGCTCTTCAAATATAGTCCGAGACCGATTCATGAAACCGCCGAGATATTTGTATTGTGTTACATTTGAGCAAACACGCAAGTGACGTTTCCAGTTTTGAAGTATTGTGAAATGTCTGTCACATTTCGGACATTGATATTTTTTGCGTAATACTTAAAATTTGTTATCAAGCTGGTATAGTTCTCGTATATGTTGCAATATAGAGTGTCTTTGAAATGACACAGCGAACGATAACGCGGCATTACTGTTTGAGTGGGCAGTAGTTCGTAAATGTTCAAGTTAACCTGAAAGCATTTTTCAAAGTCCGGCACCTAAGAAAAGTCTACCTCTTGAAATTTCTTTTTCGGAACTCTCCTACCGATATAATCACACCACTGCGTGTACAAGTCTTCAACAACAGCCTCTCTAGGATGGTTCGAATCGTTTTTGTAGGCAGCCGAAATAAGCATAACCTATCATTATGCACCTGTCGTGTGCCTTTGTTCACATCTAAGCTAAGAATTGATTTAGAATTTTTCACAAAGTCGGGTAAACATCCCTCTCCCAAGACTTGTGACATTGGATAAACATAATACACCACATTGGTAATCATATATGGCACCCACTTTGAATCAGAACTGTGATTTCTCACATACTCATTTAAATCAATCCTGCTGAGCAACGCATTCAGTCGACGCAAATTTTCCCGAGTAGAAATTGTAAATGGACTATCAATTACTTTAAACGCATGATCTTCGTTTCTTTCAATTTGATCTAATTGGTCAAAAATTTCCGTCTTTCCGTCAGACAGATCTTGCGTAGGAAAATTATACACTTTGTGACCAGGTAAGTTTGAATGATTCGCTAAGATGTGTTTTTTACTTGCATTATAAACGTTTGTTAGCTTTTTGTTATCCGCGTCTAATGCGTGGTCGAACGACTGTAGACCCTCATTTGACCCATGCTGAATTGCACGATGTAAATACAGGTCAGATCTATTTTCAAAGCTACGAAAACACTCTCTACAATTAACACTAGTCTTTCGTTTTTTCTCAGGGGGCTCACAACCAGTTTGGTTTTCTGACAGCTTATACACACAAACAGCTTCATGTTTGCGTCTCCTAGTTGAATTCAAATCACTTTTACCACAGTAACGGCAGTGCGTGTCTTGCTTCCCTCTGCAGTGCTCTTGATGTTTTCGTTTCTTCTTTGCGTTTGTAAAGTTTTTTCCAAAATTCACACACCCATCTCCCTGTTAAACAAACAGAAAACAGATTGAAGATCGTACGATATCTCACATTACTTTTGAAAAGTTAAAACGTGAATAATAATAATAATAATAATAATAATAATAATAATAATAATAATAATAATAATAATAATAATAATAATAATAATAATAATAATAATAATAATAATAATAAGAAGAAGAAGAAGAAGAAGAAGAAGAAGAAGAAGAAGAAATTTCGACCCTTTAAATTTTGTAACTGGTTCTTTTGCAACTTGTGTCAAGTAATAATAATAATAATAAAAGTAGTAGTAGTAGTAATAATAATAATAATAATAATAATAATAATAATAATAATAATAATAATAATGTCAATAAGAATAATATTTATAATATTTATAATAATTATAATAATGATAATAAATTGAAATATTATAGTGTGGATAATTACCTTTTCATTGTTCCCAGAAGAGTAAACTGCTCCCTCCCCACTTTGTTCAGGGTCTTTCTGCTTTCGTTTATTCTTGGTGGAGTTTGTAGTTGTTTGTTTAGACTGCGACTTCCCCTAGATAATACATTTTATAATTATAATGAAAAGTACTGTTATGTTTACATATTACATATATGTAATATGTAAACATAACAGTACATATATTTGAATACAAACTGAGTTAATGAGTGAATGCTAAACCATCAACACATAATTACTCATGAATTTATACTTATATTACATTAATACTCACTAAAATTATATATATATATATATATATATATATATATATATATATATATATATATATATATATATATATATATGTATATATATATATATATATATTATTATTATTATTATTATTATTATTATTATTAGATATAAAAAGACAGAATCAATAAACACACATGCATATGAACTTAAATTATAATCATATTTATTGCAAACAAGAATTGAAACAAGCTCCTTGTAAAATGCCAAAATAATTTTTTGCTTCCTTTTATACGTGCATGAGTTTATTCTGTTACCATGCATCCGTAAATCTTATTAATTAAAGTGCTCACCTTATTTAAACCCTCCACTGGTGTGTCACTCGCTTTTTTCGCTTGCAAAAGAGATTCGCACTTTGCTTGAATTATTGGGTCATTATTATCCGCGCCCAGAAAACTCACAAATTGATCCAGTTCTTCTACAGTATTATATGCACAGTCAAGCATATGATGACGGAAATCATCATCCGTGACGTTACACGCCATTTTCGCGTTTAAAGAAAACGACCTATCCCCGTTGCCTGCTTGATTCCGTTTAACTGTTAATTTGGTTAATGCCACATTTATAATTGTGAGAAACAACCGTTATAGTCAAACAAACTCGCTAAAGGAATCAATATGGCAAACCCCCACCCCCTCCAACCACCCCAAACACTTAAACCCACCCACCATTGTTACTTAGTACACAGACTAAACAATATGCTAAAAACCATGTGCTCTTGCTGTTCATTATTTAATGCTAATAGTAAAACTCTGTTGCTTTCGGCTAAAAAATATGGTATGGCTAACGCTAAAAACACTAGCACAGTACTCTTTAAATGTACAATAGACAAATTATAACCAAATGGCTTTATTTAATCTGTAAAGGGTCGCATTGTATTAGAACTAAACTGTTCAATAACGCAACCCCCTCCCCAAAGCTTTAGCCTACCCTCTATTGTTGCACGGTGCACAAAGACTAACACTAACCTATATGTCTTGTTAAAAACCTTCCGCTCTTGCTATTCACTATTTAATGCTAATAGCAAACTCTCGGCTGCTATTGGTTATAAAATACTCTTTGACTAGGGGCAATTCAACACAATTCTCTTTAAATGTACAACGGTCAAACGGCTCTATTTAATCTGTAAAGGGTAGTATTGTATTAGAACCAAGCTGAAAAAATCAAACTGACTGTCTGACCGCCACACTAATCCATCTTTTCTTTAAATTCCGTTTCATTTCGGCAGATTAGTTTATCTGTGTCTCGTAAACAATTCGTTTAACGATGGAAAACAAACAATCAATATAACAATAGTCCAATTCATTTAAAACAAATCGTTGTCAATTCGTACAAAATAAATGTAGAAGTGACGCTCTCTTAAGACCATGCTAGTCTCGACAGAAGGAACGGGATGGAGGTGGGGGGGCGACGACGGATACACGCGGAAGGCGTGGGAAAATAAGAAACATGACAGAAAAGTTTATTGTCTCCCTAACAAAACAACATCACCGTTGTGATTGTTCTTTTTCAGCGTTTTATCATTCACTTTGTTTTGATGTCTCGCCTATGCGAAATTCAAATATCGTTTGTTCTCTTTATTAAGGAGAAGACTTAAAGATATAATCCGCCACTTTCAATGCCGTTCACTGGTATTCAGTTCCCATAAATCCTCATTATTCGTGACAAAATGGTTGACACGTGGTAACATTTGATATTAATGATTGATATGTAACTTTGACGGACGGCAAGCATAAAAAACAGTTGAAGGAATCAATAAATTGCAATAAAAAACCTTCTTAAAAGTTATCAGGCACCCCCCTCCCCCCCCCCCCCCAAATACTTTAAAATACCTGATTTTCTAACACACACGTGGATACTGGTTTATTTTGAGACAGAAAGGCGTGTCTTACATTTTGAGAATAAAGCCAGCAACTACAGTGTTACCTCCGAAATCGGACCACCGTTGGAACGGCAAAAAGTGTACCCCATTTTAAAGGTGGTCTCTATTTCGAGTTTCCTTATTCATTAATGTATTGCATTCCACACCTAAAAAATGTGCCCTATTTCGGGGTGGTCGAAAAAAGCGGTGGTTCGATGCCGAGGTTCCGCTGTACATCAAAAACCCTACGCAGTGGAACTCTGAAAACGGGATAAGAAAAGGGAGACTAAATATCTTTATTCGCTCTGTAAATAAATCTATATGTTGTGTGAATATTATGTAATGCGTCCGGTAAGTTGCGCATACATGGTGTTAATGCCCTTGCGTATGGAAGATAGATAAATGAAGATAAAAATGCATCAATTCACTTTTTCCTGTAAGAATAGAATGAACAATAATGGCGTATTTTTGTAGATAATGTGTCGATACCTTTATGTCACCGAGGTGACGCCCATTTACGCAATAGTCGGATGTGTAAGTATGACGCTAAGTGTCTAAGAATTCTATTGAAACTATCGGGCAGGGGGATCTTCGCAATAGGAGTGTGTATTGTGTGTGTGTGTGTGTGTCTTAGCGGAGAGAATATTACGAAAACTGTATTATTTCTTTCCAGCTATTAACCAAACATAAATCATGTATTCAGTACAGATTTCACATGCCACCTTTATTTACGTTATCAAAGTCTTTACCTACACATCATATCAGGCAGGTGCTGCTACTATTAACTTACCTTTACGCTTCAACTAACATTAACTATTAGTGATTCGTTCGAAAAATACAAGAAAACTAAACTAACGCTCGCTAGTGAGCCTCTTAGTGAAGGTTATATTTAAAAAGATCAAACATTCAATATGAGAATATCGTTTTGAAAGAGCAAACGCAGATGTTATTTTGTCCCAAAATTCCTGAACCCCTCCCCCTCCAAACAATGAAACTATTAGTTAAAGTTTAATCCGGGGGGGGGCGGATTGGGACCGGGGCCGAGACCAAATGATCACACGAAGCGACAGTGATGTCTTTTTTCTGCAAAGGTGTTATTCAGCCAAACAAAATGACAATAAGTTTAATTTTTATCAGTTTTTATTTCACTGGTGTCAATAGATTTGTAATTCTATACTTGTTGCACACAGGACACATGTCCATAAGAATGTATCGTAAGTCATGTTATGAAAACAGACAGCGTGAATAATAACGAAATAAATCCGTGATAAAAGGCATGAAATATCCCATTACCAATCACCTCAACCAAGAAGTGCCAAGAAACTGTTGTGCAATGTTGTCATTAACTGGAGTTTTTAAGTTGTCGTGCTATCAAGCTGTTGATGACAGACCGACCGACACGCGGTCGATCGCATATATTTCCCTTGTGGCAAATAAATTTCATCATATGCCTATCTTAATTTCGCTACAGCCGTCAAAAGTTGAAAAAACCGTCTGATGGACCCAAGGAATATTCATATCAAATTTGAAGCCGATACGACTTGCCGTTATCAAGATATTTTGCACACAAAACATATCTCTTCAAAACAAATACACATTTACGTGATGACGTCATATGCCATAATCGTTAGCTCTACTCGCGACAAAAATTGATAGAATCTTTCGGACCTACCATCCAACAATCCCACTAAGTTTGAACCTTCTCTGATATACAGCGGCTGAGAAATGATACATGTATGAGCTTAACGCGATGATATCAGAATCAGACATCAGAGAAGTCAAGACAGGGTCACAAAATCTAAGCAGAGGTCATCCGTGTGGCTACTAGCACCGCCTTTCATTGAAATTCGCGCATGAGCTTCGGCTGAACATTGTTCTTAAAATGCATAAGACCTACACATTCGAACGCGTTAAAAGTAAAACTTCAGTCGAACAGTGATCTTAAGGGGTCACGAAAATCCAACCAGTCTGAGAGGTCACGAAAATCCAACCGGCCTGAGGTCACCAAACTCCATAAGCCTGAGAGGTCACCAAAAACCTACCAGCCTGGGGTCACGAAAATCTAACCAGCCTGAGAGGTCACGAAAGTCCCACCAGCCTGAGGTCATTCAGAAGTGGAGTTTCAAAATCATCTTTCAAGCTTTGGTAGAAACGGGTTTACAAGAAGGATAAGGTCTACACTTACGACAGTGTTAAAATGTAAAAAAAAATCAGGCTGTGACCACTCAAGTTCACCACAAAAGTCGAATCTGTCCGAGATTTCACCCATATAAACACGCACATCGCGTCCTCATCAAACTCTGTTCTCTGGCTTTGCCAGTGGAGGAGATGACACAAGAAATCACGATTACTGTTAAGAAAAAAAAAGATACCACCGGCTGCTCGCACAAATTCAAATAGCCCTTGCAAGCAAAAGGCTTGTCAAGTGCTAAATTAAATATTCGAAGTCCAGCCATGACCTTAAATGAGCACTCAAGGTCGACAAAATCTAATTAACCCGAGAGATCATCCACATTAATACTCACACTAAGTTTTTTCAAATCTGTTCAAAGACTTTGTCGTAATTCTGTTCACAGGGAAAGCGTGACGCAAGCACAGACGGGCTATTCACCAGACGGTCAAGTCAAAAACATTACGTCCCACCCCTGCCCCCCCCACCCCTCACCTTGGATCTTGTCAGGTTGGAGGTATAATAACACATAAAATCAGACAAAGGAGGAATGCTTCAAGGATTTTAATCGTCATTTCACGAAAAAAAAAAAAAAAAAAAAAAAAAGAGAAAAAAAGTGAAATTCTTCTGACACCTTCTTACATCTGTTCCTTACAAGTCTACACAACTACCGTGAACCCACAAATCTCACAGAACGAGGTAGCACTGTCATGTTGTAAAACAGCACGGCTCAATAAACAAAAAATAAAAAAAATAAAGATGTTGAGCTCAGAAATACGATGCCCGGTTACTTATGCAATTCCACGCCCCTTTTTTACAAATAAAGCCGAGGCATTAAATTGTACAGTGGATTACGTTTTGCTAAGTTTTACAAGTAAAAGAACGTTCTGTAACACGATGAACGTACATTCTTTTCACCACGAGTCCGACTCCATTTTCAAACGCAGAGAATCAGCTTGTACACTTTTGTTTCAATCCGGCAACGAATAAGGCTCGCAATCTCTAAATAAAACATTACCAACTTCGAAATTGCCAGCGTTTGATTTCTGAGAAGTACAACGGCAGAATTCTAACCGTGATAAGTATTTCACAGATATATCACAACTATATCGTACACTACATTATAGTGCTGGTCGGTATATTCCGGAGATCACCCGACACAACCGAATCGCACAATACCAGTGGTTATATTTGATTGATATAATAGCACTAGATGGATCATGATTATTAGAACTTTGAACTTCCCATCGCACCCCCCACCCCTCCAGCCACCACTCCTACACCCCTCCTCCCCCCCAACCCCCCCCCCCCCCCATACACACACCCGAACATTTCCAAATGTGATCGGCACAACAGCGATACAGTGATCATGATTATTAGAAGTTTGAAGTCTCAAGCACAAAGTGGAGCGTCATTTTTGCATTTGTACAGACACTCGCCACCCCCCCTCCCCCGCCCCCCCCCCTCCCCTCTCCCACCCCCAGAAACACACCACAGGTAAGGGAGTCACAAAGTGCGCCTGCGCATTTCAATCTTTTCAGCAATACGTGTAACTGAATCACCCCCTCCAGCCCCGCCCCCCCCCCCCCCACCCTTGTCCCAAACCTCATAAGTACGGAACACTACACCAGCCGATCGAGCCGGCACACTTCACATATACCACAACTAAGAGCACACACATACACACACAAGTTCACTGATCAATCTTGTGTTCTTATTTCTTCTCCTTCCACGTTTGGCACAACACCTATGACATCAACTGAACCCCCCCCCCCCCCACTCCTCTCCCCCCTCCCCTTCCCACCCTCGGACGACAAAATCACTCCACATAATGTCAATTGCACTAGATGTCAATCACCAAATCAATCACTGCAACCGTCTGATTTTTACAGAAACAATATCACACACTGTTCGGCAGATTGCACTTGTAATTCATTCAAGGGCGTATACGAGAATCTCTATTATTGCACAAGGTTTTTAACGACTTGTCTCCTTATCAGGAACACCAGCAGTGAAATGTGCGTGATGTATCGGTCCTTGACACCAGGCGTATCTCTAGCCATCAGTGACTGCAGCAAGTCAACACTTCACACACTAAAGCACATCTAAGTACGAAAAAAAGAGCCTATTATTTAAAATACGAATCTCTCCAGCCGATATGAAAGTAGACATTTCTTTTTTTTTTTTCTTTTTGTTTCTGTTCTGGGTAAAATAAGGCACATTCGACACAGACAGTCTATACCGGAATAGACTAGCGAAGACTTACGACCATGAACAACGCCAGTCTATTCCGGAATAGACTCACTGCGTTCAAACTGCTTTATTCCGCCCAGGACAAGAAATACCTTCATCCTGATTTACTCGACACATTCGTATTTGAAATAAAAGCGTGGTGACAGTTGCTTAAGCAACCTGCCCTGGGGATTTTTGGTACACTTGAAACCAGCACATAAGAATTTAGCACGTTCTCAGCGCCCACTGCCAACACCGTAGAAACGCATTACACGCTGGTGCTTATTGTTATTTATTTATGTATTTATTGATTTATTTTGTTTTTGCTTTGTTGGAAGTATTGTTGAGATCACCGCCATACATTAGCACGTCACCGGCACCAGCGAAGGGATATACAGCAGGAGCAACTCCTCACGGATAAATCACCCGGACACGTCGTCACTTATGCTCCAGCTCCCCTCCCACTACCCCCCCCCCCCCACTTCCCCCTCTCCCCTCCTTTTCTTTGTTTGTCTTTTTTTTTTTTTTTTTTTTGCAAGGAAAGAGTACGAACAGCGAAACCTCGGTCGACAGCAAACGCTCTTCAGGGTAGGGGGTAATCTCAAAAATGGCCGCGAACAGTTCAAAAAAACACAGAACAAAGACCTTGCATTGGCCTTTTCTTTAACCGCTTTAGTGACAAGCTTCGTGTACTTAGCCAGATGTTAACACTGCAGAAAAACAAAACAAGACTGTCCACGGACAATGCCCCAGCTCACGAATGCTGATGTTAAGATTTATGATATATAGGTATAACCTGTAACCAGAATTTCAACACAGTAAGGCTATGTACCTGGCACCAGCCAAGATTTTAATACAAAAATGGTTTATCGCCAGTATATCCGCCAACACTGCAAAAAAAAAAAAAAAAAAAAAAACTCCACAGGCAACACTGATCTAAGAAATAACCTCACAATAGCGTAGACACATAATTTTTGTATACACAAATTTTAAATACTAACAAATTCAAAGACAAATGCTAGACCTAATTTCTACTCCCGAGTATCCGCTCTGCGATTCAACTGGCAACAAAAAAGTACATTTTTTTTAGAAAATGACAGTGTAAACCACAATGTGACATTTAGGGCCACTTCGTTTCGGCCTGATGGCATCAACTGTCCTCCAATCAGAAAGCCTGAGACAAAATGGTACGTAAATCTGATTGGTCAACACTGGATGTCATCAGCAACAACGAACAGGTCCATGTTTCGAGGATCACAGTCGAGAACCTGACCTACAATTCATTCTGTTGTACAAACAAACAAACAAGCAAACAAAAGAAACGTTTCTAAATCCTACGATGCTCACCTACAGCCCCAGCATTCTACGAAACCCTCCAGATCTTTTTATGGATCAAATAAGTGCATTCTCGGCGTGATCTCCACCCACTTGGAAATCTCTTTGAAATTACCCTTTTTCCAATAACATTTTCTACATAACTGTGTTTTTCCTTGTATGGGATTTTGTAGTTACTGCTAAAAACGACTTTGCCATATCCGAATGTAACGACTTTGTGCACCGGAGTTTGGGATATTTCTGTATCTGTTTAAGGATCAGTTAAAAAATATAAAAGACTTAAAGAGAAACACATCATAGAAATTTTGTTTAGAAACAGAAATATATTAGGAAATTGCAAATGCTTGAAAAGAGTGGTTGCCGGCAGAAAATGCATCTATTTGATCCAGCAGTAGATCCCGATGAAGATCCAGACACACTCTAGAATTCACATGGGCCCTCTACATGAGCATATTGTGTCCATCTGTATTTTTTACCCTGCGAATAATCTACACTAACATTCCGAATAATCTATGTAATTTATATCAACAGCTTCTAATCTACACCAGTATAGGTTATAATCTACATCAGCATAGCTTATAATCTACATCAGTACAGCTTATGATATACATCAGTATAGCTTATAATCTACATCAGTACAGCTTATAATCTACATCAGTAACCTACATCAGTATAGCTTATAATCTACCTCAGTAGAGGCTATAATCTACATAATAATCTGAGGTTATAATCTGCAGCAGTACAGCTTAAATCAACACCACTACAGCTTATAATCTACATCGGTAAAGCTTATAATCTACACCACTATACCTTATAATCTATTTAGTACAACAGCTTCCTAAGTGGCTAGTTTGCCTAGACAAGCACATCACGGCTAAGGCTGGGTTAATTCTGAGATCAGACTCATTCCACTGAATGCTCATCGACTCGTGCGCTAATTCAAATCCTAAAACACCCACTAATGTGCTCAAAACAGTCACTCAAGCGATCACTCAAGCGCTCAAAATTCACTCAAACTTTCACTTAAACATTCGCTAAAACGTTCACCCAAAGGCTCAAACACTCACTCAAAGGCTCAAAGATTCATTCAAAGGCTCACTCAAAGGCTCAAATATTGACTCAAAAGCTCAAATATTCTCTCAAATGCTCAATTAAACTCTTAAACATTCACCAAAATGCTCAAGCACCCACTCACATCCACTCACATAAGCGCCTATGTGCTAAGCCATACCTTAGTTCACCCAATCACTCACCCACTCACTCACTAGTTCAAATAGACCATTATATCCCACGGCAATCTTCGTTTTAAAAAAAAACTATTGTAAAGTAAATAGCAGCACATTATACTGAAACAATTCAAATAGACAGAAACACTTTACGACGAGCCCGTGCGTCCCCACACCCCGCCCGGGGCCCCACGTCGCTTACGACGAGCCCGTGTGTCCCCACTACCCGTCCGGGGCCCCACGTCGCTTACGACCAGCCCGTGCGTCCCCACAACCCGCCCGGGGCCCCACGTCGCTTATTCTAACAAGACGTCTTCCAGGGCCAAGTATTTCTTGACACACGTCGGCAGCGGCAGCACCTCAATGACGGGAATGACACTGGCGCCGCGCGTCACCTCCCTGCTGATGTGCTGTCGCAGCGTGCGCCGCGCCAGTTGCGCCAGACTGCGCGGTTTGCCCATGCGCTGTTTGATCCACTCCCACGTGGCCTTCTGCATGTCGCTGTCACGCCGGAAGCGAGCAGGCCCCGGCGTGTGGAAGTCCATCTCCGTGATTTTCTCAGCCGCTGCCTCGTCGTTAAACCAGGGCTGAGTGCAGAAGTGGCAGCCCGCCTGTATCAGGTACTTCACCAACAATGGGTTCGACGTCGTGAAGGCGATGTGGAGAGGGCTATCCGCAGTGTCGCTGATGGCGTCCAGGGTGGCGCCGTGCTTGATCAGCAAGGCGGCGATGTCGTTTTGTTCGCGGAGTAACGTCATCGTCAGCGGCGTGTTTCCGCGAGATTCCACGACATTTAAACACGCGCCCTTTTGGATCAGCAAGTTGACCGCGTCATACTGATCCTTCTGTCCCACGCGCCCGTGCGCTGCTATCGATATCGCCGTTTCGCCTTGCGCGTTTCTGGAGTTTACATTCGCACCTTTCTCGATTAAATACGCCATAAGCCGCGAGTAGCCGCACTCGGCCGCGCGCCGTAAACCATCGTTAATGTCCACGTTCGACTTGGATGAATAGTTTTCATACATGTAGCGCACAATGTCGAGATGTCCGCGCAAGCACGCCAGACTGAATGGCGTGAAGGAGAAGCAGTCCTTGGCGTCAATCCTGCAGCCGTGCACCAGCAGGTACTTGACAATCGCCACATTTCCGCGCACCGCCGCCGTGTGTAGAGGCGTGCGCGCGTCGCCGTTGATCGTCACTTTTGCGCCTTTATCCACGAGCCACTTTACCATGGCAACTTGATCCGCCACGGTGGCGTAATGCAGCGCGGTGTAGAAATGAGGACCGACCCAATTGACGTCCGCGCCATGCGCGTGAAGCAGCTCCGCCATCGTCATGTCCCCAAATCCCGCGGCCCACTGCAACGCGGATTTATACTCATGCTGCGTTTTTCCGCGCTGTGGCGCGTCCTCTAGCGCGCAGCCGTGATCCAGAAGCAGCTCGATCAGCTCCATGTTGTGGATCCGCGCCGCCGTTACTATGGGCGTCTCGTAGTTACAGTAGACGTTACAGTAACTCTGCAGGTTCAATTCGGCCTTATAAGAGATGAGCAGTTTCACCATGGCAATGTTTTCATTCTGTACGGCGAAATAAATCGGTGCCTTATGCATGATATTGAACTTATTGACATCGATCTGTCCGGATTTTAGCATCCGTTCAACTGTGTCGATGTTGTTCTTGTTGACAGCCGTGAAAAACTCCACTTCGACGTAGGCCTGGTTGTCATGGGCACCGCTCTCGTCGCCATGGGGACCGCTGTCAATCTCCATATGCTCCTCCCCCGCTGCCATGACTCACCTACAAGAACACGACAGTTGTCACTTAGCAACCATAATAATAATAAAATAATAAAATAATAATAATAACAATAATTATATAAATAATAATAATATACAAGTTTGAAAAGGCGGATCGTGGAAGGTGTGGGGGGGGGGGGGGCAGATGCGTATTAACGACCACATCCAACGCTCAACCTCTACAAAGACTGACCTCTACAGAGGGTGACCTCTACAGAGGTTGCCCTACATTAGATTTACTGAAACTCACGACAAACTTTTTCACCTCAAAATAACAAAATAATTGAAAACATTCAAGTACGCATAGAAATGGTTAGGTTTAGCCGAAAATGGTGCTTTGTCAGAACCTCTCACATTCGTCTCTCTCTCTCTCTTCTTTTTTTTTTTTTATGTTCTTTGTTGCTGTTGGTGTTGAAATTTTAGCAAAACCCGATGCTCAGCAGCAAGGCATGTAAAGCGATGAGTGTTCGCATGAAATGATACCGAAATATTGGTTAAATAATTGTTGATGTGATTGTATAAGAGGTGGCTTGACGTAACCAACAAGGTATTTGAGCATGCGCACACAGCCCAGTCCATATGAATTAAGGCCACTCATTTCTTCCCTTTACTGGGAAAGGAATTCTCTGCAAAAAAAAAAAAAAAAGACCTGAAGTGAGAAACGGCACGAATAAAGTGATAAAATCACTTATCCATGGACAACACTACCAAATTTTCAGTGCTATCCGCGGACAATCATCTACTATATTTTCCGTGCCATCCGTGGACAACCATCCACTGTACTTTCCGCGCCATCCGTGGACAACCATCCACTGTACTTTCCGCGCCATCCGTGGACAACCATCCACTGTACTTTCCGCGCCATCCGTGGACAACCATCCACTGTACTTTCCGCGCCATCCGTGGACAACCATCCACTGTACTTTCCGCGCCATCCGTGGACAACCATCCACTGTACTTTCCGCGCCATCCGTGGACAACCATCCACTGTACTTTCCGCGCCATCCGTGGACAACCATCCACTGTACTTTCCGCGCCATCCGTGGACAACCATCTGCTGTACTTTCCGCGCCATCCGTGGACAACCATCTGCTGTACTTTCCGCGCCATCCGTGGACAACCATCTGCTGTACTTTCCGCGCCATCCGTGGACAACCATCCACTGTACTTTCCGCGCCATCCGTGGACAACCATCCACTGTACTTTCCGCGCCATCCGTGGACAACCATCTGCTGTACTTTCCGCGCCATCCGTGGACAACCATCTGCTGTACTTTCCGCGCCATCCGTGGACAACCATCCACTGTACTTTCCGCGCCATACGTGGACAACCATCCACTGTACTTTCCGCGCCATCCGTGGACAACCATCCACTGTACTTTCCGCGCCATCCGTGGACAACCATCCACTGTACTTTCCGCGCCATCCGTGGACAACCATCCACTGTACTTTCCGCGCCATCCGTGGACAACCATCCACTGTACTTTCCGCGCCATCCGTGGACAACCATCCACTGTACTTTCCGCGCCATCCGTGGACAACCATCCACTGTACTTTCCGCGCCATCCGTGGACAACCATCTGCTGTACTTTCCGCGCCATCCGTGGACAACCATCCACTGTACTTTCCGCGCCATCCGTGGACAACCATCTGCTGTACTTTCCGCGCCATCCGTGGACAACCATCCACTGTACTTTCCGCGCCATCCGTAGAAAACCATCTGCTGTACTTTCCGTGCCATCCGTGGACAACCATCTGCAGACGTGCTGAGTTCCACGCGTGCTTCAGCACAGCTCCATGCTCACAAATAACATCCCCACGTGAATCAAGTCCAGGTCAGATCGCCTGCCCTTTGCCCTGCTTCACAATACCATGTTCTTGACTGAGACAGGACGAGCCTCACGTCCTCCGCCCACCACTGTCCCTCAGTCAAAACTGTTTACCTTGACAGTGACCTTGAGCGTACACTGGTGATTCCGCGAAAATAGCACCCATAAAGAGGGACTACTTTTTAAAATACCAATCTGTGTTTATACATAACAGATAGATCTCCTCAGAAGTCAGCTGTTTTATAACAACGCCGGCAAGAGGTCAGTTGTATTATAACGCCGACAAGAGGTCAACTGTTTTATAACAACGCCGGCAAGTCGAAAACTTGCAAAAAGTACACTAAGTTGTACGGGGCCAATGTTTCGGACTTTTTGCTCTGTTTACTGGTCCGTCATTTTGTTGCCTCGGATATATCTGCCGTTTAACAAAATCAGTGTTACCGGTCTAGTGTGAAAAAAGGCCTCAGGACCACAATGTTTTGTTTGATACTTTCGGCGGCGACGCAGTGGGTGTATTACATTACAGACTTGATTCTGTCTGTAAAAAAAGTCCTTTCGCCAATAGTCATTATTAACTTTTCCTCGCCTAACCTACTGCGGCAAGGGGGGCAAGTTGAATGTTTCAATGTGAATACTGGTGTCCGCGGGGGTTGGGGTGGTGAGAGGGGGAGGCGTGGGAGTTAGGCCAGGTTACCCACGGCTTTCAGATCACATTATGACGTCAAAGAAAAAATTCTTCAGTGCAGGAAAAAGAGGCTAAATCATTTTTGGGAATAATATCGTTGACCTAAACCTTATTCTGTTTCTCCCCTCCACAAGGGATTTCTTAGCCATTTATTTTTCTCTTTCGATCAAAGACTTATCTGAAGCTCCTGACTCCCTGCCCCCCCCCCCCCCACCCCAATCCATGACGGATTTTTCTTTTTCTCTCTCACTCACAGACTATTATGAAGCTCCAGTCATTTACAAACAATAATGTATCCAGGTAACGTGCTCTAGTGAATACGTATTTTATTTGGAAATTACTTTCTGCACTTACCTCTTCTTAAAAAAAAAATAAATAAACCAATCAGTTAAGTCATATTAATACGTGCGTACCTGATTAATCCAATACAGGTTTATACTATCAAGTCATCGAAAATCTGCACGAGAAATATCAGTTACATCAGAGCTTAGATAAATATTTTTCGCTTTCAGCTGTGAAGAGCCTTCTCTCACTGCTGATACCAAGTAAATGCACTGGCAAGAGAAGGCCAGGGATGCATCTTATAAACCGAGCGCTCAAGTGCCCGGCTGTGTGCTGTTCAAGTATCATGTTTATTTGTTGCAATACTTCAGGGACCAGAAAAACATACAGACACACACATTGGAAGCACGACTTTTGTTCAATACACTGCCGCATCAGCTGATTGGCGGTCAAGGTCACGCGTATTCAAAACAGCTGTTCTATTTCCGTCCTTGTAAAAATGATTTCTGATGCACTATGAATCCGATTCAAAGGTTCTATTTGTGTGTGATTGATGGGGAAGGCGTTGGTGCATGTGCTGCTTTCGGACTACAAAGTGCAGCTCTGTGATTTTCCACAACCCTAGATATACACAGTGTTGCCATGTTACAGCGGCACCGGGTATAACGCTTGTCATAACGACACCCGGTATAACGCGCTTGTCATAACGACACCGGGTATAACGCTTGTCATAACGACACCGGGTATAACGCTTGTCATAACGACACCGAGTATAACGCTTGTCATAACGACACCGAGTATAACGCTTGTCATAACGACACCCGGTATAACGCTTGTCATAACGACACTGGGTATAACGCTTCTCATAACGACACCGGGTATAACGCTTCTCATAACGACACCGGGTACAACGCTTCTCATAACGACACCGGGTATAACGCTTGTCCATAACGACACCGGGTATAACGCTTCTCATAACGACACCGGGTATAACGCTTGTCCATAACGACACCGGGTATAACGCTTCTCATAACGACACCGGGTATAACGCTTGTCCATAACGACACCGGGTATAACGCTTCTCATAACGACACCGGGTATAACGCTTGTCATAACGACACCGGCTATAACGCTTGTCATAACGACACCGGGTATAACGCTTGTCCATAACGACACCGGGTATAACGCTTCTCATAACGACACCGCGTATAACGCTTGTCATAACGACACCGGCTATAACGCTTGTCATAACGACACCGGGTATAACGCTTGTCATAACGACACCGGGTATAACGTTTGCCATAACGACACCGCGTATAACGCTTGTTATAACGACACCGGGTATAACGCTTGTCATAACGACACCGGGTATAACGCTTGTCATAACGACACCGGGTATAACGCTTCTCATAACGACACCGGGTATAACGCTTGTCCATAACGACACCGGGTAATAGGCTTGTCATAACGACACCGGGTATAACGCTTCTCATAACGACACCGGGTATAACGCTTCTCATAACGACACCGGGTATAACGCTTGTCATAGCGACACCCGGTATAACGCTTGTCATAACGACACTGGATATAAGCTTGTCATAACGACACCGCGTATAACGCTTGTCATAACGACACCGGGTATAACGCTTGTCATAACGACACCGGGTATAACGCTTGTCATAACGACACCGGGTATAACGCTTGTCATAACGACACCGGGTATAACGCTTGTCATAACGACACCGGGTATAACGCTTCTCATAACGACACCGCGTATAACGCTTGTCATAACGACACCGGGTATAACGCTTGTCATAACGACACTGGGTATAAGCTTGTCATAACGACACCGCGTATAACGCTTGTCATAACGACACCGGGTATAACGCTTGTCATAACGACACCGGCTATAACGCTTGTCATAACGACTTGCTGTAAGGAGACCAGGTAAACTACATTCGACTTGCTACGACAAAATGACAGGCCCGAACTGACTTCTCTTGCACAAACGTACCAGTTGCACTGACATATCGAGTGTGACGTCAGATACGCCATGTTGTCTCTGACAAAGCCACATCGTCACAACGAAGTTGCACTGTATTTAAATTGGGTTTCTAATGTCATGCATTTAGTTCTGTTTATTTAACCCAATAACTGGAGAAAACATTTTATATCATGTCAGCATAGTGGAGTCACGTGCCAATGAATCATTACATTCATTAAAACTAGGCAAAGTATATTTAAATTTTACAACACACATCGACTCGTAGTGGCATATCTTTAGTGGAGGTGGGGGGGGGGGGGAGGGGGGTTAGGAGGGAGGGCATGGGGTGGCTTTCCAACCAATCAGTTGTCTCGCTATTATTATTATGACTGCTATTAGGGGAATTTCACGGGAAATTTTATAAGGCAGTGAGTAATTATTGTCTATTTTTGCCCCACTCCCCCCCCCCCCAATCCTTCCAGTTAAGAACTGCCTTTGTCCGACGGTTTCTGAACAACAATTTTGTTGATATTCGGTGGGTGTGCGATGGCTATTTGGTGGTCAGCACGGAAGTCAACACTTTGGTTGATATTCAGCGGGCAAGTCAACACTTTGGTTGATATTCAGCGAGCAAGTCAACATTTCTGTTGATATTCAGTGGGTGTGTGCTGGCTATATGGCGGTCAGCGAGGAAGCCGTTAGGAAATTTCCAAGTAAAATGCGGGAACTAATAAATATAAACTTGACAAAAAACAACAATGGAAACTTTGGCTTCAGTTGCTTTACAGATTTCCTGACACACAAAAAAAAAACAGTAAAAAAGCAAACAAACAAACAAACAAAAAAAAAACACCAAAATTATGAAACTTTCAAATTTCATTGCTTCAGCTTGTCACTCTAGCATAAATCTGATCGAGAGATAAGTACCCCCCCCCCCCCCCCGACTTCCCCACACTTACTACCCGCTATCAACGCTTTCAGCTGTGTACAAAATGCCTGCAGAATTCTTGATAAACTTCTCCCATGAAGCGGCCGAACGCGATCAACCCTCTGACTGATTTTGAAAACAAAAATCAATCACTAACTCCAATATAAAACATCGAAAGGCTTGAAGCGTTCAAACAACACATACAGACAAAACACACACACAAAAATAAACCAACAACAACATGTTATTGGGTCAGCGGATGTGTAAATACACAGCAACTCACGCTAGTATGTGTTTGTTGCCACGTGATAACAAGGGGCCTTTCTTTCTTTTTTTTTTTTTATTGTCATCTTGGTCCGATTTTAAAGTCCCATCGCATCATCATTTCTTTTTTTTTAGAAACATTTTCGCTAAACTCCGAATTTGAAATCTACATTTTGTTATCTGTAATTTTAAGTATATTAGTATCTGCACAAAATTTCAAAACACCGGGGGGGGGGGGGGGAAGAAGGAGAGGGTTGGGGGGGGGGACCCGCGCGAAATGCAATTCCGGAACAACGCTGAGAAAACCACCACCAATTTCGGATCTATCCGCCATTGCCCACACGACTAGGCGGGTCTCAGGTGAAAAACAAATCGGAGGTTTTCTGCCAGTCAAATGTGGTACAATAAAAAAAAAAAACCGACGCCCTCCTGTTTCTCGAAACAGGCCAAGACTAATCCCTTGTGATATGCTCCCGGCAATGATATACAGGAGACCCGCGTTAATTCGTCCTCGGTTAATTCGGTCCCCCGGTCAATTCGTACCAGTTTCGCTGGTCCCGATTTTGGGACCCATTCACTCCTATGTAAAAGTACGAATTAACGAGGACTCGGATAATTCGTCCCAAAAGTGACACCCATTATTCAGGCCTGTTAACTATGTAGAATAAGACAAATGGCACTTTTCACTTAGTTTTAACAAAACGCAGCTCACTCGCCATGCGTTGCAAAATAAAAGGGGTTAATAAACACGCACTGTGGGGCATAAAATGCTCGGGGCAAGTGTTGTGACTGACACGGTCAACACCGCGAGCTGCTTGTCTTACTGTACACAGTCTTTTCATGGCATCACCACTCCGGAGCGTTGTTTCTTCGCGAACTGAGCCGCAGCTTAAGAAGCCTTTTGTTTACTACAGACATTTTAAACACCGCGCGCTCCAGAGCGTGCAAAATGGCAACAAAGCGAAAACACCATGACAACATTATGGACTTTTAAGTTCAAAGTGTTGAAGCAAATAACGAGTGAGTCAAAAATACCCAAAAATACTCTTGCATCATGGATGAAAAATAAGAATAAAATAATCAATGGTGTTGAAACCAGGAAATTTGAGCCTCTTCGAAAGCGCGCACGGTTTGCGAAACATGAGGATTTAGAAGTTGCTCTAAACAAGTGGGTTATCAATGCCAGGGCGCACAATTTACCTATAAGTGAACAGTTTGCTGCTGTTTTTGTGCTTTCGAAAATTCGACCCCCGCTTCATTGGTATCCTCGGTTAATTTTTTATGTCTTGGTCCCGAAGAGTACGAATTAACGCGGGGTCCCTGTATATCCTAGTGATGTGCCCTCCGGCAATGATATATGTCCATGTGATATGTACCATTTTTCTATGAAAAAAAAATATGAAGCACATGTATGAATAGAATCCCGGACAAAACGGCGACGGCCAGAACGGCGACGGCCAAAACGGCGACGGCCAAAACGGCGAGTGCCAAAACGGCGACAAGTGCAACCCTGGACAAAACGGCGACGTAGATTAATAATTTAATGTTGAAAATCAAAATACAAAGAATAGTGTTGCCAGCTAAATCAATTCATTTCTACTTGAAGATAAGTATAATCTGAACCAATATTTAAATTTTAAGGGCAAAATAAAATGGATAATTTAACACCTATTTTCGCTATATCCATAAGTGCAATTATATGATAATCAATCGTGTGGTGGGGGAGGGGGGGGGGGATTAAGAACATTTTGAAAGACAATTGTATTTAGCGACTCTGCCCACTAATCCGTTTTTGCACATGAATCCACATCAATGAAAGGCAAAATAAAAACGTCTTTAGAATGACTTCGGATTATCAGCAATGAAAGACCGATATTTTAATCGCCTTAATGAGCTAATCCTTTTGTATCGGTTATGTGAAGTGTTGTTATTATATATACGAATCCACACAAATGAAAGATAAGATTAAATTTATTTTACCTGAGAAAATAATTTCCAGTTTTACCTGAGAAAAGGGAAGTGAGTAAATCATTCCTTGAGCAGATTACTGAGACAGTGACTGGTGACAGGAAGGAGGTGGTTAGGGAGGTCAGAAAGGGCACGTTGGTAGAAATGCTGCACTGTGTTCAAATTTATTTATCTCTGATGGTTAAATAAATTGTGTTGGCAACGTTGTTTTTAATAAGCGTTTTAAAGCATAAACTTAAAATAACTTCGTCGCCGTTTTGTCCGGGGTTGCACTTGTCGCCGTTTTGGCCGTCCCCGTTTTGGTCTTCTCCGTTATGGCCGTCGCCGTTTCGGCCGTCGCCGTTATGTCCGGATACCGTATGAATAAATTGCATTGTTCTTTAGATCCCTTTCAACTGCAATGGTCATATCGGGACCCCCCTGCCACGTTATACTGAAATGGGGCAATCCAGCCCTTCTTCTAGCCCTTGCAAGTGGAGTGACTCACAAGGTAGCAAGGAGGAGTCCCAAT
This sequence comes from Protula sp. h YS-2021, assembly GCA_949752745.1. Taxonomy (NCBI): domain Eukaryota; kingdom Metazoa; phylum Annelida; class Polychaeta; order Sabellida; family Serpulidae; genus Protula; species Protula sp. h YS-2021. The sequence continues at coordinate 1,222,335 of OX457025.1, forward strand.
TTTAAAGTCTTAGGTATGACCAGACCGGGGTTTGAACCCACGATCTTCCAGTCTCGAGGCGGACACTCTACCCACTAGGTCACCGAGGCTGGTCCACATGTATGATCACCAGACATTCCATTATTTCTTTTTCATAATACCATTAAGCTGTTTTTTTGGTTTCCGGCATCAAGACATCTCACTTCCGGACCAGGATATCGCACAATCATAGAATTAAACCAGACTGTCTGTGGACAATGTCCCAGTTCACGAATGCTGATGTCAAGATTTATGGAATCCCGGTCATCTGCCCCCCCCCCCGGTCAACTGCTCCCCCCCCCCCCACCTGTCAAGGGGGCAAGCGACCACCCCTCCACTTCCTTCAAAGTGGAGGGGTGGTCGCTAGCCCCCTCCACATACTATTTTTTCTTGGGTTCTTGGCTTACAAAGACACAATAAATAAATTTAGATTAATTTTATTGAATGTATTGCACCTCGGTAATATGCAATTCACACATAGGAAACTAATTGCAATTAGAATTGCAATTAGTTTAAGGGTCAGTCTCTCCTAAGATCAATTTTGGTGAGTAGATCAATGGAGATCAATTATTTCAGAGACGAAGCAGACCGGAACGTCACAATCGCCTAATTTCTTAAAGAATTTTTTTTCACTAAAAAAGGAGGAGGGGAGATGACGACCCCGTCAACTTGCAGGGGAGGGGGGAGGGGCAGTCGACCGGGTTGCAAAAAAGAGGGGACAGTTGACCGGGGGGGTGCAGTTGGCTAGGGGGGGGCAGATGACCGTTTACCAGATTTATGACATGTAAGCATAGCTTGTAATCAAAATTTCAAGACAGTACGGCTATGAACCTGGCGTTTGTCAAGATTTAAACACAAAAATGGCTTAACGCCAATACATCCGCTTCTATGCTTATCCCCTAAAACTGGAATCCTGTTTCTTTCCCTTCGTAAATGTCCCATACGAAACCGTGAATCGGCTTATATGTAATAAAACTAATTGTGGCGCAGTGTTCAATATCGCCGTTGCTTGTCTTGTATCACTTCAAGCAAAAATAAAAAATAAGATAAATAAATGATCATATCACAGCCCTCACATAAGGTTCTCGTTGATTTGCAGCTGTAAATGACCACACTTTAAAATGTACTTTGTCTTGTTAAGCCAGTGTCCCGCCCCGCCCGATCACAGTCGCAACTTAAATGCTCACGACTACAGATTGCTATATTGCTTCTGACAGATAACTGACAAAATTTAAAATAAGAGAATTCGCACTTCGACTTTTGCCGAAAAGTTCTTGCGTTTCGACAGAATGTGGTTGGGATAGATGTACAGTATAAAGAAATGATAGAAAAAAAAAACTAGAACAGTGGCTGTTTAGGTGTCAGTTTGTTTGTTGTATAAATATAACGAAAATGCCTTCACAGTATTAGTACGTAAATTAGGCCATGGTCGATCAAGTTCATGGGGCGATAAAAGATGATTATTGTTAAATATCGGAAAATGTACATCTAATTTTAGTATTGTGGGCAATGGTACTGTGATCATCGACATGAGCAAACATGATGCAGCTTTACTCGAACTTAAGAAAATACTTATATTTTGGCAAACTATGCCTGTGATTTCTTTAGCAGTTACTGAGGTTGTGTGACCGCTACCATAATAATATTGTCAGCCATCTTGCACTTGCCATTACGATGTTATGAGTAAACTATGGCCATCTTGTACAAGATGGCCGTAGTTGACTGAAAAAAATACAATATGGCGATCGTTAATGACTCATAGCCCGAGAACTACTTTTGCATAATTAAATCGTATATTCATACTCTCACAACATAACGCCTTGCTTTTTGGCCAAACATTTGCTTGGTTGTATCTACTTTTCCTCCGCGGTACATAATAATTATTATTAACAGCGGTTGTAGTGGACTTGGTGTTAGTTTCTTTTGAGATGGTAAACTTAACCTTTATATGGTCCCTAAATTTGAAACATGTGTTAAAGTCAGGTGATTCCCTGTGAATGGTCTATGACGCGTGTTCTGATCAACGGACCATGTCGTCTCAAATTCGTTATTTCTTCACGTGTTTGGTCAGTCTGTAAAAGTCAGTCATACTGGACAGATGGGTTTAGCCTGAAGTTTAAAGTCCGCCACAATTGGTAAGAGCTTAATTATAATTAGCTATAATAAATGAAATGTTTTTATGTCAGAAATATTTCATGTGTAATTTATATTAAATATTGTTTCGATTTATCTGTTAATTATCGGTATTTTGGCATTAATTTTGTGGCAATATGTTCAAATATTTGTTATTGTTTATTGCAGTCCAGATTGCGAGGCAGGACAGGAAATAAATTAAGGAACAGCAATGGTCTTTCATTTCCCGTCCGTCACAGCGGTAAAAAGTCTCTCGGCACGAGTGCCAACAGGGTCAGTTTAAAAAAAAACTGACAAAAACTGGTAAAAATAAACAAAATTCAATTTTGGCACAAACATATTGAAAACCGCCTGTTAAAGGGGCTGAATAATATATAAAATAGGTTTTTAAGGATCATCTTATGGCTTTTTTTAATCCGAAAGTGTGCCTGTTGAAAGAAAATCATAATTTTGATGTTTTCCCTTCATCACTTCTCCATAATTTAACCCAAAAAGGTATCGTTATATTCCTCGCTATACAAGTCAACCGCGCTCGCTTTGAGGCACCTCTGTGGCAACTTTGTGAGAGATTCAACGATCCACAAGTCTTTACTGGCATATGCTTGAGGCCCTCAAACCGGGGTTATTCTCGGGCTCGTCGAAACCGACGGAAAATTTCGAGTCGGGACATTTGTGACACTTTTAGACGCTCATAGATGTGATTTGAACGATTTTAAGCACATTATTTTGAGATTTATCAGATATACAAAAAGTCATAAAACTTGCCTTTGCGATCTTACAATGTGTATAATTTAGCTGCGTGAGATTTCAAATTGCAGTGATTACCTGTTACGTAAGAATAAACGCAAAACAATATATGGGTGGGGAGGAAAGACGGACGGAGTGACGAGCACGTCAAATAAAGTATGCCCTTGCGCATTGATAAATGCGTGGTCCAGGGATTTTTCTTGCTCTGTTAACCAATGTCCGTGGACGCAGTGACCAACGAAGCATTGCTTCCACGAGAACTTCAATGCGTCCATGACGCAATCAATGCATCCCGCAGCAAAGTTCACGTATACAGTAATTCTCGGACTATAAGCATGTTTTATAATTTGATTTTACATACAAAAGCCTCTCTGTGGCTTATAGTCCGGTAGGGTTAATTATGGTCCAGACACTTTTGAGAAAATCTTTAAGAAGGCATATTTACAATAGCAAAAACAAACAAACCATTTTAGTGCTTTTATTTATCATTTTTCCTTCGTCCTAAACATAAATGTGGGAGTACAAATATGCTTGCGGCAAACGCAAAAATAGGTCGCAATAAATTTCAAAAAATAAATGCATTTTGTTTTAAAAAAATGAAACAAAACGCGTCCTGCGTGTCGCAAAATGCATTTGGCAGGCCGCAATAAATCGCAACAAATTTTACATACATTGTAATTAGCCTGAGTGTTATGCAACACATTGTCGTTTGATGTTTTGCATTGTGTACTGTCGTCATCGCATCAACTAAACCCCAGTAACGCGCATTTTGTTTGCACACAAGAAGTATTGTGGGGATCAGGGTTCGCGTTGGCGGGGTTTTTGTCCACTTTTTGGGCATTTCTTACGAAATGACTCACTTTTTCGGAACCCATCGAGTCAATGTGACTCACATTATTAAAACCCACCGAGTCACAACCTGGAAAATAAACATATTGTAATAATTAAATTAATTATAATATTTTTTGCAGTGAAAAAGTCAGCCCAATGTCAAAATTATACACACCACTTTTTCGTTTTATTGGGTGTTTATATAACCATCGGACACTTCTTAAGGTGTCTTTTTGGAGAAAATGGCACCAGTCTAAGTAAGTTGCATTTCAGTGTTTCTCCATTCAAAAGAAAAACCGCTATTTTCACGTTTGTCTTACATGATTTTTATTTTATAAGCTTCAAGTTTAATTCAATGTGTTTCCGTTACAGGAGATGAAAATGACAAAACATCATTAAAACAACGTCAAGAAATCGTCTCTCTGATGACCGACTGGATCAAGTTCTTCGTGTGTCCGTAAATGGTCCCGATTTTGAATCCTTAGACTACACCAATGCAGCAAGAAATTTCAGGAAAATCAGAAGCCGGTTAAAGTAAAATGTGGAACAAAAAAAAAAAAAAACGAACATATTTTCGCGAATTTGTTGGAGATTTGCTTTTGTTGTTCGATTAGCACACTGCAACATTTCGAGTTAAACGAGTAGATATAGCATAGCCATTGCATAATTGTGTTCAGAGTAGGCATAGCAATTACTTTTGTTTTTAAAGCGTTCAAGTGTTTCAAGGTTAAATAAATAATCAAGTTTAAAAAGTGTTCTTATAAGAAAGAGCGCCGTTGGGGGGGGGGGGGGGGGTATGGGATGGGTTGGGATCAGGGGGAGGGGAGGTAGAGGTGTCATTGCAGGATGTTGTGACTCAGTTTTCTGGACCCAATTGAGTCACACTTTCCTTTTTTACTCACTTTCCTGAGAACCCAGCGCGAACCCTGGTGGGGATAATATGATGGTAGCAGTGTTTAATTATTTCATGTTGTTTTAAAGTGTGCATGGCCATTTATTTTCCAGACTGAGGATTACACCTTATATTTTCTGAAAGAGTATAAAATGTTAATTTAATAATGCTGTGTGAACTCACATGTGGATATGGTTCAGTTCTTTTATTATGAAATTATCCTGTTATAACTGTATCGCTTTTTAAGTCAAAAATTTGATAACTAAATAGCAACCAAATTTTTTCAAACCTTTTCTACCACCCCTGTCGTCATGTTATCCTCAGTTTAAGACTAAAACCACCCCCACAGGCCTGAATAAAAATTGTATATTTTTCCCCATTTGTAATTCCATTTCTATTTTACACCCCCCCCCCCCCCCCTCCCCCTCCGGTCAGAAAGGTAACTTTTTTATGTGTGTGTGTGTGTTTTTTTTTTTTTTTAACGAAAGACACTATTCATGTAAATTTATTCGCTTTTTACTTAAATATCCCAAATAAAAACAGATGAGAAAGAAAGGAACAAAAATTCAAATTAAAAGCTTTTTTTAATATTAATTAACACTGGCATTCCTTGGACAGTACTCTCCCAAGCACATAACACTGGCATTCCATTTTTAATTTTATTTCATGTCGCCCGAGAACATGTACTCATACAATAATTTTAAACACAAATACAGCCTATTGCACATCCACACATACAGCTGAAACATTGACTTGTTTACACAGAGTACATGCAAGTGGAGTGAATGCGCGAGGGGACTAAATCGCTTGCATGAGTGTTTGCTCAAGATGTAATCTTATCATCAGTATGAAATAAGTCGCAACATATTGCATGTTATCTTATCTGTCCATAAAACTTGTGCGCCATAATTTATAATTGGGCCATTTATGTGATGCACCCTGTCTAAAAAACCACCGTTGGCTCCAGTCGTGCGCCGAGATTTGAAAATTGACATCAATGACATTTCCTATTGTATGAATTATGACTCTTGCTGTCATAAGAAGACCGCAAGAGTCATCTAGGATAGCTCCAAGAAGCGGTGCGCTAAAAAGTTTCCAGACAGAGATATGTACGATGTTATACAAGTCAGATAGTCCCAGTGGACCCTTTCTGTCTTCCTAGGTCAGAAAGGGTCACAGTTCCTGTAATAGAAATCACCATTGATCTCAATTTTCGCGGCTCTAGATCTTTCGGCGCATGTTCCAGGACACCGAGGTTGGGAGTGGCACGTCCGAAAAGCACACTGAGAAGTATCCTGGCGCACTATTTTCGACCTCGTCCAAACTACCAAAGTGGAGTAAAGCGTGGTTTTACAACTGCAGATTCATTGTTGTTGTGGGCGATAATGGGAGATTCTTTATTCTGATCTGAAGAAAACATCTATTTTTCTCACTACAAAATTGTTATTTGACCATAAAAATTGTGCGCCATAATTTATAATTGGGTTATTTACGAGTATGTGATGCACCCTTTCTAAAATAACGCCATTAGCCCCAGTCCTGCGCCGAGATTGAAAAATTCAGATCAATGACAAGTTATATTATAGGAACTATTACTCTTGCTTGGAAGCAAGAGTCATTTAATAAGCCAATTCGCACTTTCGGATTTTTCCGGTGGAGGTGTTGTTTCGACTGAAAATGTTGGGGGATAAATTATAAAGAAATGATAAGGAAAAAACATCAAAATTCTAATTTTCTTTCAACATGCATACTTTCAAATTTATAAAGCCATCATATGATCTTTTAAAAACTATTTTACATATTATTTAGTGCCTTTAATAACCAACTTGTGAATATGTTTCTGGTAAAATGGAATTTTGTTGATTTTTGCCTTTTTTTCTATCATTTCTTTATATCCTTATCCCACCTGAATTCAGCCGAAACGCAAAAACTTTTCGGCAAAAGTCAAAAGTGCGAATTGGCTTATAGGACTAACAAGTCAGACTACTCGGAGCTACAGGCAGGACTCGTACAGTGGACCCGCAGCTGGCCTTATCTCTCCCACTAATGCCAAAAAGTTGCACGATTTGAAACCTTCTGCTTTAACCGATTGTTTTTGTTTGACTCTGCCAATATTGGTAACTAAAAGAAGTATCCTGATGGGTAAATCAGATCTCACACAGCATGCCTGAATGGGCAAAAGCAATCTTCCGTCAGCTGTTTTTCATTTTTAACCTTGACCTAAGCTTGTATGTCCGGGGATAATTTTCTTTGTAAAAACTGTTTTGCGCAACTCGAGGTTTTACTCACCTGCTAGCCTGGCATAAGTCGTTAATTTAGAGTGGCTTGTGGAAACCAATTTACTCACCTGCTAGCCTAAACTGTGAAGAGAACTAGTGCATCTTCAGTAACGTAAATGGGTGAAACATGTCATTTGTTAAACAAATAAGCAATATAATTGCTGAACCCTTTGCTGAAATTTGTAACAAATCCTTTAGTAATGGTGTATTCCTTGATAGAATGAAAATTGGTAAAATTATTCCTTTATTTAAATCAGGTAATGAACAAATTTATACCAATTATAGACCAGTCTCACTGTTACCACAATTTTCGAAAATTCTTGAAAAATTATACAATATAAGGTTAACCAAATTCGTGTCAAAAAATAACATCCTATATGAAGGTCAATATGTCTTACGAAAAGACCGCTCTACCAACCTTGCTTTACTAGATTTTATTGAAAGTTTGTCAAGTGCGATCGATAATAAAAGTATAACTGCAAGTGTATTTATAGATTTACGCAAGGCGTTTGACACTATTGATCACGAAATTCTTTGAAATAAACTTAACATGTATGGAATAAGAGGTACAGCTCTCTCATGGATTCACAGTTATTTAAGTAATAGATTGCAATATGTTGAAGTTGAAGATAATGTTTCAGATTTATTGACAGTGTTATGTGGTGTTCCCCAAGGCTCTGTCTTGGTTTCCACGTTATTTTTGTTATATATTAATGATCTACATAATGCTTCGTCTATTTTGAATTACATATTGTTTGCGGATGATACTAACATCTTCTATTCTGGTCATGATATATGTGAAATTTGTAACACTTTAAGTAGAGAATTAGTGAAATTGGATATATGGTTTCGAGTCAATAAACTTTCCTTGAATGTGTCTAAAACTAATTTCATCGTATTTTCAAATATTGTATGCAATAATTGTGATATTAATATTAATGTGTACTTCTATCGAAAGGGTTACTCCACCAAATTCCTAGGTGTCTTTATTGTTTCTAAGCTGTCTTGGGAAGCTCAGATTAAACATGTACAAAATAAAGTCGCTAAAAGTGTTACAGTAATGTATAAAGTGAAACATGTTCTAGAAAATACGGCCTTACAAACATTATATTGCTCTTTAATTCTCCCTTATTTGAATTATTGTTGTAAAATTTGGGGTAATAATTACCAAGCAAGAACAAAAAATCTTATGATTTTACAAAAGAAAGCTATGATAGAAAGTGTACATTTTAGGTTCCATACCAGTGTCTTATTTGGTCGACTTAGATTATTAAGGTTCCATGATATTGTGAAACTTAATGATTGTCTCATAATGTTCAAAGCGAAGTTTAACCTATAACCCCCTAGAATTAATGATTTGTTCGACTTGAATATGGGATGTACACGTCAGTCAGGAAAATTTCAGGTTAAATATCGACGTACAAAAAAGAGGTCATTTTGTATAAGTCTCATTGGACCCGGTCTTTGGAATAATTTGGACGATAGCTTATATCATTGTAAAACCCTCTGTGATTTTAAAAGACGTTTTAAGAATGTTGTTATTGAGTCATACTATTTTAAATATTATTTATTTCGTGCTTGAAAGTAGCTATTAGTAGGTCATGTCACTCATATAAATACATATTATTTTTTATCAAGATGTGAACACTGTGTAATGGAGTTGCTTTCCTATTATGGTGTTTTCTTAACTGTAGTTAAATATACAAATATATAATACATACATGGAAATAAAGATAATCTCGCCGAAATGGTTACTCAGTTTGAAAGTAATTTTTCAAACGGGTGGACCGCTTAATAAGTGTAAACTTTCTTGTTCCACTTTTCTTTTAAACACATTTAAAGCCTTTTTCGAATACCATATTTCGCGTATATATGTATATGTTGTTTACAATGGAAATAAATAATGCAATAGTCAGAAAAAATAGTCATTAGTAAAAGCATATCTTTTGTTTAACTTAGCCGGAAGAGAACATTTTAGACAGTTTTTGTCAATCTGAGCAAAAGATGATGCCCGGGAACATGGAGGTAAAGAAAAGAATTCGTCAGAGACTGCAAATTTTGGGTTAGCACAAGAAACTGAATTGACATTTCAAAAGGCTAATGAAAAATAGCTTTAATTCTAGAGTGGCTTGAGGGATCCAATCTAAGATTTAAGTAGTTGGAAAGCGACAGTTCTAGAACAGGAAGTGACGTCATAATGACGTCATATAGACTATTTGCATAGGTGCTTATAAGCATAATTGAAACTTTAAAAAAAGTGAAAAAGTGAGATAACTGACTGTTGAACATGTTGTCTACGTGTTATGACGTCATTATGACGTCATTATGACGTCTTCACGTCATAATTATGACGTCATAATGACGTCATTCGAACAAACGCGCGCTTTATAAAAAAAATCGGACTCAGAAAAACTGCCGGTTCTAAGTCACTTTTTGACGTCATAAATGACTTAGAACCGGCATGGGATTTCTAAGTCAGTTTTTTTCGGATAAAGCGCGCCTGTTCGAATGACATTATTATGGCGTCATAATTATGACGTAAAGACGTCATAATGACGTCACTTCCTCTTCCAGAACTGTCGTTTTCCAACTACTGCTTTACCAAGCTGATGCCACAATCTGTGAAACAGAAATAAGCGAACTGTCATCTCATTACTGCAGCGGAATTCGACAGAAACTTGTATAACTTTAGACCTCCTTCTTTGCACATGTTTATGCTACTGAGAATCAATTCGACAGCCGATTTCTCGTCTGCAACAGATTTCAATCCGTCATCGACACAGAAGTCTGATGTAACAAAATCCGTCATTGCTCGGCTGTATCTTTCTGAAAACTCAGAGGCTATATATTTGAGGCCAAAATATGAACAACTTTGGGAGCTTACAGCTCCGAAGAGATGCATAGTCATTCTGTACTCCACTGTTTCTCCATTAACATCACCACCTTTGAACCACAGAAAACGTAAGTAATCGCGATGCTCTGGATTGACATGGAACATATAAAACATTTTCTCCACGTCGCGCATGAAGCATATGAGTTCCAGTCTGAATCGGCACAACTCTCCGATCAGAGAATTCGTCAAGTCTGGTCCCTGCAAGAGAACATCGTTAATACAGACACCATCGAATTTTGCACTGCAATCGAATACAACTCTGATCTTTGGTTTGTTGGGGTCATGTACTCCGTGGTGCGGTATGTAATTTGCTGATTCGGATCCAATCTGTGACTCGGGCATCTGTGACTGAGTTCAATTTCATCTTCCTCAACTTGAGAGTCAACGATTCCGATTATGCCCCAACCTAGTGCTGTCTCTTGACCAAATGGACATCCATTCGCTGGTGCAATAACATCGACGCAGTTGTAGCCTATCAACAAAGCGATGTCACAGGTTTGCAAAGGAGGAATGTTATCTGCTAACGGCCTTAAATAAGGCCATTTTTCAGTTATTGTTGGGATGTGGCATCGGTTTGCTGGCATAATGTTTCTCGTGCACGTTGCAGGTAAATGAACCGTAGAGTCTCAGCTGAAATGTCTTACCCTTAAACCTGTAATTTTCTTACTCTTGATAAGTAGTAGGAAAACTAATGACGTCACGAGGTGTTTTCGAATGCCCACGGGGGTTCTCGAACAGATGTTTTAGAATCCCCATGGGGGCTCTGGAACAGGTAATTGATAGAGTGCGCGCGACGTCATCATGAGGTCAACATGACGTCATTAGTCAGTGACCTGTCAATCATGTGTCACGTGACCTGTCAATCATGTGTCATGTGACCCTAACCCTATATGAGGAATATTTTCCCGATCATTAACCTTCCGGCCTGAATGGCTCAGTTGGTAGAGCAGAGGTCGGTGGATCTATGAAGGTCGGTATATCGATCCCGCCCTTTGGCATCACTTTCACCTTCTGTCTATCATATTTTTGGGGTTCTCAAAGTGAGGACCTCCCCCCAGGTCCTCCATCATCTGTCAATTATACCATGGGGATCCCCGGGGTCCTCCATGTGAGGACTTCATTCTTCTTGTGAATCATACCATGGGGACCCCCGGGTCCTCCATCTGAGGACCCCTCTCCTCCCCGGGTCTTCTGTGTAAGGACTTTAACCATCTGTCAATCATGCCATCGGGATCCCCCCGGGTCCTCCATCTGAGGACCATCCAGGATGTGATTCAGCACTCCTATAAGAGCACATTGTGTATGTACGTATGTATCATTCATGCTCTGGCTGTTGTTGAATACACATGAAAAAAAGTGAAAACAGTTGCTCTTACCTGTTGTACTGTTGAAGAACAAGTGAAGGATTGACTGGAATACACATAGGAGACGAAGTGAAACATTGACTATTCTTTGGAAAGAGGAAGTGAAAGATTGGTTATTCTTTGGAAAGGAAGTGAAAGACTGGAGACATGGAGACGAATTAGTAAAAGAGTTGTGGTAAGTGACCTTTTTTGCAACACTATGTAACATTGTGTAACATTATTTAACATTATGTAACATCATGTAGCATTATGTAACATAATGTAGCATAATGTAACACTATGTAACATAATGTAACATAATGTAACATTATGTAACACTATGCAACACTATGTAACATTATGTAACACTATGTAACATAATGTAACACTATGTAACATCAGGTGACGCTATGTTACTGTGTAACATGATATGGCTATATGACTATGTAAGGAATATGTCATTGCTATGTGAACATAATTAGTCTAACGTATGTATGTCATTATCAGATCGTTCAATAGACAAGGTGTAATAGCGACGACGGCTGGCAACTTGAGAGTTGTGGGATCGGTACCACATCGGGGCAAACTTTTTTTTGTGTTTTTTTTTGTTCACTTCTGTGACTCTGTGACATTATGTGTCATTATGTGACTGTGATCTATGAAGGTCGGTATATCGATCCCGCCCTTTGGCATCACTTTCACCTTCTGTCTATCATATTTTTGGGGTTCTCAAAGTGAGGCCATCCCCCCAGGTCCTCCATCATCTGTCAATTATACCATGGGGATCCCCGGGGTCCTCCATGTGAGGACTTCATTCTTCTTGTGAATTATACTAGGGGACCCCCGGGTCCTCCATCTGAGGACCCCTCTCCTCCCCGGGTCTTCTGTGTAAGGACTTTAACCATCTGTCAATCATGCCATCGGGATCCCCCCGGGTCCTCCATCTGAGGACCATCCAGGATGTGATTCAGCACTCCTATAAGAGCACATTGTGTATGTACGTATGTATCATTCATGCTCTGGCTGTTGTTGAATACACATGAAAAAAAGTGAAAACAGTTGCTCTTACCTGTTGTACTGTTGAAGAACAAGTGAAGGATTGACTGGAATACACATAGGAGACGAAGTGAAACATTGACTATTCTTTGGAAAGAGGAAGTGAAAGATTGGTTATTCTTTGGAAAGGAAGTGAAAGACTGGAGACATGGAGACGAATTAGTAAAAGAGTTGTGGTAAGTGACCTTTTTTGCAACACTATGTAACATTGTGTAACATTATTTAACATTATGTAACATCATGTAGCATTATGTAACATAATGTAGCATAATGTAACACTATGTAACATAATGTAACATAATGTAACATTATGTAACACTATGCAACACTATGTAACATTATGTAACACTATGTAACATAATGTAACACTATGTAACATCAGGTGACGCATTGTTACTGTGTAACATGATATGGCTATATGACTATGTAAGGAATATGTCATTGCTATGTGAACATAATTAGTCTAACGTATGTATGTCATTATCAGATCGTTCAATAGACAAGGTGTAATAGCGACGACGGCTGGCAACCTGAGAGTTGTGGGATCGGTACCACATCGGGGCAAACTTTTTTTTGTGTTTTTTTTTGTTCACTTTTGTGACTCTGTGACATTATGTGTCATGATGTGACTGTGACATCATGTGACTTTATGTGATCTGTGACATTTTGTGACTCTGTGACTTTTTTTCTTAACATCATAGCTATATTTATATGCCTATTTTCACTATTATTATTATGATAATATTTAATTAGTCATATTTCAATGGTTCTATTACAGTAACCACAATACACACACACACACACACACACACACACACACACACACACACACACACACACACAGCATAAGTACATGAAAAGTCTCAGAGCGAGGGGAAACCGATCGATAAATTTCAGAGTGTACTCGTTCAGAACGTGGGGAAACCGATCGATAAATTTCAGAGTGCACTCGTTCAGAGTGTGGGGGAAACCAATCGATAAATTTCAGATTGCACTAGTTTAGAGCGTAGGAACAATCAATTAATTTGAGAAGGAAAGGGATTTTCCCTACGTTAAGTCAAATGTTATGTTTTATGTTATAGTAGTTGGAAAATGGTGCTTCTAGACCATCTTTAGGAAATGTAGTTTTTGATAACATATGATATATAAAATAAGTTTTAGCATTTTAACATTCGATTTATTCAAATGTTTTAAAGTTATAGTAGTACGAAAATGGGGCTTCTAAACCAACTTTAGCAAATTTAGCTTTTAATAACATTTAATATATAAAATAAGTTTTAGCATTTTAACATGTTACTTATTCAAATGTTCTAAAGTTATAGTAGTGTAAAAAATGGTGGTTTTAGATCAACTTTCACAAATTTAATTTTTGATAACATATGATTATATAAAATAAGTGTGAACATTTTAGCGTGCTACTTTTAGCGTGCTACTTATTTGAATGTTCAAGTCATTGTAGCAGGAAAATGGTGGTTCTAGACCATTTTTAACAAATTTTGTTTCTTTGACAAAATATGATGTATAAAATAAGTTTGAACATTTTACCATGGTGTAGTAGGGTAAAAATCAGGGTTCTAAACCAACTTTAACAAATTTTGTTTTTACACGTTTCAGACGATTCTACCACTTATTTGGTTGGTTGATTGCTGGAAAATGGGAAGTGAAAATGTGGATAGTTATGTAGGAAAACTGCGCCCATTCAAACATGTGTTCGAATGGCAAGCCCATTCAAAAGACGTGTTCGAATGGCAAGCCCATTTAAGAGACGTGTTCGATTGGCAAGCCCATTCAAAACACGTGTTCGAATAATTTTTGGAAGATATAACGTCGTGGTAATGTTCAACAAATTGTTCAACATGTTCAACATGTTCAATATGTTCAGCATGTTCAACATGTTCAACATGTTGTTGTTCAACAAATTGTTGTATATAAAGCTATATTTAAAGACTTTGTCATCATTTGAATAGTGTAGATTGAACTGAAAGGATGTATAAATGCAACATTTCTTCGAAATCTTACAATTGGCCACAAAGTCTTAAAAGACACTTAAAGGTTGTTTACACGTCAGAAGTGGATGAAGAATCAGATAAGGAAAACCATGTAAAACTACCTTTCACGGAAACTTTAGATGAGTCTTCTATGGAAAGTCAAAGCGTTAACATGGCTGAAAAGAATGCACATGCTTGTACAGAATGTGGTGCATTCTACAACAGCGAAGAAGCTTTGCTCAAACATATGGAGCAGTGTGGTGAGGATACTGATGACAGGAGTTCTGAAAGTGAGTCAGAAACAGGCTCTGAAAATGAGTCAGAAACAGACTCTGTTTGGTATGATATGGTTCAAGAAGTCTACGATGACTATGATGACAAATTTCAAGAAAAGGTTTCAGAATATGAGGAACAAGGACTTGAAGATGTGCATGAAATAGCAAGTTATGACCTTCGACCCATTTAAAAACATGGACTAAAACAACTTTTTATGAGACTATTCAAATATACCCAGCGTCTAGAACAAAGCCAACATTATCAAAAGATTTTAAAGGACTTTAATTACTTTGTGGATGAAAAACATTACATGTATTCAAAGGCACTAAAGGCGGCTATAAGGAAAAACAATGCATTCTTTGAAGAGCTACTAGATAAGGAAGAGGAGGATGACAGCAGTGATGATGAAAGTGACATGGAGAGTGAACAGAGTGAAACACATGAAGAAATTTAGACTTATTTGACTAAACTTTATTATAAAGACTTTATAAATGTTGTAATATTTTATTAACTTAAGCGTTGTGTATTAATATATGCGTTGTTTTGCAACATATAAAGTCGTAAGTTTCCTGACGCGGTTTTAATTGACCCGTAAACCATGTATCATATATCGTATATTAGATATTATAGTTAATTTTCTATTATTATGTATTATATGCAAGAATTGTATTATGTATTATATTCAAGTATTGTTTTATTACGTATTATATCCAAGTATTGTATGAGAAAAATAAAAAGTTGAAAAGCATCATATGTGTTTTTATTGCAAATGTTAAAAATATGTACAATTATGATAAAAACAAAACTATTTCAAATACATATTATGTTAATACATGTGCAGATTAACAAGAACTTAACTTAAAATGTTATAACAACTAACTTTACATGAAGATAGATCATGTTAATTTCATAGTCTACATATGAAGACAATTTTATTTGAACTACATATCAAATGTGCATGTCCATATGAGTCAAAGCTAAGTTTCAAGTTCTTGTCAAGCTTCAAAAACTTCGCTCCAATTTTCTGCACTGAGGGTGATGAAATCATAGCATCCACTAAGCTCGTCATGCTGTTAAAACTGTATACAGTCATCTCGCTGTCTACTCAACCATCTTTTGACAGTCACTGCATTTATACAGATCCATTTTCTGAAGCATGATATCCACTGACGTTATTTGCTTCTTTAACATGTGTCCATCGTTCAATGACAACAAAATTCCCTTCTTGGTAGGATGTAACCTCCCAGATGTATGATCCGTAATATATTCACGAATGTTAACTATCACTTTCTGTTGATATTTCGCCAATTTAATATATATTTCTCCATTAATAGGTATCATAACCGGTAAATCGTCTACACTCATCTTCTTCATGGTGGTAGCAGCTTTACGCTCTGGTTCTGGCTTCATTTTAGGCTCTGTCTTAATTTTTCGCTTTTTACACGGCGGCGTCATAGCTGGTAACTCATCTCTTTATATCTTTCTAAGATGTGGTCGCTTTTGACGCTGCTGACGTGACTTCGCCTTAGATTTTACCATGGGCATTGCCTTAGACTTTGCTGTAGGTATTGTCTCAGGCTTTACTATAAAATTTTCTGCAGGCATTGTCTCAGACTTTTCTACAGGCATTGTCATAGAGGGTAGTTGTTGTTCGCTCACTGCAGACATGTTCACTCTTCAATATCTTGATACAGACTGTGTGATACGTCTGAGGGAGGCTGCCTTTCATACTTTATAGTGAGTTATCTTAATATGTTTAGAAATAACTTTACCACGTTTGCCTTTGTGGCCAATTGTAAGATTTCGAAGAAATGTTGCATTTATACATCCTTTCGGTTCAACCTACACTATTCAAATGATGACAAAGTTTTAAACATAGCTTTAAATACAACAACTTGTTGAACAACAACATGTTGAACATGTTGGAAAATTTGTTGAACAATACCACGACGTAATATCTTCCAAAAATTATTCGAACACGTCTTTTAAATGGGCTTGCCATTCGAACACGTCTTTTAAATGGGCTTGCCATTCGAACACATGTTTGAATGGGCGCAGTTTTCCTACATAACTATCCACATTTTCACTTCCCATTTTCCAACAATCAACCAACCAACCAAGTGGTAGAATCGTCTTAAACGTGTAAAAACAAAATTTGTTAAAGTTGGTATAGAACCCTGATTTTTACCCTACTACACCATGGTTCAAACTTATTTTATACATCATATTTTGTCAAAAAACATATTCGTTAAAGTTGGTCTAGAACCACCATTTTCCTACTACAATGACTTTAGAACATTCAAATAAGTAGCACGCTAAAATGTTCAATATATCATATGGTGTTAAAAACTAAATTTGCTAAAGTTGGTCTAGAACCACCATTTTCCCACTACTATAACTTTAGAACATTTGAATAAGTAGCTTGGTAAAATGCTAAAACCTATTTTATACATCATATGTTATCAAAAACTAAATTTGTTAAAGTTGATCTAAAACCACCAATTTTGCACTACTATAACTTTAGAACATTTGAATAAGTAACATGTTAAAATGTTAAAGCTTATTTTATATATTATGTGTTATTGAAAACTAAATTGGCTAAAGTTGGTTTAGAAGCACCATTTTCGCACTACTATAACTTTAAAACATTTGAATAAGTAGCATGGTAAAATGCTAAAACTTATTTTATATATCATATGTTATCAAAAACTACATTTCCTAAAGTTGGTGTAGAAGCACCATTTTCCAACTACTATAACATAAAACATAACATTAGACTTAACGTAGGGAAAATCCCATTCCTTCTCAAATTTATTGATCGTTCCCACACTCTGAACGAGTGCACTCTAAAATTTATCGATTGGTTTCCCCCACGCTCTGAACGAGCGCACTCAACAATTTATCGATCGGTTTCACCACACTCTGAGGCCTTTCATGTACTTATTCCTATGCTGTGTGTGTGTGGTTATTGTAATGGAACCTTTGAAATATGACTAATTAAATATTTTCATAATAATAATAGTGAAAATAGACATAGAAATATAGCTATCATGTTAACAAAAAAAGTCACAGAGTCACATAATGTCACAGTTCACATACAGTCACATGATGCCACAGTCACATGATGTCACATAATGTCACAGAGTCACAAAAGTGAACAAAAAACAGAAAAAAAAAACAAAAAAAGCTTGCCCCGATGTGGGATCGATCCCACAACTCTCAGGTTGCTAGCTGACTGTTCTACCAAGTGAGCTATTACGGCTTGTCTGTTGAACGATCTGATAATGACATACATACGTTAGACTAATTATGTTCACATAGTCAATTACATAGTCATATAGCCGTATGATGTTACATTGTCACATAGTGTCACATGATGTTACATAGTGTTACATTATGCTGCATAGTGTTACATTGTGTTACATTATGTTACATTATGTTATACAATGTTACAAAGTGTTACACAATGTTACATACATAATGTTACATAACTCCTTTGCTAATTAGTCTCCATATCAAATCTTTCACTTCCTTTCCAAAGAATAACTAATCTTTCACTTCCTTTTTCCGAAGAATAGTCAATGTTTCACTTCGTCTCCTATGTGTATTCCAGTCAATCCTTCACTTGTTTTTCAACAGTACTACAGGTTAGAGCAACTGTTTTCACTTTTTTTCCATGTGTATCCAACGGCAGCCAGAGCATGAATGATGCATATGTGCACACACAATGTGCTCTTATAGCAGTGTTGAATCACATCCTAGGGAGGTCCTCAGATGGAGGACCCGGGGGTCCTCATGGCATGAAAGACAGATGACAGAAGTCCTCAGATTGAGGACCCGGGGTTGTCCTTAGATTGAGGACCCGGGGGTGTCCTTAGATTGAGGACCCGGGGGTGTCCTTAGATTGAGGACCCGGGGGGTCCTTAGATTGAGGATCCCCTGGGTTCGATCCACCGACCTTCAGATCATGCTTCCGCTTACGGGTCCTCTGCTCTACCAACTGAGCCATTCAGGCCGGAAGGTTAATGATCGGGAAAGTATTCCTCATATACAGTTAGATTGGCAGGTCACGTGACTATCATGATGACCTCATGATGACCTCTTTCAATTACCATCTGGTCCAGAGCTGTCATGACAGTTCTGGACCACCCTGTGACGTCATTTTGATGTCATTTCCTGGTCCAGAACTGTCGTTTCTCCCCTACTCAAATACTTGTACCAGTACACTTTATCTGTCAAAGCTTGCACAAAAACAGCTGACGAAAAAATATGCATGGCTATTGAAAGTCGGCAAATAAATTGCTTAAAGCACAATTTCTGGATAACATTTTCAAAAAGAACGCAACTACTATAGCAAGATGAATATACCTTTTTAATCTAACCGATTTTTAGAAAAGTATTCAATAAAACAACTTAAAAATCGCAGTTTAAAACCCGGGATATAACTTTGACGTTTCAGTGCGGCAAACGCAGGTGAGAATTGCTTGCTTTTCTAGCTGGTTTTAAGGCGTTTTCTATATTTTATTTAGAAAATAAATAAAGATGAAGGACTAAATGGATTCTTCTCAAATTTTTAAATAATATGTAGGAGTTCTTAAACCTTATAACTCCTACAAAATTTAGCTTAAAAGCACCTTTTTAAATCTAATCTGCGTTTAATAACTCGGTAGCAAAGAAACTGCAACAAATTTAGAGTGAAAGCAAACCCAGTATAATGCTGCTCAAGGACGGGCCACTATTCTTTCCGGGGGGGGGGGGCACTCACATCCGTTTACTCTAAAGACCCTTTTTTCCAAAACTACAATATCAGTTAAACTTCACCGTAACAGGCCTGTCACTTAAAACTTCCGGAGATCACTTACATGAACGCTTCAAAGCTACGTCCACTCGACCAATACAAGCTGTTTTCTGACGACTGAACAGCTGCTGCAGCTGTTTTCCGACAGTGTTCCGACTGTGTTACGTGTGCGTTCCCCAGTCTGTATTCTTGTCCTGAAAACACTTGGCAGTTCTGACGTGCATCCAACGAGCGCGACGAGCATCCAGCTTGCCTGAAGTTCGTCCAGCGAGCGCGGGATGTGCGTTCAATTTGTCTGTAGTGCCTTAAAGACGTGCCTGCTTTTTCTTACACAAAACAAAATTAAGAACGTCGAAGCCTACGAAGGTGAAAACAATGTTTACAGACAAGTGCATTGGGCAATTCGCATTTACGAGTATCTTCATAGACTTCTTGAAAACAAGGGTTATATCAAGGAATTCTTTGCTGATAAAAATGAGCCCATATTTAAATGTGAGCATGTACGGAACTTCAAGCGGGTCCAGCGAATTTGTTGTCGACAGCGCGAATCGATGTTGCTGGCAGTTGAGCGTATTTTACAGGTGCTAAAAGCATACAATGATGATGATTTCAATGACGATCACGTTAAAGTGTGGAGGCAAGGGAAACTGAAAGGTGAACATGAGAAAAAATTCATGTTTGAATGGAAGAAAACTGTGGTCCCAGCAGCAGTTGTATCTGCGAAAGTAAAAGAATTTCTTGAACAGATTTAGACTGTTAGCATAGAGCCAGCCATGTACATTACTGCGGAGATAATAATACTACTAGTGTTTTATAAAGTAGATATCTTGGGAAGCATTGACTGATTTTTCTAACTTTCGGCGATTTGAATATCAATGATGTAAGACATTTTATCTTTAAACACTTCAGAAGGGATGATAAGGCATGATAAGCTCAATCTTGTCAAAAAGGTATTTGCAGCAAATATGCTTTCTGTGAAACTAAGATAATTTTATTTACTTATTCATCAACAGCAATTAAGATTCTATGTCAAGGAAATATATATGATAATTTAATTGTAGTTCGAATGCAATCAGTGACAAAGTCTTATTTTGAGAAAATGCTTTGACTGCAATGCAAATCATTGATTTAATCACATGATCTATTTTAAGATACCATACAGGTTTTGGGTAGTGACTGAGCTGAGTAGGAGTAGCAGTTAGTTGGTTAGTATGGCAAGCTGTGCATTCACGTTCGCTCCAATTGCCTCAGTTGAGTGACTGTGGCGGGTTACAGCGCGGAAATCAAATTTAACAGCTACTGAGAGTTTTGGCTATCCTTTTGAAAAGGCGACTGAGCTTTCACATACATTTGATTTGATCATTGGATATAAATTTAGTTATTGAATAAATAATAAGCTGCCAAGCTTATAGCTTGTCTAATGAATATTGCTTAAGCTATTTATTGCTTAAGCTATAATATTGCTTAAGCTAAGCTATGGGGTTGCAAAAAAATAAAAAAGTTTTTTAGCAGTGATAAATTTTCTCACGAACAAATGATGAAGTGCATTGTTGTTCACTTCAAAATATATATTGTTCAACTGAAGCCTGCATTGTCTTCTTGAATTGTATACAAAACTAAACGAATATCTTTGCTTGCTAATTGTTGTGATGGCAATTAATGTACAGGTGTGGGATGGGCTGTGGGTCACCAGTTGACGCGTGAGGTCACCTTTGTTGACCGGGCCCAGGAATTCTATGAATTTAAATGTGCTTAACTGAAATTTCTATGAATTGATTTGATGTGCAACAATATACTGCTTGTGTCCCATAGTGCATGTGTACGTTCAATACGTGTACCCATTGTTCCAATGTTTGAAAAACATTGTGACTAATGTTTGAAAGGTACACGTGGGTTCAATATTTGACCTGTTTTGAACATGTTATTGAGCATTGGTCAAATGTTATTTTTCTTTCGCGGGGCGCGGTCATTTTGATTTCATCCTGTGCAGCGACGGCAAAGGCATAAGACGTGCCGGTGTGGCTTGTTGGGCTAAGGCAGCTCTTTGTGATGTGCTGTCAAAGCAGCCTTTTGAGATGTGTTGGGCTAAATGCCTGTTGTATTAAATAAAATGTATATTGGCTACGGAAAAAGCCTCATGTAAATATGTGTTGATCGCTGGTTGGTAATTTACGGACGTGTATACGATTCACTGGGTGAGTTGACTTTATATTGGGTTAAGTTAATTTGATATCGGCTTAACTTAATTTTATATCGAGTTAATTTAATTTAGGTATGTCATTTAGTAATGTATTTTTTTATATAAATATGAGTATTTTGTGAGGGAGTGTAATAGATTTTTTTGTGCATGTGATAAGTAAATATCTGCTAGAAGGGGAGGAGGATCTAGTTATTTATAAACTGAGAAAATGGGTAATTTTGGACATGTGTAAAACAAGGCTTGATAGAATTCAATTGTAAGTGAATATTTATGGTGTATATTTATTCCCACAGTTTTTTGCACCGTGTTGATGAGTGGGGCCGGGAACAAGATTTGACCGATGTCGTCTATGTGATCTTGTGATGTCAGTCATCTGAGTTCGTCTGTGTGACCTCGTGATGTCGGTAATCTCTGTGACTTCGTGAGGTCGGTCACCCGAGTTTGTCTGTGTGACCTCATGATGGCGGTCTTTTGAGTGGGACTGGGAACAAGATTCGATTGATATCGTCGCCTGTGTGATCTTATGAATATCTCCATCTGGTGTGACATTGCGGGATGTAATAGACGTCGCACATTTAAGCCATTTGCCATCTGACCGTTGATAAAGTTACAGGTCACGTGTCCTGTTTGACGTCAATTATATGTACGGGAGTTTGGCAGGATCTTTTTGATGACGTCACCCGTCTGCATGTGACTTTCTTGATGACGTCACCCGTCTGCGTGTGACCTTTTTGATGACATTACTCGTCTGCGTGTGACTTCTTCTGATACCGTCACTAGTCTGCTTCGGACTTGGTGATGACGTCATTCGCCTGTGTGGGACCTGCTTAACATCGTTCGTCTGTTGTGACCTAACCGAGGTCACTGTGTGTTGGATTATTTAGCTGGGACAAACAATTACTGTGAAAAATAAAAAGGTGTTTTTGTGTTGGCATCTGAGTATCGGTATTTTTATTGTATTTTTTTATGTGTATAAAGTGTGAATAAACTTTTCATGTTTAAGGAGCTAGTATTTATTAGCACTGGAAACACTTAGTCCGGGACCATTTCAGCTTGCTAGCAGACTGTTGTGTAGTTAAATAAATGGGGGCTCGTATTTACTTCACTACACTAATCTCATTTTATCAATGTTTAAGGCCGCCCCTCCCCTTCTTCAACATTAAACCTGACCAGAGTCACAAATATGCGGTATCTTTTATTACAAGCACACATTTGCATATGTAATTGAATTCTACATTATACTAATTTACACAAATCTAATCATGAAAGTAATAATATTAATAGTGATAGCGCGATTGTGAGTAGTATGAAAACTAGAGTTCTGCGCCAGGAAGTGACGTCATCAGTCACTTCATGATTAATGAAAAGCCAATGAAATCAATGAAGACAATAAAGCCCCGCCCACTTTCTGTCTATCACCTGTCAATCATCGTGACGTCATGAATCATGTGACCAATGAAAAGCCAATGAAATCAATGGAGACAATCAAGCCCCTAAGAACTTTCTGTCTAACACCAGTCAATCATCGTGACGTCACAACCCTTTATATCTATTTTTAGACTGGGAAATTTTACAACATTTATTTTAAGTAACTTTTTAAAAAGTAGATAACTTCTGTTATGTTCAACCGATTTGAATCAAAATTTCACCGTTTGATTCAGTTTTATATCTGGTTTTAACAGGTGATTAGAGGTTATTTGTGCCGGTGGCTGTGTGCGTCATGGATTCATCTGAAAAGTTTAACTTAAAAGTGGAATAACTTTCGCTATGGTTGATCGATTTGAATGAAAATTTCACCGTTGGATTCAGTTTTATGTAAAGTTTGTTAGAAAGAAGCCATGGGCTATTTTTGCCTATGGCTGTCTACATAATTGTGACATGTCACCATTTTAACTTAAAAGTGAGATAACTTTCGTTATGGTTGGCCGATTCGCATGAAAATGTCACTGTTTGATTCAGTTTAATGTAACGCTTTGTTATAAAGTGGTCAAAAGCTATTTGCGCATGTAGCTGGGCGCATAATTGTAACATGCCGCCATTTTAACTTTTAGAAAAGTGAAAAATGGAATAACTTTTGTCATAGTTGACCGATTTGCATGAAAATTTCACCATTGGATTCAGTTTGATGTCTTAGTTTATAGGAAACTATTTGCATTTCGGTTGGAGCGCACACCCTCAAGACGGGTGTTGGAAAGGCGCGCAACCCATTCAAAGATGTGTTCGAATGGCAAGCCCATTCAAACATGTGTTCGAATGACACGCCTCCCATTCAAAGACGGTGTTCGAATGGCAAGCCCATTCAAACATGTGTTCGAATTATTTATTTATTTATTTTATTATTTATTATTTTTTGGAACATATTACGTCATAGTATTGTTCAAAAAGTTTTTATCAACAAGTTGTTTAACAATTGTACAACAATTGTTCAACAAGCTGTTGTTCAACATGTTTTTCAACATGTTCAACATGTTCAACATGTTGTTGAACAAGTTGAACATGTTCAACAAGTTGTTGTTCAACATGTTGTAGTCCAAGCAATGGATGCAACAATAGCAGCCAGCTCAGAAAAAAACATGTTGAAAAGTTTTATTAGTACACTTAAATACACACAGCTTAAATCTATAACAATATTACAACGTTTGTTGATTTACAAAGTCTTTATTATAAAGTTTGGTCAAATAAGTATTTTTCTTCATCTGTTTCACTCTTTTCCATCTTACTGTCCTCATCCATATCACTTTCTTCGTCACTGCTTTCAGCTTCCTTCTCCTCATCTAGAAGCTCTTCAAAGAATGCATCGTTTCTTCTTCTAGCCGCCTGTTGTGCATTTGAATACTCGTAATATTTTTCATCAACAAAGTAATTAAAGTCTTCTAAAATGGTTTGAGAATGTTCGTTTTGTTCTAGACGTTGGGTATATTTGAAAAGTCTCATAAACAGTTGTTTAAGTCGACGGCTATAAATGGGTCGAAAGTCACCACTTGCTATTTCACGCGCATTTTCAAGCCCTTGTTCTTCATATTCTTAAACCTTTTCTTGAAATTTGCTATCATATTCATCTCAGAGTTCTTGAACCATATCATACCAAACAGAGTCTGTTTCTGACTCACTTTTAGAGCTTCTGTCATCATCACCCTCGCTACAATGTTCCATATGTTTGAACAAAGCTTCTTGAATGTTGTATATGTTGTAAAACTAGATATAAAACTGAATCAAACAGTAAAATTTTCATTCAAACCGGTCAATTATGCATACAGCCACCACTGCAAACAGCACATGACTATCCAATGTTAAAATCAAATATAAAACTGAATAAACGGTAAAATTTTCATTCAAATCGATCAACTTAACGAAAGTTATCTCACTTTTTCACTTTTTTAAAAGTTAAAATGGCGACATGTTAAAATTATGCATATAGCTACCTGAGTAAATAGCCTATGACCACTTTATATCAAAACTAGATATAAAACTGAATCAAACAGTAAAATTTTCATTCAAATCGGTCTAATATAACGAAAGTTACCTACTTTTTTAAAAGTTTCTAAAGTAAACATTATGATTACAGCCACGTGAGCAAATAGCCTCTGATTACTTTCTGTCAAAACAAGACATAAATCTGAATCACGCGGTGAAATTTTCATTGGCTTCATTGTCTTTATTTATTTCATTGGCTTTTCATTGGTGACGTGCCTGATGACGTCACTTCCTGGCTCAGAACTCTCGTTTTCGTACTACTATTGTGGTTACCATGTTAAGACTATAGAGTTATTAACTATAGAAAGATACCAAAGGTTTTATTGCTTCGTTCACTCCTGAATAATAACATGCAAAATGATTAACACATTAAACATAGCAATAAGTGGTAGACTAAAAATATTCTAAATATTGCTAATGATAATATAGTGATTATGGATAACCATGGTAACGACTACAATGTTTAATGGATAACAAAATTTTAATTGGCTGTAGGATTTTCGACTGGACTGCACTAAAACTAAACTATATGAACTCCTTACGGCATTGTAGCCTGTAGTTCAAAGCATTAATCATTCGAAGAACACACGTATGGAATGTTTATTCACGCAAAGTTGTTTTGCACCAGAAATAGCACTCCCTTTATTTATACCGACATTTTTCATTCCATACAAACAGATATTATTTCCAAGTATTATTATATCCGTTATTTTTAAAGGTAGTAATCAAAAACAATTCAAGAAAACATCAAGCAAAGAACAGTACTTTGGGAATATTTTCGCTATGTCTTTCCCAGAAACTGACACGAAGCCCCTACCTTATGCACAATACTATGGGCCATAACGCCATGTTTATTTATTTATTTATGTTAAATATACCATATCTGTCTGTTCAAGGTTTCATGGCCCAATGTTGTGTGCGTACGGGACGTTGTGTTAGAAAATATGTATTCGACAACTTATGTTATTAAAACCCACTGGTGCATGATAGCTCTCAAACAGATTGCAGCGAAGGCCAGCTATTTAATGCCATTCTGTGTCATACCCTTTTCTTTTGACTTATTTTCATAAGTCTTTAGTTGTGTGAGTGTTAGCTCAGCCTCTACGGGTTTCACCTAAGCTCTGTCTTTGAAATACCTTTCACAGCTGCCGTTAAGCACTTTTACTACTAAAATATCCTAAAATTCAAGTTTAGATCAGAGAAGTACAGATCACAAGTAATGGAATATAAAACATGCACTATTTGCCACTTCTTTGAAGATGCGGTTCATCATGCTTCTGTGGAAATAATTACGGAATATTTTGAACAGTTCAATACATGTGCATGATAATCTTGAAAGTAAGCTGTGCCTCACATATTAACAATGAAAATATTTCATGATATTGAGCTAGATAAATGATATTATATTGAGCCAGGATTATTTAGAGACGGACAGTCTCGCCGGTGTCAAGCAATTAGAGCACGAATTAAAGTTGGTCATCCGCCGTATTCACGAAAGTTAACTCTTTGGTTTAACTGATTGGGTTAAACCAGTGGGTTAAAATTTGAATTAGCTAAACCAATGGTTTAAGCCATATTCACAAAAGAAGTTTAACCGTGGTTTAACTAAACCAATGGTTTAACTTTTGGTTTAAGCTAAACCGCAGTTAAACTCGAAACGTCACAATAACAGGGGGAATTCAAGGGATTCCCAAAGGGTTTCCCAGCATGCAAACGGTGTCAATAACAAGTAAAATGTCTGAAAAATCGAAAAAGAAAGGAAACGGGCTCCAAATTGGACTTGCTTAGAGACTTCACAACTTATTGAAGAAGTTTTTCAACGGAATGCTATCTTAAAAGCTTTCCATAGCTCTTTGCCTGATGCAGAAACTTTTTTGGTTTAACCCAATGGGTTAACCCTGAATTAATCTTCATGAATTTGCAATTAGTTAACCCAGTGGTTTAAACTTGGTTTAAACCATTGGTTTAACTTTTTGGATTAAGTTATGGGTTAACCCATTGCTTTAACTTTCGTGAATACGCCGGCAGGTCAGTAACCTAGGTCAACTGGATAAATTGTTATGCTAGATATGGGAAAAGATACCGAAATTTTGCCGCTGCAACTGTCATGGGAAAGTAAGAGGTAAACGGCTGTCACAAATAAAAACACTAGACAATGAATACTTTAGGACAGTATTCTGGTAAACCCACTGTAGAAAGAGGTATATATTGAGCATGTCATTTGGCTTATTTCTAGCCAAATTAAGTGTTAGATTCTAGATATATTAGTGAATGGGTTGAATTTTACTTTTTTCCTTTTGACGTATTTAAAGTGTTGTTGAGTTGTTCTGGCCACAACGATTCTAATTTTGATATAAAATTTCTATTACATTTATGAATTTTGTAGTGTTTAATGAGGCTTGTGTGATTGTTTCAAAACAAAGGTGACAAAATTTTCATAAGAATCTCTTTTTTTTTTGTTGATTTTTATTTGCGGCATATATTTGTTACACAAAAAGGGTTAGTCACTTTTTTTCCTTTTGAGTATTTAAAGTGTTGTTGAGTTTGTTCCTGCTACAACGATTCTAATTTTGATATAAAATTTCTATTACAGTTTTAAATTTTGTAGTGTTTAATGACGCTTGTGTGATTGTTTCAAAACAAAGGTGACAAAATTTTCACAAGAATCTCATTTTTTTTTATTTTTGTTTGCGGCATATATTTGTTACACATAAGGGGTAGTCACCAAAAATACTACCAGAAACCATTTCCAAACATCACACAGTGACGCGCGTGCATTCTCTTCCTGTGGTGTGAAATTACCCGAGTGTGAGTTTGTAGCATACGCTACAGGTAAAATTGTTATGCTACTTGTTATCAAACCAAATAATGAATGAACAATTTATAACTAATTTAATAGCAGTGCATTTATTGTTTAACCATGCTTAAGCGTGTCGGGTTTTATTTCTTAGAGTATAGCAAGATAATTATACAAGCGGCACTTGAGTATTGAGAATGAAATGGATCCGTTTTTGCAGTTGATTATGCCTACTCAGGTTTACCGAACAGACTTACTGGCAAAATTTATGAGCTCTCTAAACAGAATATATTGTAGCAAACGCAGACAGTAATACAGAAATTTTCACTGAAATTTTCTCTCTTTCACAGAGATTTTCATCGGCAGAAACGCAATGGCATCAGAAAAATTGTGTGGTGCAGCTTCCCTTGATGATATAACACTAAAGCTTGACGACATTTCATTAACCCAAAATCGACCGACACGCCGATTTAGAGGTATGAACTGCGACATACCATTGCCTCTTAATCTGCCTGAACGAGTTGTGACACGAGTTGTGACACGATAATTTATTCTCACAATTAAAATTTAAAATAAAAAAATAAATGATACTCTATTTTACCTGTCACGGCTGTTGAAAATAACTTTTTTGAAAGACTATAATGATATAGAAACCACAGTGCATGTATGCCATTCAGGGAGAAGAGAAGATTGTAAAGGTGAAGAGGAGTCATTGAATCATACAAGCTGCAAAGAGACTGTGATCTCCGCATTGACTGCAGGATATCACCATGGATATGAACAGTCACTGAATCATACACAGAGCAGTGAGATTGTAGTCTCGCTAATGACTGGAGGAGACCATCATGGATGTGAACAGTCAGCGGCTCATACAGAGAGCAGTGAGATTGTGGTCTCCCCAATGACTGGAGGAGGCCATCATGGATGTGAACAGTCACCGGCTCATACAGAGAGCAGTGAGATTGCAGTCTCGCCAATGACTGGAGGAGACCATCATGGATGTGAACAGTCACCGGATCATACAGAGAGCAGTGAGATTATGGTCTCGCCAATGACTGGAGGAGGCCATCATGGACATGAACAGTTACTGAATCATACACAAAACAGTGAGATTGTAGTCTCACCAATGACTGGAGGAGGCCATCATGGATATGAACAGTCACCGGTTCATACAGAGAGCAGTGAGATTGTGGTCTCCCCAATGACTGGAGGAGACCATCATGGATGTGAACAGTCACTGAATCATACACAGAGCAGTGAGATTGTAGTCTCGCCAATGACTGGAGGAGGCCATCATGGATGTGAACAGTCACCGGCTCATACAGAGAGCAGTGAGATTGTGGTCTCACCAACGACTGGAGGAGGCCATCATGGATGTGAACAGTCACTGGCTCATACAGAGAGCAGTGAGATTGTAGTCTCACCAATGACTGGAGGAGGCCAGCTTGGACATCAACAGTCAGTGAATCAGACTAATGGAAATCATACTAATGGTATTGAAATAATCAGAGAAAATTGTCACGGCAAGAAAAAGCTATCGAATTCTCCTGAAAGCGTGACATTTCATAGGGGTCATGTAGCTTACGCAATGAGTGCACCTGGCTCATGTGTTGGAGGAAAGGCATTTATTCAAAATAAGAAGAGCTTGGAGCGACTGCGAAAAACACATCAGTATATCCCAAAATCCTGCAGATATACTCTACAAAATGAAAAAGAACGGCAAGATAAATTCAGAAGAAAGATGGAAATGAATCGTAGCGCTGCTAAGGATAAGAAGAGAAGACTTGATGAAGAAAAACAAGTAAATATCCATTGTATTTAATTAATATATTTGGCATATGTCTGAAATCCTGAAATTTACGTTGTTTTTATCTTTTTGATGTTACTTACTTATGAAAGCTTCCTTATCTCTACTATGACAATACTAAAAATCACTTTGTGGTAGATAAAAATAAGAGAAGATTTACTGTGAGTGATTATGTGAAATCAGCAGCTGTCGCACATAGTGCATCGCTGGTGATAAAGTAAAATGACAAAACCACAGGGCAGGATGGATTGATCCGTAAAACCCTTCAGCAGCCTGTAGCACGAGTAGCATGAGCCTTCATACTAGTGCAGAGATTGTATGGCTACTTGAAGGATTTAAAACTACACACGAATATAGTTTTAATTTTAATAGTTGTCAAGTAACGAATTACAAAGAGTTTATTGAAATTGCACAAGACATTTTAGCACCTTTTTTATCCTCAGTGGTTCTTCATTTGTCGTTTTTATTCCACTGATCATATTGGCCCTAAGACCACCAAATTTTGTACGTATGTGGTAAATGACTTGAAGTTGTGCCCCTTGCTTTTTGTTTGATCCTTGCTGTCATTTTCATAATCAAAACATGACGAAAAAAATTAGACTTTTATTTAGAAAAATCAATGCGTTATATATTATATATTCTCTTATAAATTACGTTTTTGCATCGTTCTGCTATATGTTAGGCCATAGATTTGTTATTGTGGTGATATAAATTAGGACTTTTCAATGGTGTGCAGAGTAACGTTTTCGATACTTGAAAACTCTCAGCGTGTCTTTGCAGTGTTTATCGGTCGTATCTAATGGTAAAATACTCTTCTTGTAATTACCCTGGCCTATTTAAAAGGTGCCTCTTCTTGTAAATTCACACTGTTTTCCTTAATATAAATTCATACACTCATAACTGGCATTCCTTTAGGATCATTATTTACTGTTGCTATTAGTTACGTTTTTTTTGCTATAAATCACCATTGATTTGACTTGTGATGTCATCCTTCAGCTGAACATAGAAAAGTTGGCGGAGAAATACGCTGAGCAAAGTAGAGACGAAAACCAACATTCAACAAGAAAAGGTATGAATACATTCTATTTCCGGTTTCAGGATCCTTAATCAATATTCATAAACATGGCGTATGTTATCTTATTATCTTTTTACACTCAGTAAATAGTCTGACCTATAACAATTATGATTAACTAAATTGCATTTTAAAATCATTGTTATTCACCAATACATAAACGAAAGATAAGATTCACATTTTTGCGTAATAATTATTAATAACTACAAAAATAAATAGCAGTAGTAATTATTAATAAGCAATAATTATCAAAACTCTCATAATTATTTTTAATAGGATTATTTGATAAATTGATATCAGTATTACTAATATTGTTTATTTAATTGTATTTACTTATTATTTTTTATCATTATTTGTACAGATTATACACACAAAAATATGAAGAGGGAATCGAACCGATCAAAACAAAAAGAATGTGGAAATGAAGCCAGGCACATTAAGCGAAGTGATACTCTTATTAACATTGGGTTTCTGCACCAGACATTTTATGCACCTCGCATAGTAAGAATGTCAAGAGTCGGCAACTTAGCATGCAATCTGTCTCGGTTTCATAGAGCTTACAAACAAATGGGACCTGTATGGCATAAACAACTGGACAATTTTATAAAGAAAATTGACAGAAAAGTTACAATTGATATCAAAAATCCGAAATACAAAGTAATGGTTGATGACATAATAGATGTAGTTCAGCAGATTTGCAGTGAACTCCGTTCTGGTCATATTAAAGATGCCTTAAGCCGGATAAAAAGCAAATCTAACTGGGAAATTAATGGTATTAGCACACACAAAGCAGGCCTTTGCTTAGAGATAATTTATGGAAATGAAACCGACGAGAAGCTTGGGATTTTAATGGATTTGGTACCTGTATTTAGACGTCCGGTGAACCTGCGTTTAAAAGAACTCAGCTCCTATGCAAGGAATTATATGATGCGAATGGGAGGCCCTCCGGATCTGCGTCAATATTCGGTGATCAATCACCGATATTCTATTGATACGGGATATATAGAGCACCAAATACTAAAAAGTATGAAACGAAACATTAAAATAGGCTACAGAGCAGCAAAGTATCTGATGCAATCCCAAGCAGCCATGGATCCCAGTGTGGCCGAAAACACGAGACAGTTGTATGGATCTAAAAATGTATTCTCAAGTCATGCATTTCAAATATGCATGATAAGGCTCTTGTTAAAAAGCAATGTGGGACGCCCGATGTACAACATGCCTTGTAGTGAAATCACATTAGGTCTCTTCGATATGTTAGCTAATATCGGATTGCCAGATATTACATCAGACGGTTGTGAAGAGAGTAGTGAGTATGAATATTTTTTAACTGATTACATCGTGAAGGGAGATGTTAGGGATGTACTACGATGGAAATGCACGTATCCCGGGAAGGCCCTTCGTTTTCTTATATACAACACGGTATCGGCGTTGTTCAAACATGTTCAGCTAGGACAGATGGCATTCTCTCACTACGAGTTAGTGAGCAGGCCTAGTATGTACACTGTAGCATTTGATCACTTCAAAGAGATCACCGCAAGTCACTTCACGCGCATAGATCATGACGTTGTGAGCGTGGTGTATGGAGAAGATCCTGTCTACCAAAACTGGGAGAAAGAAGGTCATTGTCTCCCACCACTGTGGCATGCAAATCAACTAGCGGACAGCCATGACTGCTGCTACAACGCGTGTGACATTCCCTGTGACGTCACAATCCTGCCATGTATTGGTGCACTGTTTGGTGAGCATATCATTATGTCTCTAATAACGCGAATGCATGAACATTTGCTGAACCGCATAGATGGGGCATTGGAATCGATAGAAAAGTATTGCAAGGATAAGAATGAAAAAGAGTGGAAAAATGGAACACTCAATCTTCTCAAAATCGCAACTAAATTACGCGACGATGTAAGCCATGACAATATTGAAAAAAATTTCCGTAATAATATCAGCCGCGGTACAGTAACTTTTGAGCATATCAAAAATATTTCAGATAATATCATCTACGGTGGGTGGAATGTCCTGCAGCTATTACGTTGATCAGTTTGTGAAAGATAAAACGGGGTAAACAATAGATTATTTATGGAAGTGGGGGGGAATAAAGCTCACTTGTAGCACGGGGAATAATTCAGAAATATGGTAATATTTGATGAGAAGTGTAAAAACAAGAAAAGGAATAATGGAATGGTTAAAATTATTATTATTATTATTATTATTATTATTATTATTATTATTATTATTATTATTATTATTATTATTATTATTATTATTATTATTATTATTATTATTATTATTATTATTATTATTATTATTATTATTATTATTATTATTATTATTATTATTATTATTATTATTAAGCGTCATTTATATACCGCTTATTATTCTAAGCGAAAAATATAACAAGATCAATAAAAATACGAACAAACAACTAAAAAAGATGTAGTTCTAAAAAATTGTAAGACAAATAGTTCAATACATAATACTGCTAAAAGTACTTTGACTAAGACAACATTCACTACTAAATTTAAGGCTAGACCTCGTAATACTAGCACAACATTCACTGTTAAATTTAAGACTAGACGTGATACTGTTTGAATAAGAATGTCTTTAAGGAACGCTTGAAAGATTCGAGACTGGCACTGTTTCGGATCCGGTAGGGCAGTGAGTTCCAAAGTGTTGGAGACGAAACGCGGAAGGAGCGGTCACCGTATCTGTTCTTGCTCCTTGGAACCACTAGTTGGAGATTGTCATATCCTCGGAGGCAACGCGGAGGGTGTGGATGCATCGATATAAGGTCTGCGAAATATTGAGCAGCAGTACTGTCCAGGCATTTGAACACGAGTGTAAGAATCTTGAATCTTCAGATATAGGTAACCAGTGAAGCTCTTTCAAATTATCCGTTATGCTAATGTTACGGTTCCGCCCAATTCCTTTAATCACGCGGGCCGCATCGTTCATTATCAGTTGTAGACCATGTAGGCAATGATACAGACTGTTACAGTAATCAAGTCTCGATATGACCAATCCATCTACGAACATTTTGGCATCCTTTTCGGAGAGAAATGGTCTAATTTCCTTAATCTAGCCAATGTAGTAGTAACACAATCTACGGATATTGGACACGTGAAACTGCATTTCCAGATGCGAGTCCATTGTGACTCCGAGGTTGTGGACATTCACGGAACACTCAATCACACTATCACCAAGGTTAGGTATGCTTGGGACCACCTTGTTTGCGTTGTGAATCGTCCGCATAAAAATGGTAAATTATTACTGAAAACTGAAGCGGGAGTGTATAGTCAGAATAAAGACGGGGCCCAAGTTTTCATCCCTGAGGCACAGAGCAGTCCAGTCCGACTGGATTTGATGTAAAGCCTTGGATGTTCACCTACATAGATCTTCGCTCTGTATGCCAAACATTGCCTAAAACTACTGATGCAGTATGCGATGGTCGACCGTATCGAAGGCAGCCGAGTGGTCGAGCATGGCCATAAAAACTAAATTATTGTAATTTAGACTTGTGCAGATGTCCTCGAACACTTTGATTAAGGCGGTTTCAGTAAATAGTCGCACAGAACGAGGGAAGGCATATCAGGATGGCTTAAAGGAGAAAATGATCACATAGAACGAAGCTTAGAATTTCAAAATGGCTTAAATGAGAAAATGATTACAGCGAACGACTGCAGGAATATCAGAATGTCTCAACTGAGCAAATGATCACAAAGAACGAGTGCAGGAATATCAGAATGGCTTAAATTAGAACATAATTACATGGAACGAAGGCACGGAATATCAGGATGACGTAAATGAGACAGAAAGAACGATGTAAGTGATATAGATAGTGTTGGCATGCACACATAATGTGCCTTTGTCAAGAATTTGTCGAAAAGTTGTCGATTCACAAGAGAGTAATCAAATGTACCTCTTCCGTTTATCGACGCCAAATTCAGTTCGACCCTGTAAATTTATCATAAGTTCGTTAAAATGTATGTATTTGTGACTCCTTGTCATTTTTCTATCATGTATTTGTCAAAACCTAATGTGCAGTTTGTCAATATCTTGTCACAAATTCGTTAAAGTATCTTTGACAAGTGATTGATGATCTATCAGATTAGAGCTACGCTACGAACTACGCTCAAATAGTTTGCCTGATCACTCTTCAACCGGTGGACAGTCTTTAACTGAGTTTCAACCTGTGACTGTTAGTGAAGTTGAATCTTGAATATGTAAATCTCCATCGTCTAGCTGCGGCCTCGACACAATACCAACGGGCCTACTCAAAGCCTGTTTGCCTGAGCTCTCGACAATGCTTACCCGGATTATCAACCTCTCACTTAAGAAAGCAGAGGTCCCCAGCACACTCAAACGAGCAGTGGTCACACCTCTTCTAAAAAAAGCCTCGTTTGATCCTGATATACTAAAGAATTATCGACCCATATACAATCTAAGTTTTGTGTCAAAACTCGTCGAACCTCTAGTGGCCAAAAGGATAAATGATTACCTTCGAACGCACTCCCTCCAGTAG
Organism: Protula sp. h YS-2021; assembly: GCA_949752745.1. Lineage (NCBI taxonomy): Eukaryota > Metazoa > Annelida > Polychaeta > Sabellida > Serpulidae > Protula > Protula sp. h YS-2021. The sequence goes on from OX457025.1 coordinate 1,257,464, forward strand.
GGTAGAAACGACAGTTCTACTGCACTTTGTGACGTCATACTGTCTGGAAGTGACGTCATCATGTCTGGACCGGAAGTGCTGTCTAGACCGGAAGTGTTGTCTAGACCGGAAGTGTTGTCTGGAGCGGAAGTGACGTCATCATGTCTGGACCGGAAGTGACGTCATCATGTCTGGACCGGAAGTGACGTCATCATGTCTGGACCGGAAGTGACGTCATCATGTCTGGACCGGAAGTGACGTCATCATGTCTGGACCGGAAGTGACGTCATCATGTCTGGACCGGAAGTGACGTCATCATGTCTGGACCGGAAGTGACGTCATCATGTCTGGACCGGAAGTGACATCATGATGTCTGGACCGGAAGTGACGTCATCATGTCTGGACCGGAAGTCATGATAAGCGTTAGGATAGGCGCGACCATCTGTGACGTCATCATGGCGTCATACTGAGATGATGCTGTCTGGAGCGAAAGTGGTTTGGCCGAGTCAATCAACATGAAGCCAATGAACTCGACCTGTCAATCAGTGTAACCATGGCAACAGACCCTAAAAAGCCACGACCCCCCCCCCCCAGGACAGACTATGTACCGACCCCCCCCCCCTCGAAATTGTGATTTTTGCATATTTATCCGTTTCAGACGATTCTGAACATTTTTCATTTTTTCGACCCCCCCCCCCTCGAAATTGTGATTTTTGCATATTTATCCGTTTCAGACGATTCTGAACATTTTTCATTTTTTCGACCCCCCCCCCCCCCTCGAAATTGTGATTTTTGCATATTTATCCGTTTCAGACGATTCTGAACATTTTTCATTTTTTCGACCCCCCCCCCCTCGAAATTGTGATTTTTGCATATTTATCCGTTTCAGACGATTCTGAACATTTTTCATTTTTTCGACCCCCCCCCCCCCCGAAATTGTGATTTTTGCATATTTATCCGTTTCAGACGATTCTGAACATTTTTCATATTTTCGACCCCCCCCCCCCTCGAAATTGTGATTTTTGCATATTTATCCGTTTCAGACGATTCTGAACATTTTTCATTTTTTCGACCCCCCCCCCCCCCCCTAGGCGAGCAACATTCTGTCAAGTCAGCTTCAGTTCCATCAGAGGGGTATATAAGGGATGAGCATACAGCAGTGACAGTCATTTCGGTGAGTGGAGCAAGGAAGTACAATTTGTAGAACTACAATTGGATCACATCAGATCAAGGGATGGCATCCAGTGACAACTATTTCGGTAAGTGTTTATTGAAACTTTATAAATAAAAAGTGAACTTTGTAAACAAACTTTGTAAACAAACTTTGGTTATTTGCTTAATTGAAACTTTGTAAAACAATACCTTTCGTTATACTTGGTCGATTTATATGAAAATTTCACCATTTGATTCAGTTTTATGTAAAGTTTTGTTATAAAGTAGTCATAGGCTATTTGCACAGCTGGCTGTATGCATTTTTACCGCCATTACAGTGCTTCTTCGCGGATGAATACCATTTTGGCAGACCATTTAACTTCACCGTCAGTTAACTTCACCGCTAGATGTCTCTGCTGTATAACAGCTGTACAACTCGACAACTGTAAGTGAGACATTCATATACACAAGTAAAATTCTGCTGAGTCAGCAATTTTTTAACAAAGTTACACACCATATTTTGATTACATGGAAGTAGTATAAAAGCATGAGTGAAACATGTCAACTAGTCAACTAGTAATACATTCTGTCAACAAGTCAACAAGTGGATATTGTGTGACGAGAAAAGACTTGACAATGTCGGCCTTACTTTTTCACAGATGTGTAGAGACCATGGATGACGTCTTCAAAGTGAATTATGCTGACTATGTGTTTTCAAAGCTTCCTGCTTTTGAATCGGATTGGATGCTGCAAGTGAAGAACTTACATCAGCATTGGGAAGCTGTTGGAAAGACCATTCCAAGAGATCGTTTCATCCGCTCGTTTCTACGTGAATGTGAAGATCTACATTTACCGTTAACTTATGACATTGATTTAGCATTTATCAACGTGAATACAATTTGGGCAGTTGAGCTCATGTTAGTTGTAGCTGCAAGAATCATTTTACATTATGATGATGATGTTCCATTGAAGACGAATGTATCAGAGCTTGTCCGATTCAACCATGGACGAGTTGAAGTGAATTCAAAACTTTGCAAGTTCTTTGCTGACTCAGCAGATAGTTGGGTATAAAAGGGAGTGAACTCAGCAGAGTGAAGTCATTTCTCAGCAGACAGTTGGAGGGAGTGCATCATCAGTACATTGTAGCAGCCATGGAGAACAAGACAAGCAACGCAACGCAGCGCAGCAGCAGCTTTAAAATTAGTGCTAACTTAACCATTACTGTGGAGCATGGAGAATATGGGCCATTTCTACGCATCACACGTGGAGAGAGATGGTGTGCTTATTCACCATCTTTGTGGAAGATTGTATGCCAAAGCTTGAAAAATTTACGCGACATTGGCTTCAAACTGTACTTAACGCAAACGAAGTGGCTTGAAGTCATTTCATACTTGGATATGCGCTATGTGAGTTTTGTGCGCACGTCACGGTTTGAAGGGAAAGAATACACACATCACATCAACATGAATGATGGTGAATGGGAGACACTGCTTCAGGAGATGGACAACATCAACTCAGCCCTATCACCATGTGAGGAATGTCATGACAAGAAAACCATCATCAAGCTGCAAAAGGATGGTCGGATGAAGGTGTCAAAGCTATCCAAGAAAAGGCTGGCTGAAGTTCAGTTGGAGAACATGAACGTACAAAATCAACTTGGACTTACCTGTGACTATTGCGGTGCTTGTGGATATGTGGAGGATTATCATTGCCACTGCCACAAGTATAATTGCAAGTTGTGTGAACCAAGCAACTTCTGCGACAAGTGTGGAGTACTTAAAGTCAGTGAAGCAAAGTAAAAGCCCCACAAGACACTGAAACAAGATGGACGCATGTTTTAAAAATGCTTATATTGACTTGATGATTGCTAAACTTGCTTGCTGTGGCACTCCAGACTATCAACTTTATCATTTGGATGCTTTTTGGGATGTTGTACATCATAGTCTTGATGTGATTGAACTGCATTCAAGATTTCTTGGAGAATGTCATAAAACTGGAATAGAAGAAGATCCTGACTTTGACTTTGATGCTGCACTTTATTCTGCTCGCACTGATGTGGAAGTATATTTCACCGTGGTTGATCATTTGAGAGATTGCTGCAAAGAAGCAGAGGAAACCGAGCAGCTTTATCAGGTAAGTTATATAAAACCTTTTTTAATCATGTTTATGACAACATAGTGAATTGTTTCTCAAAGACATAACCATGTTTTTCTTACTAGCAAATTTAGTTTTATGTGAGTGGTTTCAACGTAAACAAAGAAAGAATATGATAGAAGAGGCAGCAAATATATTAAAAGATATTTTATTACAGGAAGAAACCGACATGTCAGAATAAAGAAGCAAAGTCAACATGGAGAATCTTGTACTATTCAGCGGTCATAAGGACGTTCTTTCAAATATGTTTCCAACACGACTTGAAAAGTATGGACATGTGTTCAACTCAAGTGAAGCTTTGTATCAATATGAGAAAGCAGTGTTTCATCACCGTCCAGATATTGCTTCAGCCATTGTGTCATCCAGAAATGGATATGAAGCGAAACGTATTGCTAAAGGGATAAAACCATGTCCTTTATGGCATACAGTGAAGAGAAGCAAAATGCAAGATGTTTTACAAGTCAAACTGGATCAGTGTGTATTGTTTCGCAACAAGTTGAAAGAATGTAAAGACAAAACTTTAGTTGAAGCAACGTATGATCATTGGTGGGGAGCTGGTGTGAAACAAGTGTCATCTGGATATCCTGGTCAGAATATTATGGGAAAGTTGTTAGAAATGTTGTGTGAGGGTTAGAGACTTTTTTCATTTGCTTGCCAACCGTCATGGTGTGCAGACGTGTGGACATGTAAATTTGAAGTATGTTTAACTTGTGCTGCAAGACTCACAAGACTGCACAATGGCGGACATGACACTGAGACAATATATTGTACAAAAAGCTTATTGTGAAGAAATGTTATCAGCTGTAAAAAAGTTTGCCTATTTAGTCTGTCCTGCTTGTCAACATGAAGAGTGTCAAGAACATACTTGTCATTTTGCATCTGTTTATACATATTGGAATGAAGCTAAATATTACATGCATTTAGATAAAGTGTTAGAGAATGCAAATCAACGTTGTGAGAAATATGGTGTAGATGCTATTACATTGGATGAACTCAGTCATTGGTTAGTGTTCATTGAAGACCAATGGTCTCCAGTTATTCATACCATTGTATCTATACTTGATTTGTAAATATATGTTAGTTATAAATACATGTTAGTTATAAATACATATTAGTTAAGTTACTATGTTAGTTAAGTGATGATGGTTGAGTTATAAAATAAAAGCTGTTCTGTTGAGAAGGTGGTTTTCATTCGGTGTGACCATGTCGACGTGGAAAGACTACTTGACCAATATTTACTTCAAACCTGGACAGCCTGGAGCATTTGCTGGTCCTTACAAACTGTATCACATCTTACGAAAACATAATCAACCAGTCACACAGTCACAAGTGAAGAAATGGTTGCAGGATCAAGATGCTTTCAGTTTACTCCAACCTGTCAAATACAGGTTCAAAAGACAACGTGTCATTACACGTGGTATTGATGACATGTGGGATATTGATTTGGCTGATATGGGAAACATAGCTCCCTATAATGATGACATACGCTTTTTACTCATTGTCATTGATGTGTTTTCCAAATATGTCTGGGTACAGCCAATACCTAATAAATCACATACCAGCGTCATACAAGCTTTCCAAAAGATTTTTCATGACACACGACGAAGACCGCGAACTCTAAGGTCTGATAAAGGAACAGAATTTAAAAACAGATGGGTAAAAGCATTTTTGAAGAAAGAAGGCATTCATGCTTATACCACAAAGAATGAAACCAAAGCTAACTTTGCTGAAAGAGTCATTCGTACTCTGAAGGGAATGATGTATCGGTATTTTCTACATAATCAAACTTACCGTTACTTAGACATTCTTCCAGACTTGGTGTACAATTACAACCATAGACCTCATGGTTCTCTTCCTAATAAATATGCTCCAGCCGAGATTCGTAAAGACAACGAATCAAAAGTGTGGAAGTATATGTATGTTGACAAACTGAAATTGAAACCGAAGAAGAAGAAGTACAAATTTAACATTGGTGATCATGTTCGCATTTCTCACATTAAATATGTGTTTCAACGCGATTATCACATCAAATGGACGCAAGAAGTCTTCATTGTCACACATCGTTGTAAGAAGCAAGGAATACATTTATATCGTGTGAAAGACTTTTTAGACGAAGATATTGATGGACATTTCTATGAAGAAGAACTGCAGAAAGTGACCAAAGATATTGAATCTATTTATAGAATTGAAAAAGTCTTGAAAACACGTAAAAGACGAGGTGTGAAAGAATTATTTGTCAAGTGGTTAGGTTGGCCAAACAAGTTTAACAGTTGGGTGAAAGAAACAGACATTCAACAATGAAGCATCCATTTACATGTTTAGTCTCTGGACCTACAGGCAGTGGCAAAACGTCTCTGGTGAAGGAAATTCTAGAACAAAAGTTGATTAAACCCTCTCCAAAAAGCATTTTATGGCTCTATGCAGCAGATCAGCCTTTGTACAAGGGAATGAAAGGTGTGGAATTTTACCAAGGCATTCCAGATGACATTGAAGAGCGTTTTAACCCGAAGAAACCAAACTTACTTATCATTGATGACTTAATGACGAAATGTCATAGTGATGAGCGTATGACACGTCTCTTTAGTGTTGGCAGCAGTCATCAAAATCTGAGCATTATCTTTATTGTACATAATTTATTCCATCATGGGAAAGAGATGCGAAATATTAGTTTGAATACACATTATATCATTCTGTTTAAAAATCCGAGAGACAGTCAACAAATTAGTACATTGGCGCGGCAAATGTATCCTGGAAGATCTCAATTTCTCATAGAAGCCTATCAAGATGCTACTAGCAAACCTCATGGTTATTTATTCATTGATTTAAAACCAAAGACAAATGATCAACTACGTATTCGTACGGGCATTTTACCAAAAGATACACATTATGTCTATATTGATAAAGCAGTGTATGAACAAGAACCAACTCATTTGACCATTCGCAGTCAAGATGTCTAAACGTATTCGAGCGAACCAACCGTTTCTTCACTTGCTTGCACGCAGTGGACCTAAACGACGTAAATCCTTGCTACAGCAAGCTACAAAGGAGGAATTAACAAGCTTGTTTGAAATTTGTTTGAATATATTGCAAGGACATTTACCCTTAAGCTCAAAACGGTTTAAGGAATTTAAACGTGAACGTCATACGCTTCGTACTCTAGCAGATAAGAAGATATCTCTTCGACGAAAAAAGAAGTTGATTAATCAGAAAGGAGGATTCATTGGAGTTATTGCTAGATTGGCATTACCTTTGTTAGCCAAACTACTGCTAAAATGAAACATACGATGAAAATGGTCCTCATTCCTGAATATGAATACAAACTGTTATTAGAAAAGAAACATGATATCAAAACGAAAGTGAATAAACTTTTACGTGGGAAACGAACGCGTGAAAAGGTTATTGAAATGTCTCAACTTCTTGGTCGTCATTTACGAACAAGTCAGTCTAGGCAGCAAAAGACCTCATCATCATCACCACCTGAAAAGCCAGAAAAGTTATTTTTAAGTCATTTTCAACCTATCTATCATGGAAAAGTACTACAACTTTTAGCCGAACTGAAGAAATATGGTACAACATGGTCAGAGAAGAATGAACTTGTGTTGAAAACGGGCGATATTATAGCAAATTCCAACATGGTTGATTTGATGAAAGAAGCATTGGTGGCGACAAGAAGAAAAGAACGAGCCATACCACCATATGGCTGGCATCCGTTTATCCAGGAAATTGTAGATGCGAATATTCCAAAAACAATGTTTAGTAAAAAGACCACTCGTGACGACATTACAAAAGAAATGAAACAACGTCAACAAAGACAGTTTCCTGAAGGATGGGAAAATTTTTAACATGGCTGAAAGAGCTATGTTGTTGTTGTGGTCAAGACACAACTATTCCTGTGAAAATAAGATGTGTGATTGCTTGTTGTGAAGGAGAAGTCATAGATCATCTAGATCATCATCATGATGTAAAAGATCATTTACATACTTGGTCGAATGGCGCGCGCTGTCCTGAGGTATATAGACAACGTCAACGCAGCTATACCATTTAGTTAGCATCATGGAGTCGACAAGCTTTTACATCACTTTGCCTAGCAATGCGAGTATGACCTATTATCCCAACAACAAGGCTTCGAATTATCAAATTCGTATGCCTCGAACCATCTATCTGAATGGAAAATATGAAGTGGCTTTAGCTGAAATTCAATATCCACATACATGGACAACGATGAGACAGGGCATGAACTATTCTATTGGGTATCGACAAATAGATACATTTGGCATTTGGCATGTTAATATTCCTTATGGGTACTATAGAACCATACAAGAACTATGTGAGGCAGTCAATGAAGAAGCGGCTAACCCCGATGACCCGAAACAACCTATTCGGCTAAAGTATGATAAGATTAGACGACGTGTGTTTCTATTTCTCGATGATGGTCTTGAAGTGTCCTTTTCCACTGGATTGGCTGAGATTTTAGGATTTATCCCAGAGCAATGGTATACTGAAGCGTGTGCAGCTGAACATAAAGCGGATGTGAAACAGGGATTTTATACACTGTATGTGTATTGTAGCATTTGTGAACCACAAGTTGTTGGTGATTATTATGTGCCGTTACTACGTTCTGTTGGGATACAAGGCCATGATGGTGACATTATCATGAAAACGTACGGCGAACCGCATTATGTTCCTGTAAACACGTCCAAATTTGACGTGATAGAAATGAATATTAAGGACGACACAGGCCATACTGTTCCATTTCAAACTGGAAAGGTGATCTGTAAACTTCATTTTCGACCAAAAGCATTATGAAAGCCTACACACACGATCCGTCTGCATATCGCAACCATTTTCTTCGTCAAGTGGGCGGGGAATTACCAGGATTCAAAGGAGCGCGAATCCAGTATGGTGATGGTATTGGTTCCATACTGGGATCATTGGCTCGCAAAGCTATTCCACTACTTAAGGCTGGGGCTAAGATCGTTGCGCCACATCTTAAGAAGGCTGCAAAGAATGTCGCGAAAGATGTGACGGGCCGAGTAGCAGAACGTGTGTTTGGTGAACAAAAGCGTATGCAACCGACGAAACGTGCCAGAAGACGAAAAACAGCCAGACGGATAACATCAAAATATCGCAAAGATATCTTTTGAAATCATGTCTCTCATTCATAATCATTCGTGTGAATGTAGTCTTTCTCCATTGGAATGGTTTCACGTACCACCGACGCAAACTGCTGTAGAGAAAAGTTATAATGTTGACTATCAACCACTTACAAGCATTAGAGAAGGCGCTCCAATAGAATTCTACATTCCTGCGAGTACAGAAGAATATCTGGATTTAAAGAACAGCAAACTTCATATTGTATGTCGCATTCTAAAGGCTGATGGAACAGCGTGTGGCGCAGATGATAATGTCTCTTGCATCAATGATGTGTTTAATGGGTTATGGTCTAATATTGAATTGTTTCTGAATGATCGTTTGGTTTCGCATAGCAACAATACTCATGGTTATACCAGCATTATCTCTCATCTCATCCATGATTCGGAAGAAAGTCTGCATTCTGAGCGCTCTATGCGTCTCATGTACAAGGATACTGCTGGGTCAATGAATAGTCATGAGGTGAAAAGACCTAATCATGAACAATATGTATCCGGGTTTCATGTCAATGCCGACGGTGGTGACTTGGCTGAGCAAGGCAATAATGGCTTACATCATCGTTATTTGCATACTCGTCTTAGCCGTGATGTTATGCTCGCAGGTGGTTTAAGGATAGATTTGTTTGAGCAGGATCGTTATCTTCCGAATGGCATCAGTTTGAAATTGCGTTTCCATAGACAAAAAGATGACTATGTATTGATGGCTGTAAATAATACCTATAAGGTAGAAGTGAAAGAGGCATTTTTAACCATTCGCAAAGTGAGGGTGAGTCCAGGTATTCAGTTAGGACATGCAGATGCATTGATGAAAAGTCCTGCCAAGATCATCATCACTAGAAAAGAATGTAAAGTCTTGGCCATTCCAGCAGGATTTCAGTCTTTTGTGAAAGATAACATCTTTTTGGGTCAATTACCAAATCGTATTGTCATTGGTCTGGTTCATAATGAAGCTTTTGGTGGATCAGTATTGAGGAATCCATACAATTTTGATCATTTTAATCTGGACTATATGCAACTGTACACGGATGGTGAACCAGTTCTATCCAAACCTCTCAAGCTTGACATTACACAGAACAAATACCTGAACGCTTTTGAAACGCTTTACAAATCGTTTGATCGGTTGAATGGTGAGAAAAGTTCCATTATAAAACGGGAAGATTGGCCTAGAGGTTATGCTTTATTTTCGTTTGACTTAACACCGGATTATGATGGTGATGATCATTTCCCCCTGATCAAGCATGGGAATTTGCGGCTAGAAATGAACTTTGCTAGGGCTTTGCAACCTACCATCAATGTCATTGTCTATGCTGAATTTGACAACATTATTGAGATCAGTGCCAATCGCAGCATCCAATTCGACTACCAGTCATGAACACGAAGCAGATTGATGCCATATTGAGTCATGATGTCATGACCAAAGACTTGTTTCAAGGCGTGTTTGCCATGGACCAGTTACCGTCTTTACAACGCGGCGCCTATGTGATCAACACAGACGATCAAGATGAACCAGGAGAACATTGGGTGGCAGTGTATTATGACAAAGACCCTGCAGAATATTTTGACTCTTATGGACTGTTCCCTCTCGATGATCGTTTAGATATGTTTTTAAGAAATGACTATATGTATAATTCTATCTCATTACAAACGCCAATATCATCGTCATGTGGTTTTTATTGTGTCTATTATATATTGCATAGAGCTCGAGGTCAGAGTATGTTTGATATTGTGAATATATTAAAAAGAAAGGATGGTGATTTTATTGTAAAGGATTTTGTATATAGACATTATAAACCATTGTTTTATTAATGTTGTTGTTGTTATATTAGTTAAGTTGTTGTTGTTATATTAGTTAAGTTGTTGTTGTTGTTATATTAGTTAAGTTGTTGTTGTTGTTATATTAGTTAAGTTGTTGTTGTTGTTATATTAGTTAAGTTGTTGTTGTTGTTGTTATATTAGTTAAGTTGTTGTTGTTAAATAAAACAAATCAAGTTTCAAACAACTGTCTTGTTTATTGTGTTGTACATACGTTTATTTACAAATTCTTAACTACAAACACTATTTACAAAGTTTACAAACACTATTTACAAAGTTTACAAACACTATTTACAAACTCTTAACTACAAACGCTATTTACACTATTTACAAATTCTTAACTACAAATTCTATGTACACTATTTACAAACTTTTATTTACACTATTTACACTATTTACAAAATTCTTAACTACAAACTCTTAACTACAAAGTCTATTTACACTATTTACAAACACATTCATTTTTCAATACATTCATCAATGAATACCATTCATTAGAATCTAAATTGATATAGGTATCATAGACATTACATCCATGTTTGTAAATGCTATGAAAGCTCACATAACACACATCACCAAACTTTATCACTTTAACAGTTACATGTTCAGACAGTTTCAGTTCATATCCTTCTTCTAAGTCAATGTCCATCACACGCATAGGTTGTGTCAGCTCAATGGATTTGGTGCCTCGTGTAAGCCATATTTCTGTTTCTTTGAATTCAAGCGTTAGGTTCTTTCCAATCCAATGCTTGTAACAGAGCGTACCATTCCACTGTGTTGAGGGTGATGTAGTCATAGTTTTCTGTAAGCTCGTCATATTGGCGAAATTGTATAAACACGTCTAAGCAGTTCTCAGTCACACGCACTTCTAATTCATTTGAGACTGCTAGGAGAAAGCCAGGTATCCTGAACTTCTCTAGATGGTCTTTCAACACGGATTGGTCATCAAGTGATAGGACGAGATACTGTCCAAAATGTCTTAGCACAATGTCATCATATTCGTTTCTCAGATATGAGAACCCATGCGTAATTGGTTTATATTCCGTTAAAAAGTCTTCCATCTCGTTCAACAGTCAGATGAACTATGAGCTGTCTCCTTGTCTGCAAAGACGTTTTTTTATGCTCGCAAGATGGCGAAGAGTGGATGTTGTATCACTTCTAGGAATCGTAAGACTGCGCGCCAGTTCTTGATATCAAAGATGATCAAATCTGTATATGGTGTATCTGGTACAACTCCCTTATAATCCTCTGGATAATCCTGTAAAAGATTTCTACAGATTTCTACACGTATGTTAGAATCATATTCAGCCACTGTCACTTCCACTTTATTTTCAAGTCTACGTTTAAACCCAGCTTCAAGTGGTATGTTTTTAAAGTCTTTCCACACTTCAGGTTTAAACCGATGATAACTTGTCTTAGAATCTAGTATCACTTCATTCCTCTCATTGACAGTAAGGTAAACACCACCGTTCAGCATGAGTGCATTCATGATTGTTACCTTGTTATGACTTGTCGTCTTGTCTGCGAAGCCTTTTATCCACTTCTTTCACCTGCTTCTTCAGCATTTTCCATTCAGGTATTGTCAGCAAAATTCCCTTTTTCGTTGGACGGTTTTTTCCAGTCCCCTCATCTCTGAGGTATTTGCGAATGTTTACCACACCTTCATTACTTTGTTTCATAATCTTGATATACTTTCCATTGCCTAGAGAAAGCATTCCATCCCACGACTGTGGTGTTGGTACCGTCGTCTCCACTTTTAATTTCTTAATGGTAGTATCAGGATGTTTCACTTTCATGTCTTTCACCGTATCTGCTAGAGTATCCATATCCGTTGGTGCAGATCTTTTCATGTTGACGCTTCAGTGTTCACACCACAACTAACTCTCAAGTTGAAGTGTCTCCCCCTTATATACTGTAATGCCCATGCGCCAAAGTGGAATAGCCATCACTCATCACATATCGCTTGTCATCAAAGGGAGAGAGAGCCACTTTCCTCAACTTCTCCGAGAAGATCTGGTGGTTATGACTTCGAATGATGTGCCCTGTAGTCATCGTTTGCGTTTGGTTGAACAAACTGTCTCTATACTGCTGATGTTTCATCCGTCTTTGACACGCGCGAGTGATGCCTTTGGCCGTACGTTTTTCTTTCCCACCATACATCATACTATACATTTTCGGCCGAAGTCCAACAAACTCTTCAATGGGAATGCCCGCCGTCTCATCTTTCATTTTCCCAAGCACTTTCTTGTTCACGTTGGAATGTAGGAAATGATCTGGCGGATAGTCACTTGTGTCGAACAAGTCAGCATCTTCCTGCATGTCTTTGTATATATCTTCCGTTTCTATGTCATAACATAGACTGTCGGTGTCGCTGAACAAGAGTTTGGCGTTGGGATACTTGGTCATGATGTAGTTGTAATGAAAGTGGAACATGAGCACCTTGCTGAGGTCGAGAATGGTGAACCCAACTTGAATGGGTTTATCCAGAAGCAGATCCACTTTGCGCAAATGTACCGCGGTCAAATCTTCGTTGAAAATTCTAAATTTGTGGAAGGAAGGTTTGGCTACAAGTTTCTTGAACCGCTTTTCCTGGTGAACAAGTTCCACATTCATGCGCTTTCTTACATTTTCCATGGTTTTGCCAAACACCGAGTTGTTCATCAATTTGAAGAAGTCTTTCTCAAACGGGTTCTTGGCCAACTTTCTCTTTTCCGTGTTCAAGGAGATGTATTTTGCCAACCATTTGCTCTGTGCAAACATGATGGCACGATGCACCTTCGTGACTTTCAATCCCAGTGAGACATATTGCTGTAAATTTCTATAATGAAGCACATATTTCTTCTTATCACACAAGTTGGGAATGAGCTTTTCACTAGGTTTGCCTTTCATGTTTAGATCTTTCCGTAGCTTCTGACTATGTTTTGACAATTCTCCCACTTTCACACATTTCCGTTCTGGAGCCACTGGATAGTGATTATGATGATCATGGATTGAATATGGGTATTCCAAATCCACTTCTAAAATGTATCCAATCTCGTCATCTTCATCCACATCCATAAAGTCAATGGATTCTGGCTCGCTCACCCACATAAATCCACTTTCCGGCATGCTTTGCGACATAGCCCAGCCATACAAGTTGTTTGCATCCAGGTAAGTCAAGTAGTTGGTTGGTTTCAAGGGATCGTAATCTGCTACGTAGGGGTTATTTGCTTTCGCATACTTGTGTGTGATGACAGATATTCCTCCACGTAAACCTTGTTCAACCATTTGGTACATGTCAATGTCGTTGATCAATTCCAATTTCACCTTTGTCGCTTTCAACATGGCATCCCACGACAGTCCTGGCGCTGTATAGTAGTGAGCAGGATCCAATTCATACGTGTTGAGACATACGTGACGAAAGTTTTCAAACACGTCAGCCAGCAGCAACACATCTGATTTCAGGTACAAGTCATGGTATTCGCCAAATGTAGTACAGTGGAATGTCTCCCACACCTTCTGCGCATGCGCATAATCCTCATCGCTAATGTCTTCTTCACTGAGTAGACTGTAAAACTTGTCCTTGGACGGCAGTTGTGTTTCAGCAAACTTGGATGGCTCATCCACGTAATCATAAGGGTACACTCCCTTTCTCAACAGTAACTCTTGTTGGTCGCTATCGTGAATGTGTGACGTCATGTGATAAAAGTTGTCTTTCCCTTCTGCTGCCAGGTTGGAGACCAACTTCTGTAGAGAAGTACTCATGAACTGAAAGCTGTCTGTAAATTTCAGATTGCTCATGGTGAATGCAATATATTTCTCAACGGTGTTGGGAATGACTGTAATCCTTTCGTTTTTGAACTTTCCAATTTCTTCCATGATCAAATGGCTGTCATAGCCTCGTAAATTGTGGAAAAACACAGGAATGATGAAAGAATCTTCAACATCCTGCTTATCCTTTCGAAATCGGAATTGCAAATTGCATTGACTATGTGCAGCTCCGCGGTATTTGCCATTGATATGATCATGATCTCTCACATGATCTGCTCCTAGAGGCTCATGACAAATGTAGCAATCTGTCGCGTTCTTATAATGCTCTTCATCTTCATGAGTCATCACCATTTTCTTTGGCTGTAGCAAGCCATGCACAATACGATCACGCTCATTCACCATATGGTCTAAAAAGACTTTCACAGCATTGTCTCCTCGATATACGACTGGCGCACGTGTCTCATACTGGCTCACAACCACATAGGCAAAGCTGTTTGGACGATGATGCTGATACTTGTCTCCTTCATGCTTTTTCGTGAAACATTCAAAGTCTGCATAAATGACAAACGGCGCTCGCTGTTGTTTGGCTACATTCTTGAACTTGATGAAGGGTTCCTTGGGAAATGATAAACGTTGTGCGCCATGCTTGCCACACACTTCACGATGCTTGTCTAAAAGATCTTGTCGCATAAACCCATGAAGACAGTTGAAACAATAAAAAGTTGCACCATCATGTTTTGATCGATAAGCCATCAGTCTGCTGAAATTCTTGATGAGGCAATAATGTCTTGTCTTGTCATTGCTAATCAAAAGCAAGTTGATTTCTCTCGCGCTGGTGTTTCGACTGAGTTGTATGGGAACAACGACATCATGTTCATATCCAAACACGTTAATGGACACATCATTCTCCTTTTCAAACTTTGGAATGTCTGTAATCGGTGTTGGAAATGTCATGCCTTCTACCTTCAATTCGTTCTCAAATAGCTTGTATTGATTCACACGCTCTGGGTTTACATTTGTTGAAGGGTGAAGGTGAGCCAATACAGACCATAAGAAACATTTGTTGTCTTTATTCTGAATGTTTAACACCGCCTTTGTACTCTTTACTTTCTTCGGTAGTGGGATAAAACTGCTTGCTTCCAGTGGCGCTGACGTAGCTGTATGTACTTCAATGAATAATATGTTATCCAACACCCAGCCAGAGCCTTGTCGCTCATGTTCATCAAACCTGGTAAACAATTCTTTATAGGCTTCTGGCAAGTCCTTCTCAATATCTGTTGGATTGTATGCTGCATACGTTGGACTACTGATGAAGGCATTATCCACTTGTTCTACCATCACGCCTTCAACATTTGGTGTCATTTTCTTGAAGCGTGCATGTACCACAATGTACCATTTCATACCACGGTTTAACGTTTCTAACAAATGTCTCTTGATTCGGTTCTCTTGTTGTCGCATTTCAAGTAGCAAATCTGATCCATCTTCAGGCTCAAACCGTCTTTCCTGTGCGTTTTCACCAAGACTCACTCTTCTGCCTCTGCCTATTTGTCCTGTCTCTTTCTTTCTTTGTTCTTCATGAGACACATTTTCCATCTCAGCACATGCATGTGTCTCAAATGCATCCAAAGATGAAAATATCTTGACGCATTTACAGCAGAGGACTGGATCAGGTCTGTCAACACCATCTTGTACGGTCTTTCGTCTCTTGGCTTCAATCTGCTCAACAAGCTCTTCATGAGCACGTTTCATCCTAGCTGGTTTGCATGTGTGTGTCACGAACACTTCCAGAGATGGAAATGTCACATCACAATCATGACAGTAGACTGGTGCCATCGTTGTTGCTTCTTCAACTGCTGGAACTGAAATGAAGTAAAATATACGTTTCACTCTTCCTTTTATACCACTTCAATGGTGTGTTGACTCAGCAGAATGTATCACTAGTTGACTAGTTGACATGTTTCACTCATGCTTTTATGCTACTTCCATGTAATCAAAATATGGTGTGTAACTTGTTCAAACTTGTTTCCAAAATGTTAAAATTGCTGACTCAGCAGATCTTTACTTGTGTATATGAATGTCTCACTTACAGTTGTGAAGTTGTACAGCTGTTATACAGCAGAGACATCTAGCGGTGAAGTTAACTGACGGTGAAGTTAATTGGTCTGCCAAATGGTATTCATCCGCCAAATGGTATTCATCCGCCAACTAGACCTGAAATGTGATAAAATGTATTCTCTCTCTCACACACACACACACACACACACACACACACACACACACACACACACACACACAGACATGTTTTGCTTCATTTCATAATATAGGATGGCCCTTAAAAGGGCCTGAAATATTTTAGTATATCAGCAAGTTGGATTCCTGCAGCGGCATTTGTACTTGTAGTACTCCTGCATCGTAAATGTTCTTCCCGCGCACTTGAACGGATGGCTGTCGCAATAGCTCTTCAGCTTCAGAGTCATACCACACCACCAGCAGTCATTACATATTGGTCCTGGCCCAGGTAGCGTCGTCGCAAACTTGTACCAGAGCAGACCACCGCAGGTTTTACAGCAAAAGCGCTGCGGTGCGTTGTGGTGCACCAGGCAGTTGTGTGACTGTCCTTCATATTCCAACCTCACGCAGCACTTGTAGCATTGTATGGTCACTTTCTTAGTAGCTGATGTGTTGTCCATGATGTGTCTGACGATGTCTGAGCCTCGAGTCACTACACTTATATACGATTTTATCATGCTGAATGGACGATTTCATCATGCTGATTCAGCACAATTTTTGCTCTCCTGTGGGGGGGGGGGGGGTCGGTACATAGTCTGTCCTGGGGGGGGGGGTCGGTACATAGTCTGTCCTGGGGGGGGGGGGTCGGTACATAGTCTGTCCTGGGGGGGGGGGGGGTCGTGGCTTTTTAGGGTCTGTTGCCATGGTTACACTGATTGACAGGTCGAGTTCATTGGCTTCATGTTGATTGACTCGGCCAAACCACTTTCGCTCCAGACAGCATCATCTCAGTATGACGCCATGATGACGTCACAGATGGTCGCGCCTATCCTAACGCTTATCATGACTTCCGGTCCAGACATGATGACGTCACTTCCGGTCCAGACATCATGATGTCACTTCCGGTCCAGACATGATGACGTCACTTCCGGTCCAGACATGATGACGTCACTTCCGGTCCAGACATGATGACGTCACTTCCGGTCCAGACATGATGACGTCACTTCCGGTCCAGACATGATGACGTCACTTCCGGTCCAGACATGATGACGTCACTTCCGCTCCAGACAACACTTCCGGTCTAGACAACACTTCCGGTCTAGACAGCACTTCCGGTCCAGACATGATGACGTCACTTCCAGACAGTATGACGTCACAAAGTGCAGTAGAACTGTCGTTTCTACCCTACTCCCTCCTCAACAAATACCAGTCTGCGTACAGAATGTTCCACTCTACTGAAAGTGCTCTCCTTCGCGTGCAGAATGATATACTCTGCTATATCATTAGAAGAAAATGGTTGCACTCGCAATGTTATATCTCAGAGCTGCATTTGATACCATTGACCACTTGATTCTGTTTCACCGTCTTGAGACTCGTTTTGGTATCAAAGGCCACGCCCTCAACTGGATAAAATCGTATCTAGATCAACGTTCTCAATGTGTCCTGATCAATCGCCAACTATCGCCCGATGTCACAGTTGGCTTCGGCGTGCCGCAGGGGTCAGTCATGGGTCCGCTGTTATTTACCATATACGTAACACCTCGCAGATATCACTTGTCGCTTTGGTTTACTTCACCATTTTTATGCCGATGATAGCCAATTATACGTGTCCTTTGATCCTCGCACCAGTCCAGACAAGGACAAAGCTGTAAACTGTCTTCAGAAATGTATAGCTGCTGTAAAAAACTGGATGAAAATCAATATGCTCAAATTAAACGAAGATAAGACAGAACTTATTCTTTATGGCTCTTCCTACAGTTTTCGCAAAACACGATCGCTATCCCTTAACATCGGCAATACAACGCTTAACTCAAGTGACTGGGTGAAGAACTTAGGTGCATTTTTCGACACTCATATGTCTATGAAAAGATTTATCTCAGAAAAAATTAAAAGCAGTATGTATTTCATAAAAATATCAACCGGATACGTCGATACCTCACGCCATTTGCTACCAAAAACTCGTTCACGCATGCGTTATTTCAAGACTGGACTTTTCAAATAGCTTGTTATTTGGTATAACTCGTTCCTTATTGAACCGACTTCAATCTGTCTAAAACGCTGCAGCCAGACTTATCTACCGTGTGTCCAAGTACGAAGACGCTTTTCCCTGTTACAATCCTTACATTGGCTACCTATCGAGCAGCGGATAGAATTTAAAATTCTTGTATTCACACATAACTGTCTCCACGGCAGAGCACCAGAATACTTTACAGAACTCATCTCCTGGCGTCCAGTTCATAGTACTACACGATCGGACTACCAGTTTCAACTCATCGAGTTCGAACTTACAGTAAATTAGGAGATCGTGCGTTTAGGAACTGTGCTCCACGTTTGTGGAACTCTTTGCCTACAGCCTTGCGCTGCATTAATTCAATAGCATCTTTTAAAAAAAGCACTTAAAACATATCTTTTTAGAAAAGCGTATACTTGACTGCTTAATTCAGTATATTTATCATTACAAGGTTTGTCTAGTGATTATGGGTTTTAGTATAGTTTTCACTGTTTTATCACATTTAATTTTGCATGTTTTTTCATCTGTATTATCATAATATTCTTCTCTTAGTATTGTAAAGCGCTTAGAGATTATATATATTAGGCGCTATATAAATATGTTAGATAATGATAATAATAATAATAATAATAATAATAATAGAGAATATTAGACAAAATTGCTACGACTTTAAAAGATATAATAATACCATTGTCTGAGGACATTGTGGCCAGCGAAGTTCTAATTAATCAAGCATAATAAGAACGTTCAGGAACATTACTACCAGCCCCTAACAGAACTATCTAACCATACTAGAGTGGCCAGTGTACGCCAACATCAGTATGCCCGAACTTGTCAAACATATTTATTAAGCAGTTATTGTCATTTTTGATTATGAAAGACATTTTATACTAATAAAGCATTATGAATATGAAAGAATATGCATATCAATATCAAAATAATATATATATATATGTATATATATATATATATATATATATATATATATATATATATATATATATATATATATATATATATATATATATATATATATATATAGATCTGCAACCAGCAATAGGGGGACCATGCCTTATATATAGCACTTAGGGAGACCATTTGGAATAAATAATATATGTTTTTTAGCTTGTAATGAAGTGGCAATACACAAATTTAATTTTAAAACAAAACATACTATATTCACAATGCTATAGAATCATTCGTTTTTTGATTACTGTGTAGTTTCATAACGTTTAAACACGTTAAGAATTAAGGAGACCTACTTTTGGTCTCCTTAAATTTTTGGTCTCCCTAATACTGTGGTTTTTAGCAAAAATGGTCCCCGTATTACTGGAATGACACTTATATATATACATATATATATATATATATATATATATATATATATATATATATATATATATATATATATATATAAATATATTTCCAATCTCCAATCTGAAATGATAAAATAATGAAAAGATTTCAGTTTCTTTGGCATTCGATTTATCGATAGTCAATATGGTGCTATATATATATATATATATATATATATATATATATATATATATATATATATATATATATATATATATATATATATATATATATATATATCCCATATCTGAAGTGGTTGACGTAATTTAAGTTATGAGTATCTTAATTTCTAACTAGAACCGCATTTCGCAAGTGAAATCTTCAACACTTGACACCTTTAAAGTTATAAAGCAAAGCTCATTTTCGCATGCGCTCCTCAATGACTCTAAAGCGCCCCCTCCCTCCCGAGGAAACCACCTGGACGCGCCCCCACTCCTCGTTCTCAAATAATATTAATATTTTGAACTTATTATTATGTCAATTGTTTTTTATTTTGGACAAGTTTTTTCTAATGAAAATGTCATGCCATTTATATATTAGCAAACATCACAGCTTGAATTCCTTTTAAAAACCGTGTACATCTGCTTGGTTATGATGACTCAACGGCTTTATTGATTGAGCGGAGTAGCTATTTTCTATATGCACGCAGAGCTCACGTAACGGCCATAATCTGTGTTGCTTTGTTCAACCGTTACTTTGCTTTTAAATGTGCTGTATTTTAACACTTAAATCAGCTGTGTTCGCATGGAATTTTAAGTATCAAAACGAAATTGTAGATAATAAAGGGCGGGATGCACACCCTCAGATCAAGTTCTACATAAGTACAAAGATAATGGATTTTACTGTCAAGAAAAAAGCACCAACGGCTGCCCATACAAATTCATATAAGCCTTAACCACGTCAAAGGCTTGTCAAGTGTTAAATACGCCAGGGTACAAGTTTAGCCACGTGGAATGTGCTACTATAAACTGCGCCTTATACTCTACGTCTTTTTGATCTGGATCTGAAAGGTAGTCACTGCAAAGCTTTTACTGCCTTTTTCATGCGGGTCACGACAGACAGGTTTTGCTGTTTTTTTCCTTTAATCCGATTCTGGAGGGTGGTCGCTAAAATACTATTAATGTACGTCTTTTTATCTGGATCTTGAAGGATTTTCCTAGTAAAGGGTTTTACCGTAGTCTTAAATGTGATCGCTACATAGCTAATTCTCTATTTAATTTTTTTGATAAAAGTCAACCCCCCACCCCTCGCTTCCATCTTATGCCTGTTTTAACAAAGACTCGTCTGGGAATCATTCAGACTAAAATGGAAGGCAAACAAATTAAAAATATGACAGGAGGAACATTTTGAGAAGTGGCTCGAAAAAATTTAAAATAATTAAAAGGCGTATTTTCAAGAACATTCATAAAAATTGAAAGCAACCCTTCGAAAATCAAAAAATTGAGATGCGGCCATTTGACAATTTTATGTTACGAATAACATAATGATATCGTGAGAGGCTTTTCCTCCTTCCGGTAGCTGACATTTCATCTATAATTATATCATTTAAATTCTTATATTCTATAACAAAATGAAATGGCAGGGTGAAAGGTTGTGTCTTGCATGCATATATCAGAGGTTGATCAAGTGCAGTCTAAGTGGAAAGATTTTTAAATGCTGATGCAGCAGATTGTGATCCTATCCCACCGCTAAGCGAATGAAAGCGGGTAGTCATTCTAAACCATTAGTAACCAATGAAGCAAATAGCGAAAATCAACACTGAAGTTAAAATTCCATGCTTTCCATTGGCTTGGCAATTACGTGCAGACATATATACTGCCCATATATACTCGAAAGGTTAACTGTGGTAGCATAGCGCGAAACGAAGCCACAGTATTTCTTGTCCATCAGTCCTAACTTCTCAGTGTCTCGGGACATTTGCAGAAATCCTTGCTGTCATAGTGCACTTAACTTATCTTTTCGTATTTATTTGTAATTGTTTCCAGATGAGTAAGTAAAGTGGAAAACTAATATAAAAACGGCTTGTTCCAAAATTGTGTGTGCCGTAAGATGTGAATATACAGTTAAAAAGACTCCCATATGACGTGAACCAAATTGTTTCCATACAATTTAGATGTTCAACTGTTACTGTCATTTTCTGCCATTTGGGATACAGCAACTGATGTTGTAACAACAACTACCTATTCATATGACTACCCATAAAACATTCAAACGTGGAAAGACACAATTTCCCGATTCTATAGTGTTATGCAGCTCAACATGTTTGTGACTAAGCTGATGGATGGGCTGTGTACCAGGAAATGTCAGTCACTTTATATACAAAACTTGTCATTATTGCAACTCTGGTGGTGAAACAGTTTTATAATGCAACAAGTCTTACCAATGTTTCCTCCGAATCCCAGAGGAGAGCACTTGGTATCACATGTGTTATCATGCGTGTAATGTTTGATGGTTAAAAAAAGACATGTTCTTCTTTCAATATCTTATTTCTGAGTGACGAGAATGCACGAGATGTTTGGCTGCATGGGTCAAGGACGTTCTGGATAGGGATGGTAGTAGTAGTACTTACTTAACCTTTCAAATACCAATACATTACATTTCTCCCTCACTTAATTAAAGCTTTCCATTAAATTATTTAATAATTCCTCAAATAACTGAAATTTATTTCTTCAGATTTAAGCTTTTATTTAACACCTTTTTTTTAATTGATGACTGGGTTCCTAACAATCACTGCTATGTCCTTGACTGCAACATCACTCTAGACATTATCAACTAATCTAAGCATGCATCAACCTCAGTAAGAATTTACAACTATTTACAGTTCAAGACAGACCACGGAATATTATCCCCATATCTCTGTGCTTGCTTACTTTCTCTCCCGGATCATTTCAAGGGCGTTTTAGCAACAGTTTCACAGTTGTCTCCGTTATTGTCATATTTTTTCCCGTTTCCGTCATCTGTTCTGCATGGCGGCGTACTTTGTATCCAGTTTCTGTTTGAATTTCGTAATTGAGTGGTCCGTTTAGTCCAGTTATTATAGGTCTAATCGCGTTCTTACACTTCTGTGTAACATGACTTGTGCCGGCTTTTGCTTCGTTACGGTGTGTTCGGTGACTCGATATCTAAATAAAATTTATCCACCTTATGCAGTAGGGAGTAACATTTGTCTTTCATGGATTTTAACTGGGTTTTCAATGTTTTTACAAAGTTCTCTGCTAATCCGTTCTGTTTTGGGCAATACGGGGGTCCGTTTTTGTGTTGAATACCATTCTTCGCGCAAAATATCTGAAATTTTTCTGAAGTAAAACACGACGCGTTATCCGATACAAGCGTTTTGCATAATCCATATCGCGCGAAAAAGGAGCGTAAGGTCTAGATAACTCCTTCCGTTGATATTGAGTTGAGTATAGTGACTTTCGGCCATTTCGAATATGCATCGATAATTACCAAAAACATTTTGTTTTGGTAAGGGCCAGCGAAATCCATGTGCAATCTATCCATGCATTTTTCTGCGACATTCCATGCATGATGTGTGGTTTCTGGGGGCTTTCTCAGGTGATACGGACACTGCTCACAATTCTTTACAGATTCCTCAATATCACTGTCTAAACCGGGTACCAAAATATCCTCTTGCATTCGATTTCATTCTCACAACACCTTGGTGGTCATGAATTTCGCTTAATAACCGATGGCGCAGTTTAGGGGGTATAACTACACGACTTCCTCATAACAGTATTTCGTCGAAAATTGACAATTCTGCTCGTTTGATGTAGTAGGGAAGGAATTCTCCCTGTGTTTCCACCCAGTGGTCCCTCAGTGTAAATTCGTACACTCCACTCAGCAATTTATCCTTTTGCGTATGTTTCTTAATGTCTTTGTGTGTGATGGGCAGTTGGTCAATTTGGCTAATTTCGAACACTTCCTCGGCGTCAGGTGAATAATCCTGTTTGATGCTGGAAGAGGGAGGCGTGATAATCCATCACAGTTGTGATGTAGGCCTAAATTTGATGGTGTAATTCAGGCTTGAGAGCAATATTGCGTATCTCTGTATCCGCATAACTGACATTTCGGGTATCCCCTTTTCAGGGCTGAAAATATGGCTCAATGGCTTGTTGTCTGTGACCAAATAAAATGTCTTCCATACACATAATGGAAAAGTCTCTTGCAGGCCCATACAATCGCTGTGGCTTCTTTTTGTATTTGCGAGTAATTTTTCTCTGCTGGTCTCAGGGCACGTGATAAAAATATCACTAACTTTTCTTTGCCATTTGGTAGGACATGTGACATTACACATCCTAATCCTTGTGGAGAGGCATCCGCTTGAATATAAAGCGGCAGATTTGGATCATAATGTGTTAATACACGATCCGAAACGATTTCTTCTTTTGCTCTTTTGAACGCTTTGTCTTCCTCTTTACCCCATCTCCACTTTACTCCCTTCTTTGTCAGTTCATACAATCGAGCAAGTATTTGAGAACTATTCGGGATAAATGTATGATAATAGTTCACCAATCCGAGAAACGATTTTAGTTCACTTACATTTGTAGGTCTCAGTGCATTTTTGATGGCTTTTGTTTTTGATTGGTCTTGTTGGATCCCCGCTGCTGTGACGGTATGTCCACAGAATATCCCTTTTTGCTGAAAAAATGAACACTTTTCTTTGTTCACTCGCAATCCATATTCCGCGAGGCGTTGTAGCACTGCTGATAGATTTTGTAGGTGCTCGTTGTCATCAGAGCCGGAGATAATGACGTCATCCATTATGACGGCTGTCATGGGGATATCGCCAATAATACTTTTGATGGCTCTTTGCCATTTTTCAGGCGCATCCGTTAGACCTTGGCACAGTCTGTTCATGGTAAAAGTCCTAAATGCGTGTTTAGGGTGGCGTACTTCCGGTCGTCGGGATCTATCTCCATGTGCATATAAGCTGAATTTAAGTCTATCTTAGAAAACGTTTTCCCACCTGCTATTTTCGCGAAAATGTCTTCCGTTTGTGGCAACGGAAACTGCTCTGGCTCTATCATTGGGTTTATAGTCTTTTTGAAGTCTCCTCATATCCTCACTGTCCCATTTTTCTTCAGTACTGGCACAATAGGGCTGGCACAGTCGGAGTAATTTACAGCTGAGATTATTCCTTCTCTTTGCAATCTGTGTAATTCATCTTCCACGGGCTGACGCAGTGAGTAGGGCACCTTTCGAGCCCTGGCGAATCGAGGGGAGGCATTTTCTTTGAGCTTTATTTTTGCTGTAATATTCTTTAGTTTCCCAATGCCATCTTGAAACACGGTGGGGTATTTCGTCATTAGCTTGTGCACTCTGGGATCAGAGTTGCACACTTTTGACTTGGCAGATTTATTGCTACCACTGTTCTTTGCAATACTGTCCGCCACGTGGACCGCATGAATTTCCGTCCAATCAAGTTTCACTGCCTGCATCCACTCTCGCCCAAATAATGGGTTGGCCCCATTTCTCACTACGAATAGTGGCAACTTCCGCGCCTGGCCATTGACTTTTATCCGTGGATAAAACTTTCCAAGCGGCTGCACTGGTTCACCTGTGTACGTCTTGAAGGTCACATTGGTTTTCTTGAGTTCTTGCTCTTGAAGCTTGTCCTTAAATAGTGTTTCGCTGATAATGCTTCTTGCGCTGCCAGTATCCAGTTCCATTCTTATCTTCACGGGCACTGTGAACTTTGGAGGACTTGAACTGGCCTTGTTTTGTACTGAGTTCACCTCCATCGTATGCACCTCATCATCGCTGCTGTATTCACTCTGTGAGCTAAAATTATCCATGCTATAGGCGGCATGTTTACCACGTGATTTGTGGTGGCGTGACTTCTCGTGAGGACGCTTCTTTTCGTGCAGGTGCTTCTTCTGCGCATGTCTGGTTTGGCTGTCCTCCTTTTTCTTTGTTCGGCACGCGTTTGCAATATGGCCGACTTTTGAGCACGCATTACATTTTGTATCCTTGTAGAAACAGTCTTCAGGAACGTGGTTACTTTTTCCACATCGAAAACATGGTTTACTCCCCTTGTATTGCCATACGAGCTTTGCCTGGACTTTTGATCGACGACATTCAAATTTTCACTTTTTGATTGCATTTTAGAACATTCTTCGTTTGCTTGTTCCATTCCTTGTGCTATTTCCACAGCTCTACTGAATGTCAGAGCGTCATCTTTTGACAGTAACTTTTTTTGAATTTGTCCATTGTTCAGTCCCACAATAAACTGGTCTCTCAGCGAATAATCAAGCACTCCACCTTCATAAGCACTGTAATATGGCCTTTTTGGCTCAACTGTACGGTGGCCGATAGTGGCCTTAAATAAAAGGCAGTACTTCGCGTTTCTTGTTGTTGTTTTATTTGTTGCTGTTATCAAGCCTCGGAGTGATCTTTCGATCTCATCTCCTCTCGACCTACTCTGCTTTTTCAGGAGAAATCGTGCTCTTTATATATCGAGACTATGCGCCATCTCATTATACCATAAAATACATCAAATGACAGCATAGCATAAATTAAATTCAGCTGATGTTATTGTTATTCAAGTGTTCTCACTGAGAACAGACGCCAACAATACCACAAAGAATCATAAAAACACAAAAGAATAAAATAAAAGGAATTTACCCTATTGGTATTGAAATTACCCTAATTGGATAACGACCCTAATTGCAACTTAAGTATTAAACTATCCTCAATATCAGGCTTAATTATAGCAACCCCAAAAAGCGATATGACCAGATGTCATCTGGGGATAAATTTGTTCAAAGGATCAAATAAGATTAGCGGCACAGATGGTCAGTTTATGATGTCTGTCTAATTTCGTAATAACCCATTAAAGGAATATTTTATTAGACGTTCAGTTCCGGCATAAGGTTAAATTAACATAAAAATAGTAAAAAGAGCTTTGTTACAAATCCTCCCTTCCTAAATTCACAAGTTATTTACAAGATGGCTTGTGAACAAGTTAATGTAACCTAGTAACGGTATACATATATATACATATATATACATACATGTGTCTAATAGCACGCATCAGCACTAATTTTTCTCGATCAATAGAAAAAAATAGCTAAGAAATGACACCGACTGATTAAGGTAAGTGACAAGTCTTTCAGACGCAAATATCTTAAACATTTGTATGACGACTACATACAAGTTGATTACAAAGAGACACCATATCTATACAGAATGAAATATCTTTAAAACTATAAAGTTAAACACGTTAATCTCTGTATCTGTATTTACATGCATTACAAGCAAGAACGACTTTATAGCGACATATAATTGTTTGTACTATGTATACAAGCTAATTTAATATGTACATTCATTCCATAACAGCTGTTGATTTAAATGTCACTAGGCCGAACGAACCGAACTATTGATTCATTCCTTGATCTGTCTTTTGGTGCAGTCATAACGCAGTCATAACGCAGAGGTTCCACCAAAGAAGGCTCATTGCGGGATGCAACTTCGTAACCAGCATTTACATTTAAATTTCTATTACAGTTAAAGGTTCTCGCGAGCACACACTTGTATAGAAACAACAGCAGCAAGGTTGTCACAACCTATACAACACCTATACAACCTATACAACCTATACAACACCTATACATACATAAATAGCAAGATTAAACCATTTCGTACAATTTTTGTCTTTCGGTAACATTGTCGTTGCGGATGGGTTTTTCAAAGAGTGCATCATAGATTCAAGATACATTAAAGGAACATCCGAAATTTTTCCCAATTTTGAATGACTGTCGTTTAAAAGAGAATTCAAACTTTTCATATTATTAAACAAATTTCCGGTTCGATTCCAAATATTTGGTGTCAGTTTATCTAACCTTACTTCCCTTTTTATTTGCAACTTAGCTTCGATCTTAGTTTCCCCTGTTTCATAAATTGGCAAATTAAAGAATTTGGACTTAGCAGAGCAACCTTCCTGCACCTCAATAATATTTACCCCTACCCCGATGGCTTTACTTTCTTTTTCTACTTGACCGCAAACTATTATTACCTCTATTGGTTCAATTGATGAAATAAGCCATTTCCCAAATGAAAGGTATTTTACTATCGGGGATGGCGCAACAGATCTTATGCGTGTCTGACAGTTTTGTTAAATAAGATAATCATCTCGGAAAAAATAAAGATAACAGACAGGAAGGATACAATCCAATATTAAAGCGAGGAGTGCTAATTTGGCATAGGGGTCCCTGTTTACAAAAATCTAATTCTGATTTAGAAATTGCTGTCCGTGTATGTGTATGACCAACAGAAGGAGGAAGAATCCATCTCCTGTAACAGATAATAAGCCAAGTGTCATTCGTCCTATAATCATTTAATGAAAATCCTTTGGTGATTGAGATACTAGTTATGCTCAATTTAAGACTTGTTATATGTCTTATTATCTCTCCCCCGCTTAAGCTAACGTAAGTGGCCAACTTACTGTTAACGAACAAGGTGTGAGTATCACAATATGTCTTTTCACCAAGTTTCCGTAAGAGCCCTTAAAATCGCTATTCTAAGGCGCTTTGTCACTGTTTCTGAATCGTCCTCAAATTTCCTTTTTGAGGTTCTTGGAGTTTCGTCAACATCCATTAAGTCCTCTGTCTGATCACCTAAAGAATCAGAGTTTAACCGTTTTCTTTTTCTTGGAAGTTCGTAACTTAAACTATCCGCTAATTGCTTTGTTTAGGTTTGCGCATCTCCTCTAGGATGCAACAGCTCAGCTTGCCGATGTTGCTGCATTCTAGTACGTGATTTTCTTCTGTCATTTTTGTTATTTTTTATTCTTTTCCCTAATTTTAATTATTTTGTGACTAGGAATTTGTAATTTTTCCCTACTATAGTTTACCTTTTTGTGTTTTAGAACCCGTATTTTTGCCCTACCTTGACCTCTATTTTTACCTTGTTTTGAAGCCCATATTTTCGGTCTACTTTAAGAAAATGTTTTTTTTTCTTTGTCTCAGAACCCATATTTTTGCCCTACTTTAAAGAATTAAATGTTTCATTGTGATTTAAAACCTATTACTTCTCTATCAATGCACTCATTTTTTGTTTGTTTGTTTTTTGTTTTTTTTTTGTTTTTTTTTTTTTTTTGTTTTTTCATTTTTGAGGTTGTTGTGATGGTTTTGCTGCTATTTTAGCCAACTGTAGTTGCGTCCTATTTACCCTTTTTGCTGGTTACGATATGAAAGTTCGGTACTAACCTGACAGAACGTCCGTTTTAGTCGTTTTTCCCATTTTCTGCTTCTGCTTAGCTGTCCTCCACTTTGGTTATAACTGCTCGGCTGTCTTCCTGATATAGGTCAACAGCTTGGCTGTCCTCCAATTGGCTAACTGCTTGGCTGTCCTGGCTCCTGGCTGCTTGGCTGGCCCCCCGTTTGGCTACTTGGCTGACTGAACAGCTACCGGCAATTTTCTTGATGATTTTTTTTGTTATCCTCGGTTACGGCACCATTTGTAATATGGCCTTTTTGGCTCAACTGCACGGTGGCCGATAGTGGCCTTAAATAAAAGACAGTACTTCGCGTTTCTTGTTGTTGTTTTATTTGTTGCTGTTATCAAGCCTCGGAGTGATCTTTCGATCTCAACTCCTCTCGACTACTCTGCTTTTTCAGGAGAAATTGTGCTCTTTATATATCAAAACTACGCGCCATCTCATTATACCATAAAATACATCAAATGACAACATAGCATTAAATTCAGCTGATGTTATTGTTATTCAAGTGTTCTCAATGAGAACAGACGCCAACAATACCACAAAGAATCATAAAAACACAAAAGAATAAAATAAAAGGAATTTACCCTATTGGTATTGAAATTACCCTAATTGGATAACGACCCTAATTGCAACTTAAGTATTAAACTATCCTCAATAACAGGCTTAATTATAGCAACCCCAAAAAGCGATATGACCAGATGTCATCTGGGGATAAATTTGTTCAAAGGATCAAATAAGATTAGCGGCACAGATGGTCAGTTTATGACGTCTGTCTAATTTCGTAATAACCCATTAAAGGAATATTTTATTAGACGTTCAATTCTGGCATAAGGTTAAATTAACATAAAAATAGTAAAAAGAGCTTTGTTACAGCACAATGGATGCTCATTTGTTTGAGAGAAGCGACGAATTCTGCCACTGACTCTCCATCTCTTTGCATCCTTTATGGAATCTAAATCTTTCCGCAATTTGGAGTGGCTTAGGCGAAAAATGTCCTTTTAAGATATCACACAATTGTTCCAATGTTTTGTCTTTCGGCTTTTCAGGTGCCACTAAATTTGTCAGGATTTTGTAAGTTTTCGAGCCCACTAAGCTTATGAGTGCCTATACCTGTTTATTCAGTGGAATTTCATTCACTTCAAAAAAGTTTACCATTCTTTCACAATATGTTTCCCAATTTTCTGAACTTTCATCGAATTGTTCTAATTTTCCACTTTGTCCAACATATTTCACACTAGCTTCCGCCATGTTGTTTCAGTTTTTTTATTTAGTTCCAAGGCATTTATTACTCGTATGACTGTTTATTTTCCTTTTATCCTCTTCCTTTCTACTCGGCTATGTTCATTTTCTTAGGCCCCGTATTTCAGGGTTCCTAATATTAAAATTAAAATTTGTAATGTTTGATTACTTAAAAAAAGACATGTTCTTCTTTCAAAATCTTATTTCCGAGTGACGAGAATGCACGACATGTTTGGCTGCATGGGTCAAGGACGTTCTGGATAGGGATGGTCGTAGTAGTACTTACTTAACCTTTCAAATACCAATACATTACAATGCGTGTCCAAAAAATCGCAATGAAAGGGGAGGGGTAATTTTGAGGTCAGACTCGGTTCTCACGGAGTGCCAATTTCGTTAAAGTTGGGTTTAATTTGGGGGCAATTTTCATTCTTGCGTAATTGGACTCCGCGTTTGGTTAAAAGGGATTACTATTTCCATTTTTACCACTTCGCGTTTAGGGCGTCGTTTTACGAAGTCATGGACATGTATGGTAACCAGTTGGTACTTGAGTCTTCGTAGTAATTACTACTTTTTCTACAATCATCAAGACTTCTTGAAATAAATAAATTATAATTTAAATTAAAAATAAGCTGAAATACTAACTTACATACGTTTCATTTTAACATTATATTGTAGGACCGCCACAATGGCACAAATAATTGCAGTGAAAGGCAAACTGCTAACATACTCAGCCAGTGCTCAACCATAAATTAAAATATGTTTTTTAATATACATTTATTTATAAGAATGATGGGAGTTAAACATCTTCCGTTTACTGTGTACTTGCTCTTACATGCACATGAAGTAAGCTACTTGAAAAAGAGAAGAAAAAAACAGAAGGCAATCGCCGCTGGAAAGTCAAATCATAAAATGAAATCGCGCATTATAATGTATATGCAAACAGGCAGTATGCAAAATTTTTTCCAGCGCGAATTTGTTGCCATGTCTGATATCGAAGTGAAGACACACTTGTGCAATTCTCGAATGTTTCAAAGTGTAGAAACGAACTTGACAATCATTTCCTATTAGGATACGAAAACTGGGCTTACGCTATGCAGTGCATTTATTAAATGATCGAATGCTCACAAATATCACTTCGAAACACATTATTTCATAAACACACTTTCATAAACAGATTTTTTAAGTAGTCAAAACGCATGTCAGTCACTTAATCCCACATGAATAACGATAACACTTAAAACATATTCATAAATTTCATAATCATACCTCACTTTTAGTCGCTATTTTTAGTCATTATTGATCCTTATAGACATGACGAATGACACGCGTGAAATTTTCATTGCTAATTTATGATAAACACATCATATAATTAAATCATCTTCTTCTTTTTATATACATATTAAAGTCAACAAGCTTTACTCTTTGCCGTTGTCAACATTGTATGGCATAGAATATACAACAGATGTTTATGAGGAAAAGATACAAGATACATGACACGAATGAACAGTTAATCTATATTAATTGGATTATTCCTCGGTAGTTTAAAAACAGTGTATCTACAATATATCTTTTCACCTCTCTGAACATGTAGTGTGCAACAATTTGTTTTCTAAATGCCTCTACAACGTGTGAAATAAAACATGTGCCACATAAAAGACATAAACTAAGTGCCTTACAAAATCAAAAATTACAGGTGATGGTTTGAACAAAAATTCCCTGTTACCTCTTCTACCTTTCTTATTGAATCTTTTAAATCTGAGAGAGCTCCATCTCAGATTTTAAAGGACGATTGTGCAGCTTCATGTGATCTGTTTTTCGGGGTTACACACAGCTGCCGAAAAAAATTCCTTCAGAGGTATGTTATAGCTATTTATTCCACTCCACTTCATTGCATTTCAACACTAAACGTCCGAATTCCTACACATTATTTTTTCGTCAGTTATCAAATGTTTTATTTAAACCAAGAGTCCTTCAGTTTTCCAGAGTCAAGAATCAGGCATTTGTTATCAAATTCTTAAGCAACATATAATTGCTTTAGTTTATATCCGGAAGACTGTAATTGAGGGGGATCATATCGGCATTTCGATCATCTAATGGCAGGTGCCATGATGAAGGTTCAGGACACAAGCAACAAGATCCACATAACTGCTCTCCTCTAATATCTGCTACCAACTTATCAAAGAATTGTTGAATTTTGCGTTCATCTTGAACATCTTCTGGCCATTCTATAAAGATTTGTGCATCAAGTAGTCGAGAAACTTCCCAAGTCATGTTATCACCCAAATCACCAAGTTTAACATAAAATACCTTTCTACCCAATCGTTGCAAATTTTCTGCGTATTCTAGTTCAAATGCAGGCCAACGTTTCCTGACAGAATGTTGGCTAATAGCACACAAGAGAAATCTACTATTATCCATGTATTCATGAATAACATCCGATACATTTCCACTCGCTGGAAAGTCTCTGTAATGAATACAACAGCGGATTCCATGTACGTCTTCAAAATGAGGCCTTAATACATTATGAACCCAAAGGCGGTCTTCATAGCAATAGGATATAAACATATCATACAACCAAACTCTACCCCTTTCTGATTTTTCCTTGTTACACTTTAAACGTCGCTTAATGGTAAAGAAGCACATAATTAAACGAAATCTGTATTTATAACTCAACAGTCCTGCTAATATTGCCATAACGGTAGAAAGGCTTACAATACAACACAAAAGAATAATATCTTTTAAAAGCCACTTTTGACATTTTTCACTATACTCGTTAACGTCCAGTTTTGATAAAAGGTGCCGGTCAGAGGATCCTAAGCATATATATTTTTCAAAATTTTTGTATTTGTAGTGATGTTTGTTTAGCCACATAAGAGATTTTAGAGCATCCACATGACAATTGCACGATAGCGGATTATCTATAAGATCGACAGAAATATTGAGCGGTTGCATGATTGTGAACATTTCACTTGGTATCACTTGAATGTGGTTTTTAGACAAATTAATTTTCCTTAAATTGATGCATTTTAGAAGCAGATGCTTCGGCAATACGTCTATGTTATTTTCAGAAAGATCAATTGAAGTAAGGTATGTCAGACTACTGCAGAGCTGAAAACTGTGTGGTAAAGAAAGAGAGTTTCCTTTCAGATGGATGTGTTTTAGGTTTGGCAATGGAGAAAAAATGAACAAGTAGAAGATGTAGGCTTGATCTATATGTACATAATTTAGTACAATTTCCTCCAAACTATTTAAACTTTCGAATGTATAGCCTCGGCGTTCTTGCAAAGCGAAGAAATCTTGTATTGACGAATCAAATGAATGATAAGTAAAGTCAATCTTTTTAAGCGAGTTATTGGTAAAACAGTAAGATTTTTTGGTCAGTGCTGTATTCAAATGATTACTCTTTTGTAACCAATAACTAATTGGCCGTACCAATTGGGTTAGTACAATGAACCAAACAAAATCAGGCCCAAAATCATTGTAAAGGACATTTCCCATGTATACCTCTTTCAACCTTGGTGCAACAGGGAAACGAATGCCATACATACAGTTCGTGTCAAAGGCCAGGTATCCTGTGTCACACTGCAGTGTTTGCAATCCCAATAGACATTTAATTACTGAACACTGTAATGTTAAATTAGTTACAAATTGACCAAAGTCGGGTGATGGGAGACATGTTGTAAAATATTCGTCGTTTGCTTTATGAACAAAGTCATAATTTCCAACTGGTAATGCGTCATAAGATTTCCTTACACTTCCACCCATCCTTGATCTCAGTGGTACACCACGAATCACAAATTCATTTGAGGAAATAAAAAGTTCCAAGCTCTGGTGAAACAGTAAATTTTCAATAACTAGAGTGGTATAGCTGACGTCATGTTCCGATGCATATCCCTCCACATTGTGGGATATATCTAACACCTGCAGCATAGGAAATTTAACATGCAACTCGCTTGGCAATTGTTTAAATCCCATGCTAGAAGTAAGGCAGAAGTATTTCAGTGAATCAAAAACTCTGTATGGAATAGAATTCGATATGTTTCCGCCATACGAGAAGAGAAAGTCGTCTTTATCAAATATGTCTCTTAAAGATAAAGCCTCTAATTCTAGCACGGTGTAACAGCATTTAGTGAGGGCTTCATTAAACATTATTTCCAGCACAAGCCGAGGAACTGTAACACATTTCTGGCTAGTGCAGTCTGATGCAATGTTTGACGAATCGTTTCCAGTTTTCTCTTTCAACACAAATAGTGCGATATTTTGTATGTCAATAACTTTTAGCTTTGGGATTAATTCGACGAATCCACTTGGAAGTAAGAACGAAAATGGAACTTTAAACGAAACGGCATGGAAGTATTTCAGAGATTTAAAGTTGCAATCACTTATATTAATGAAATGGTATGCATGTGAAACTTCACCTCTCAAATTAACGATAAGCCATAGTTCTTTAACATCTTGAAAATCAATTCGAGTCATATTGGTTGAAAATTCTTTGATGTATTGTCTATACAGTTCTTTAGACAGAAAAAATGGCCCTTGAAATATAATAACCAAAGACGTCATTGGAACTCCAGAGCGTGTATAGTTCTCCAGCTGCTGATAGACTTGCTCATTTGTGCCCTGCACCAGCACGCCGTCCGCAGGTAATGTAAATACGTTCTTAAACTTATCCATGTTTGGGTTCTTACTTTGCAGCAAATTCTCACTCGCAAAGAAAGTCTGCCCTAACAGAGGTGTCATTCTTGGCGTCAACGATAACTCGGAGGCTCGAACCTCAATTATTAAAATAATACAAACCAGACGTTTAACGTGTATATCCATTACTGGTGTCATTTTGCTTAATGCACACAGTATTCTAAATGTTCTATGGAGTTACATTAATAGAAATACTAAAGTAGCTACTGAGATATTTCAAAACTTTTCCTGCTAAATAAAATATTATTCACTTCCTCTCCCTATTGCGAATTCAAAAGGAAATGGGTAATTTTGGCAAAACTTTAATCGTGTGTGCTTCTAAGCACAGCCTAATCTCTCTATTATGTTTTGCATATGCAGCATATACAACATACACAAAAGCCTTTTGTGCACTAGAACACAGTAAAATACTGACGAACATAACCCCATGGCAGCCATTCAGATACCAACTGGTTACCATGCATGTCTATGACTTTTCAAAACGACGCTAAACGGGGAGTGCTACGCTAAAAGAAATCCCCTTTTTTTCTCAAGGAAGCCCCGTTCTGTTGGTAACGCGGAGCATTGAATGAAAATAAACCCCGTGCGGACAGCGTCTGACTTCAGAAAATTAGCCCCTTTCTCCGCATTTTTTGGATACACGTGGGAACACATGGCACACAATTGCCCCCTGGGAACATAACCTCCTTATTATCCTCAGAAAATGGCAAGCCAACATAAATCTTCTAGTCAATTATTGTATTTGAAAAGATTATGATTTTCGCCACTTTTTGACATATTGTCTGTAAATGTAAAATTGGCAATAAGACCACATGAAACTTATGTTGTATATATATATATATATATATATATATATATATATATATATATATATATATATATATATATATATATATATATATATATATATATATATATATATATATATATATATATATATCGTATAGCTCTCCAGCCGCTCATAAACTTGCTCATTTGTGCCCTGCACCAGCACGCCGTCTTCAGGTAATGTAAACACGTTCTTATATATAAAGCTGCTGCACACAGCTTAGTAGGTATGGCACAAATAAAAAATCAAGGACCAAAGCCAGTTTGTGTTCATCCATGAACTAGTGTTCATTTTGCAGATAGTGGCGACTTAGCACTGCTATCTAATCACAACTGTATGTAATCTGGTGAAAATATTAACTTGCAATGGCCAAAAGTGATAGTTTTGTTAAATATGCTCGAGAAATATTACATGTAAGAGTGTATGTAATGCGGCGGAGCAGTTTGCACTGCAGTAGTTTTGTATTGATTCTTTGCACGGCTTCTTTACAAGGTTGCCTTAAAAATCCAACACAAAAGTCACCAGTTCCAACACACGAGTCACCAGTCCCATTGTCTATCGTTATTATAACACACACTCTCTCT
The DNA here is from genome assembly GCA_949752745.1 of Protula sp. h YS-2021. NCBI lineage: Eukaryota > Metazoa > Annelida > Polychaeta > Sabellida > Serpulidae > Protula > Protula sp. h YS-2021. Next base: position 1,293,624 of record OX457025.1, read on the forward strand.
CATTTTGCTGTGAGGTAATTCCCTCCACTGTGACACCTCCTGTGTGTTGCACAGCAACTTTCGATGCACGGCGGATCAAATAGGGTTTCGTTTCAAAACCTTCACCACAGACAGTTTCATTTATAAATAATACAATTTTTCAAATGTGGAGAGCGAAGTTTTTCTACCCGTTTTGATAACGCAGAATTAGGTTTCCTGTCTTACGGCATACATTATCACCTGTGCTTTACGTACATATAGTTCATATATTAGGAGTTGTGGTGTGCTTCAATGTCACTAATATTTGTTCAGTTAAGTAAAATACTGCAAGTTATTTTTTAAACGTAAGTATATTTTAAACTTTAAGTTCGCCATCTTTATCATATGAATATAAATATCGTTATCAAAAAGAGCGAAATTACTATCTATTCTTTGGCAATTTGTAACATTTAAGTTTAAATTAATTTCGTATATTGCTACATTCTTCACACATCAAATGTAGTCAAATGTAGCACAAGTTCGATACAGTACGATTTAAGCACGCCCGGTAACATTCTTAGAGTAGATTCCTTATCTGCATTATTCTTTGCAGATTTCTATCCACAAACTTTCTGTTTGTAAACGTGGCAGAACGTGACTTTGAAAAATGACTTGTTTTGTTTTATGTTTCCAAAGACGTCCATAAAAATAACAAAAAACACCGGAGACAAATAGTATTTTTCTTTATTTAAGGAGAGTGCTCCTCATGGCTATTGATGTCGTAGTACATCACCATCTTAATCCAGGAGGAGGGTGATGTACGACAGGGAATGTAACCCTAACAACAGACCTATATCAATACCACTATTACACATGTGGCACATGTGAATTAGTAGTAAATTGAAACGCCACGTGTGCAGTAACGACGTTGCCATAGATGTAACAGGTATCAATCATTTAAAACCAGCTTTATTGTGAAAAATTTATTGGAAGAACCAGAAACTTTGTACCGTATCCAGCGTCTTTGAATTCTCAATTGGCTCACTCTAAAATTCTGTAAAATTGGTTAACACCACTTACACCTTGTTAAAACCTGCCTCCAAGTGGGATCGAAGATCCAGTTAAAACTGAATTCGAGAAATGATAATGACGAAAAAGGTTTTTCAAAGATTTTTAAGTAATATGTTTTTTTGGTCACCACAAATAATTAGAACGATTTACAATTGCAACAAAGTTGTCATTTCTGAGGTCTTGTTTATGGCAGTTTAATTAATATAAACACTTGTAAAGATATAATTCTAAATTATTTTTTTTCTTTTTTATTTTAGTTACTTTTGCTAAACTACATAATCCAAATTTTTTGTGGATTTAAATGGCTTAAATACTATTTCAATATCAGTTTATTTGTAATTAAAAGACATATGCCTTGCTCCATTTACACATTTCGTACAGATATCTTTAATTATGAGAAGAAATCGCTTTTTGATAGTCAATAACCTGCTCTGAATTGAGTTAATTGATGCGATTGTTGTGACCGGTCACAGGTCATTGTGACGTTTGTCCGGTCACGTCATCGCAACCACGTAGGCGACGTCACGGCATCTCACGAGCCGTGGATCGAAGAATAAGAAAAGGAGATACGGTACTGAGACGGATAAGACGTGTTTTAATAAATATCTGCTATTTTAGTAGATATTTCTGTTTTGTCCGTGATTGTCTGTCCGTGTCTCAATCACATAAGTTAAATAATCATTTCTACCACATTGGTGGAGCGAAAAGTTTTTATTTTGGTAATTTACGGGATTTTGGTGTTAGTAATTTTACTTGAGAAAAAATTCGAGTGAAAATTTGTTTCGGTGATATCTTCATTCGTCTTTAAAAATAAAAGTGAAGGAGGAGAAAAAAGTCAAACTATGGAATTACGAAGCGTTGGTTTTGTAGGGAGGAATCCTCGTGAAAAACATGATTCAAATTTGACCGTTTTGGCGTCTGAGGATGAGAGGCAGGTTGAACCATCCCAGAAAATTTCTGAGAGCGACTCAGGGGCCAAAAGAGGAATGGATGAGGAACGATCAGGGGCTCAGGTTAGTAATACTGAGAATGACTTAGCACTTAACATCACCCCCTGTTTTGCAAAGATTTGACGAAGAAAACGATCGGAACTTACCGATAATGGATGCGAGAAATCCGTCTCGCAAGAATGTACTGGCCGAAAATATGCCCTATCCACGCGACATGATACTGAGAAGGCATGATAGCGTGGATAAAGCACAACAATGAGGCATTCCTGATAAATCACAGGTTTTACACGATTCGCAAGTTCAAAATTTTCCTGTTGCTACGGTTTGTTTTCAATCGAATGTAGGTCGACCAATCACAGACGATTACAAAATTAGTCAACGAAACTTTCACAACTTCAGGGAAATACCCGGAGAAAGTTATACTCGTTGTAATATTAATTCACAGGCAGCCCTGAACACAAACACTGTTTTCAGTGACCTAGAAATTAGAAATTATGAAGAGCAATTATTGAGAACAAATGAAAATTTTAAAGAACCTTCAAATGAAGGGTGTAGACGATCGGATAAGCCGATACACTATCGGGAAAGACCCGAAGTACTTGGTTATAATTCTTACGAATCTTCAAATTTTCAAGAACCTTCAAACGAAGGGTGTAAACGATCGGATAAGCCGATGCATTATCGGAAAAGACCCGAAGTACTTGGGTAATTCCTACTATTTTGGTGCTTCTTCACGAGTGGAAGGTGCCATACTAAGGCAAGAAAAAGACTTGGAGAGGATTTATTTGCAAAATAATCCATTATATCCGGATTATTTACATGGTTGAAACCATTGAGTACAAACTGGCCTTGAAAATTACCGCAGTCAGCGCGGAAATACAAACAGTGTTTGTAAACCATTCCAAGAAAATACTGGCACACCTCACACATATTTTGAGAACAATCCAGATTATAATCTGGTTCGAAAAAATATTTATTCTAGGAGTCAAAATACGATACCTAGAAATATTGGACATGAAGTAAGGGATAGAATTCATGGATTGAATGACATGGATAGAAGCCATGACCAAGAATATTTTCTTGGATATCAAGACTATGCCAGGAAAAACTTCAAGATCAAGCCACCGACATTTAACGGAAAATATACCGAATGGCCCTACTTTAAAAGACTTTTCAACGAGGCAGCGATCCTAAACCGCTGAGGAGGACAAAAAAGTACTACCTTTTGACAAATTTATTTGGTGAGGCTAGAACTTTCGTGATTTCTACGGAAAATCAATTGAGTAATGCTCCATTTGATTACTTAATGAGAGCTATGGAACAACGATTTGGCGTCATTTCCAGTCTTTACTGGACAGTCAATTATGGAAACCTGGAGATAATCTCCGCACTTATCTCGACGAAGTCAGGAGATTAGTTTCTCTGGCATATTCAGAGGTTCCTGATTATCGCCAACAAGATGCCTTGGTTAGAAAACATTTTATAAATGGACTCCAATATTTTTTTTAAAGCAAAAACTGCTCATTGATCCACCTGCATCAGCAGAATTAGCTATGAAATATGCTGAGAGGTATGTTGCTGCAAGAAAAGCCATACAGACTCAGAAACATTCTATGAGTAGAGACAGGGTACGAATGGTACGTCCCTATGATGAGGAAGATGATGAAGACTCAGATGAAGAACGATTTGATGATATGGTGTGCTACTTTAAGAATAAATTCTTCAAGTCAAAAGAAAGAAATATGAGTGAGAAGCAATCCACTAAGAAGTGGAACATGAAGAAAGCGAAATGCTTTCGATCTGGTATAACAGGACACATTAAAAAGGAATGTCCTAATCCATATTTAAACACCCAGGGGTCTCCTTCTGCAGGCAAGGAGGAGACAAGGAAGGAGGAAAAGACAGTGTCCACAAACTGAACGTTAGTCCTGGTACTCCTGAATTAATAGAATCTGACGTGCAGGAGTCGGATTGTAAATTCTGAGGAAGCACCTGCACTTAAAACAAAAAGTGTAGACTCAGACGAAGAAGTAGATGATCTAGTCTTTTACTAGGAAAAATAAAATGACAGAACCTCTTTGTTCTTCAGTGGTTTCACTAAGTCTAAGTAGCATCGAAGTTAAGTTTTCGGATAAAATACAGTGTGTGCTACCAGAGGAAGCTGCAGACGCTGACGCCCTGGAAATTTGCGATACTGATGTTATACTTCGGTACTGCACACTAGATCCAAGTGTATTAGATAAATGCGACAAGGGAATCTTTCTCATTGCTAGTATGGGAAGAAATCCTATACCAATGAAGATAGATACAGGAGCGGGATGCTGTGTTATGTCTAGGAAAACATATGATTCCTTGCCTAAAGAACACAGGCCTCCGCTTGTAAATCATAATTGTGGTATACGATCTGTAACAGGAGATTTACGGAAATGGTATTGCAAGGCGTAACCTTGAAATTGGAAAGAAAAAGATGCGCGTAGACTTTAAGCTGTAGCTGTAGCTGACGTCTGCGATCAGGTTATATTAACTGTCTTTTCTCACCGATTTCAGTGCAACTCTGGATACAAAGAGGGGAATTGCTACTGTGTCAGAACAAGAAATTCCTTGTTTGGTACTGAATTGTAAACCTTCTCCAGGCAGAATTTATATCACTGGCGAATTTGTAGTACCACCAGGGCGAGAGGCAATATTACGTGGACAAATAAAACGAAGGAAAGATGATGGTTCTAACAACTCAACTACTCCCATGTTATTTGAGCCTAAACCATCCTTTTTCAGGGATCATGGTCTTCTTTCTTGCTCAAGTATCTCCATGAATTATAAAGCAATCGTACCTGTAAGAGTTTTAAACCAAACAGAGGATGTTGTGGTTTTAAAATCAGGTACCCGTGGACTGCGTTGTGGTTATTTAAAATCAACTACAGTTGTAGCTGAGGTTTTCACTACTTCAGACTTGGTTGCCCAAGTAGGAATAGATCTAAGTCAGTCCTGAGGAGCAGAAATGCCTGGACATCTCGCAAAACTCTTTGAGGAATCGTGCGAGACGTTAACAGCTGAAGAAAAGGGATTAGTAAAACAGAAACTTATCCAATACCAGGATGTATTTTTTTCGTGAGAAAACGACCTGGGTAGAACACATTTAGTAGAACATAAGATTGTTACTAAGACTGATCAACCTATTAAACAAGACCTCTGCCACTTAAACAGAGTGAAGAAGTGGAGAAACAGATACAAATGCTCCTGAAACAAGGAATGATTTCTGTCTCCGACAGTGCCTGGTCAAGCCCAATAGTTTGTGTTAGGAAGAAGGATGGCTCATTGAGAATGTGTTGCGATTATCGCAAGTTAAATGATGTCACCATCAAAGATGCTCACCCAATACAGCCTATTAATCAGTCTACCGATGCCTTAGCTGGAGCTAAGTACTTTCGTTCTTTAGATTTTGTATCAGGTTACAATCAGTTTGGAATGCAAGAGGAATCTAAGCAAAAGACTGTGTTCTGTACTCGCAGTGGCCTATACCATTGGAACGTAATGAGTTTTGGGTTGACGAATGCATCCGCAACGTTTCAACGTATGATGGAACGGGTTTTAAAGGGTTTGCACTGGCAAGTCTGTATGGTTTATCTAGATGATATTCTAGTCTATGGAACTTCAGTCCAGGAAGTCCTGGAAAGATTAGAGATGGTGTTCTTACGTCTTAGAGCAGCTGGACCTAAGCTGAAATCTAAGAAATGTAACTTGTTTAGGAAACAAGTGTTATATCTTGGTTATATGATAACCAATAGGGGAATTCACACTGATCCTCCCAAGGTAGTAGCAGTAAAAATTTTCCAAGTCCAACTGATGCTCAAAAAGTCCGAAGTTTCCTTGGCTTGACCAATTATTATCGGAAATTCATAGAAAACTATGCAAAGATAGCTTTTCCTATTAATCGCTTACTAGACAAGGGAGGCAAGAAACCGTTCAAATGGACAGAAGACTGTCAAAAGACATTTGAGCTTTTAAAAACAAAGTTTGTCTCTGCTGCTCTTGGCTCTTCCAAGAGAAGAGGGTGCGTATATTATTGACACTGACAGCAGTGCTGAAGGAATTGGAGGTGTCCTGAGTCAAGTTCAGGAGGGAAAAGCAGTAGTAATAGCATATTCCTCCTAAGCTTTCAGTAGATCTGAACGAAATTATTGTGTTAGTAGAACATGAATTGTTGGCCATAGTTTACCATGTTCAATTGTGGCGATGCTATGTGTGGGAAAATCATTTTACAGTGAGAACTGATCATGCTTCCTTGCGATACTTGATATCTTTCAAGGATGCTACAGGGCAGTTAGCTCGTTGGTTAGATTCTTTATCCGAGTATGATTTTGAGATTAAGGCTCGACCTGGTCGGAAAAACGGAAATGCTGATTCATTGAGCAGAATACCTTGTGGAGGTAAACGATGTTTTTGTGATTATCCATGCTCCGATCCAACTTTAGAGGAATTTCATGATCGACCATGTCCTCTAAGGTTGATTGAACAGGTGTCAGAATTTCACGACTGCCTGGAAGATGTTTCTAAGGATTTGGTTTTCGCGGTAGAAACCGATTCATTTGATGATGATCCTGACAACGATTTTCAAACGAAGGAACCAACAGATGGTTTTCCTTTTCCTTGGACAAGGGAATCCTTGCAGAAAGCTATTCAATTAGACCAATCGTTAAGTCAAGTTCGCGAATGACTTGAGAGCAAACAAAGGCCTGTCTGGCAGGAAATTTGTCATTTTGGTCGGGAGGTCAAGTCTTATGCAGGACTTTGGAAGAACCTGGTACTCCAGGATGGTGTCACTTTCCGTAAAAACCTGGATCAGCTCAAGGGAACTACCCATCAGTTGGTTGTTCCAGAAATTTATAGGTCTCCTTTACTTGAGAATACCATGAATCGTTGGTAGGAAGTCACTTAGGTGTAGAAAAGACCTACGGAAAGTTAAAATCTCGGTATTTTTGGCCCGACATGAGACAATCCGTTGAACTTTGGGTGAAAACTTGCATTTCTTGCCAAAAGAAGAAAAGCCCATCGAAATCGTTTTTGCACCATTACTAAAATGTATAATGATGGTACCTTTTGAGAGAGTTTACTGCGATGTTATGAGGCCATTGCCGGAGACTAGCAAAGGAAATGTTTATGTACTGGTTGTCTCAGATATGTTTTCTCGCTGGGTCGAAGCATATACCATGCCAGATCAGAAAACAGAAACCATAGCCAATATTCTGGTTAACGAATGGATCTCCAGATTTGGGCTGCCCTCTAGAACTACACACCGATAGAGGAACACAGTTTGAATCGAATATATTTCGAAGTATCTGTGCAATACTCGGTATAGAAAAATTGTTCACAGTGGCCAGGCATCCTGAGGCAAATGCGATTACTGAACGTTTCAACCATACACTGCAGCAAATGCTAGTAACTACCATTCAAGAAAATCCTTTGGAATGGGATAATTTCTTGCCTTTTCTTACTATGGCTTTTCGTAGTTGTAAGTCAAGTGCTTTTTAATTTGTGGGAGGGAAAATACCTTGCCATTAGAAGCATTTGCTCCGGAAACACCGGATAACAACAACTTTAGTCTTCCTGATTACGTAGAATATATTGAGGAAATGCTGAAGAAATCACATAGTGCTGCTATGATTAATTTACAAAAAGAAGGGGCAATGCCCAAAGTTACAGAGTTTTTGGACTGGTCCTTATTTTGTAGTTCAAATAATCTCAGATGTGGTGTACCGTATACAGAAATCGGCTAAAACTACTTATAAATCACCTTAAGCCCTATTTCTTTCGGGAAGATAACCAATTTCCTTGGTTAGAAGGCTCCATCACTAAATTCTCTGCAAAGGAGCAGGAATTAAATGAAAAGAAAGGAATCTTGGAAGTAGAATTACATTTACAGAGGCCAAGTCGAAAATCTGAGCATCAAAGACAGGCACCAGAGCGGTATGGAACACGGATAATGAATTCTGAATTAATAATATAAAGCATTACGTTTAATGCTTTCCTTGCGATTTTACTAGGAACAAAGTTCTATCAAAATATAAATTCAATTCCCGGGATTAAATAAGCTAAGTTCATTGTCATGGAAATATATACTTCAGTATTAACTATATATTGTGCCTTTTTGGGAGTAAAGTTAACGCTCTACATGAATTTTGTAAAGAAATACAATTTTCTGTTTAAAAAAATTATTTCCTGGATAAAAGAAACAATAATTGCCCGAATCGTTATAGAAAGAGAGATTTTAGTATTGATGGTATATTAATTTTTTTCTTGAAAAGGAAGACATTGTACCTCACATCAATTACTGACACGTTTACACCAAAAACCTTTCAACCTTTTGCAGACACACAGTTTACACATCGCTAGGTGTCGCAGCACCCACACAATACTGCCATTATTTTAACAAATGTCTATAAATTCACTCGCATTGGTATACTATTACTTTTCGGGATAAAATGATTCATAACTTTGAAAATACAAAAGTGTCGGCGACTAATAAAGGTATGCCATGTGACTTACATAGCAAATAACAAGAGGTGTAACGTTTAGCAATTCAATGTTTAGAAATTTCAATTTTGCATTATATTTTAGAAAAGTTTGTAAATATATACTCTTAATATAGTGTCCGAATATAAAAACGTTATTATACACTCATTTCCATTAAACTGAGTAAATTGATTAATATTGTGTAAGTGTAAAAACCTTACACCCCCGATTTATAGGACGAATCCACCTGTCAACGACGTCACACAACGAACGCGACCTATGCCTGTCTGTTGGAAATTTAAGAATTGATGTAAAATTGGTGACGTGAACATTCGAAAAGGTCTGGTGGAATTCAGTTGACGAGAAACGGCGGATATCAGTGTTAGTTTCAAATGTCGCCACTGTTCGTTTCGGTCTTACGATGAAGACGAGATGAATCAGCATAATATTCGGAATCATGCCTAGGACTATACCTGTTGGTGTGAGACGAAACGATTACCGCCCTACAAAATCCAGATCTCGGATTCCCAAGGATTGCTGGATTTACGGGGGATGACCAGGGATCAGATCCTGATGAAATATATTTCCATAAAATCGCAGCACAGGCCACGTCCTAGCCAGTCAAGGAAAGTGCGGGCCCTTGTCGATACACCCAGGGTATCTATCATTCCTGCAGGAGGGGAAGAGGAGCTGGGAGCGCCTGGGTACTCCCAGATACCAATACCTGTCACAATAGAGGGTTTGGGGCTACGAGACAGCGGCATGCAGGTGAGTGGCTCGATAAAGATACCCAGTGAAAAGCCCGGGAGCGATTTTCGATTATTTCATAGAGGGGTAGTCATATTAGTTTTGCACAAGTTGTTGCAAAATCAGTCGCAAAAAGCCGGGCAATTGATAGCAAATCTAAACTTGCTTCTAAAAATAGTATAGCTTCTCGATTACTGGAAACAAATCAGAAAGTTGCCCAAAACACCCAGACTATTTCGGTAGAAAAACAGCCCCAGGTTGATGGTTCCGACACAAAGACAAACGCCACCATTAGGGCGCCTTCTAAAACGTCCCTCCGTCAAAATTCTGAGAATAAAAGGTCCACGAACAATCACAACTGGAATACAATTTCCATAGTATCGGAACGGACTGCTTCGAATCAGAATTCTGAGAACAAAAGACCTATGAAAATGTCTAATTTATCTGGAAAACCAAAGGAGATGGGGAAACCTAAACCTCAGAAAGTTAGCAAAAACACTTGCGAGTTTTTATGACCGCTCTTTCCCTTCTACTAAAGAAGGCAATATGGTTCGGTGGAAGCACATCCGAGGTGCTCATCATCACAAATTGTTGTGCTTAATTTGCAATGGCTGCGGATGCCACTTTGTTGCACCACGGGAATTTCAGGGCCATCTGGGTTACTGTCATGTGGATGAAATTAAAGATAAGTCTGCCCCAGGTCCAGACAATTTCCTTCCATCTTCTTTCGTCAAAGTCAAACTTTGTAGTTACACTCTTATTCCCTTTTACAAGGTCTGTGGGTATGCCAGTTTCATTTTATTTAGCCATCAATTAGGACGTTGGTGTAAGAATCACAGACCAACTCTTGGGGAGCCCTATGACTAAAGGGGAAATTTTAACTGGCCCACACCGGAGATTAAGGGAATTGTTTATAGGCAAGTGACTAAAATCCCAGAAAATTTTATCTGCAAAAAGGTGAGTGAACCATTTGTGGCTCCAGTAGAAAGAAATGTGAGTCCAACGAGCTCATTAGCCTTGGTAAATATCAAGGAGAACGAAACCACAAATAATGAACCTCTGGAGTATGTCGATATCCTCCCTACTGATTTGGAAAATCTCCTCGTCATGGAGGCATCGGAAACGGCCGAGCCAAAATCCGCAAAAGAGCCGGAAAATTCTTCATCTTTAGCGGCACTTGAAGCTGCTGTTTCAACTCTAAATGTGAATTCGAGCAATGAAACTCGTACCCCACTATTGCGCCCGGTTAGAGAATGGGGAGAAACCTCGAATGAGGACAAGAAAGTTAGCCCATTGCACATAGTTAGGCCGTTGGTAGCAAATAATCTTAAAAAGAAGAGCAAAAACGGGAAAAAGAAAGATAAAAAGAAGGGCCATTAACATCATAATGGTTGGATTTCAGACGATGATCACCATGACGGACATGGATCGGCTATTCAATGAGAAATCAGCTGCCCCTATCGAGGAGGGAGACCAGACCCCAGCCTTAAAACCGGAGTTCTCCACAACCGCGGCAACCCTCGACTGTGGAAGCGCTTCGAGTGTAGAAGAGGGGCAGTTCCTCGACGCCGAGGAGGGAGACCAGACCCTAGCCGTGAGGTTACAGGAGGCGCCTGCGGAGCCCCCGGCTTCTTTGGATTTCTTACATGTGGCATCAGACAAGGGGCTTGACCAAGAGGTCTTGTATCCTGCCCTAGACGACATCTTTCCTTGTCGGGATATCAGATACAGAAAAAATAAACAAGTTTTTGGACTTAACCAGATTTTTCTGGAAATGGTGGAAAAGGGGGTTATTTTTTTACTAACCAGGTATTCCTGGAGTTTCCAGTGTTACGGCATTCTTGAGGGTTCTTGGTTTTGGCAGGTATCTCAGGGGGTTCCCTGGTCAGCGTGTTTTTGGGGAAATTTCACCAATGGTGGGTTTTCCTAGGTCTCCTTGTGGGAATGCTTTTCGAGTGGTTTTCTCGTGAGCCAGGTGTTCCTGGAATTTTTATTAGTTAGCCAGGTGTTCCTGAAATTCTTGTCAGTAAACCAGGTGTTCCTGGAATTGGTGTAAGTTAACTAGGAGTTCCTGGAGTAGTACAATTTTACTTTGCAACAGATATGTTTGGAGAATATAGATTGTTTTGGGAGTAATAAAATAGTTTAGTGGGATGGATTTTTTAAATCTATTGGGAGAGTATAGATTGTTTTGGGGTTAGTTAGTTAGAGTAGTGGAGTTAGCTTTATGTACATATTTTTGAAAAAAAAAATGGGGAAATAAAATAGGGAATGTTGTTATTTTGAGTTTTTCTTGCGTTGTTTTGTTGCAAAAAAAGCTTGGACCGTCGTCAGTTTGTATTCAGTAAGTCTGTCTGTAAGCTCATCCGTCGTCAGTTTGTGTTCAGTAAGTCTGTCCGTAAGCGCATCCGTCGTGAGTTTGTGTTCAGTAGGTCTGTCTGTAAGCTCATCCGTCGTCAGTTTGTGTTCAGCAAGTCTGTCTGTAAGCCCATCCGTCGTCAGTGTGTGTTCAGTAAGTCTGTCTCTAAGCCCATCCATTAATTTACAATCAAATCTAGTTGCTTTTGCCTTTGTCTAAACAAAGGTGCAACGATGTCCCCCCCTTCCCTGGTTTTGATTGCGTTCGCATCTGCCATCTTGGACAAGCCTTGTTTTCGATTTCATATTCAAAGCTACTATATCAAACCGATCGCAGTCTCATTTAATCAAATTTATTAGCAAAACAGGCAACCTGTGGCTTGCTGCCCTGTAGCTTGATATTTGATGGCTTTAGCAACGTGAAAGCCGTGTTTCTGACCATGCAATTTTAGTGCGACCTCTTTTCCTCTCTTGATATCGTTGAAAGTAAATAGTAATAGCCAATCAGGCAACCTGTGGCTTGCTACCACGTGACTCGATGCACTGTATTGTTTTAACTACGCTGGACCAGATCGCCCATTCATGTTATTTATTATTTGGAAAATTGATCTTTCTTTGCGCTCTTGTGGGGTGGGGGGTTAAAAAAAGAGTTTACACTATTGAGGATATTTAATTAGGTGTCTGTTCGTTCGTCGTAACGGATGTCTGTTCGTCCGTCTTTATTTAGTTAGCTTAGATTGCCACCATAGATCCTGGTTGGATATGATGGGAGTTATACAGCCAGCCTTTGTAATGATGAGCGGTTCACGCATTATCCGCAATGTGGAGGTGTATTTCCTCTCTTATATTGACGGTTCCCTGTAATTTTCATCGTAAATCATCAGTATGGACTGTGTGAAATCAGTTTGGACACGAGGACTGTGGTGTATGCACGCTCGGACCAGAGAATGTGGAGGGTAGGCCGTATGGAACCACAAAGGCTCTCTTATGTGGGATGGGTACAATCCCACATAGAAAGTAGTACAGTCCATGGATATTATAGCAAGTATTAGCCATCTTCTTGTCAGTATTCTAAGTATTTTACCGCCCATCACTGCGAAAGACTTCGTGTAAGGAGCGCTGGAGTGTAGTTGATACGGACTGGGTACCCGTGTTGTTTGTTTTGGACTAGCCGTAAAGCAGTGCTCGAATCGGTTAGTACGACTACCCAATCGTGACGTGACCTTCACCTGCAGTGACCTTCAAGTGACCTCAGGACGACCGGGTTTACAAGGACTCTACCATCCCTACCTACGTCTCAGGCAGCTTCTCATAAACTGTGGACATTTTGTTTTTTTTTTTGTGAATTTTGTTATTAGTTAGGGCTTAATTGTTAACGTGGCACGGATGTATCATATCGTATATTATTCATTTCATTTCGTAATATAGCGGTATTTCAAAATTCCAAACAGTCCTCCTTTATTATTTATACATTTTAATGCCGTCCGACATATTGGACAAGTTTTCATTCAAGGGACATACACTGCTTTATTGTGTCGTCCGTTGGTTCATTTAGGCCATTTTGTGTGTACAGTTCTTGCGTGAGTGTTAGCAAAGGACACCTCCAGGAACAGGCTGGAGTAGTGCTTCTAACTGAAATTAGATAGGAAGTTTTAATTAAAAAATATATATATATTAAAAATTTAAAAGGTAGCAATTTAAAAAAATTAGGCCTGAATTGATTCAGGAACCGGACCAGTATTGGATTAAACGCTGAGGATTTCTCAGGGTGCATTTTAGAATTACGCTCTGATGAAAATTTTTATTAAAAATTAGGCCTGGGCTTATCCAGGGATCGAAGTCGTGCTAAATAAAAAAATAAGCTAAAAATACAGCCAACACCAATAAATAATAAGCATGAGTGCATATGCAGTTTATTTTTTAGATATACACATGAAAGATACACACATAAAAGAAATTATTAGATAAGAGCACACGTAAAATTAAAATAAAATGAAAATAAATTAAGGATAACACCAATGCAAATACAGACAGGATAAATAAAAGCCAACACCGTTCAAGCGAGTGCATAATATATGCAAAGTCCATGAGCTCCGTGGTAGGTTATAATTTCGTTCTATTCTAACATTATCTCAGAACCAGCTGAGTATAATGTCCTCTGACCACCTTAAGGTTAAGGTGTTTCGGTACGAACAAAATTAATCTCAGGATCAGCTGAGTTTATTGTAATCAGACCAACATGAAGCTTTCTCAACTAGCTAAGTAGGTGCAGAAAAGGTGACTGTACATCAGTGCTTGACACGAAATATCTACAACATAAAGGAGAAAGTGTTAAAAGTAAGCTAAAATAATTTAAAGCAAGATTTACAGTAAGTTAGAAACACCAAAAGTAGAGCAAAGTAATTTGGGATAAGCCTCCGAGACGACTTGGCACGTTGCGACCGGATATTTCAATAATTGTCAATTTTAAACTTAAATTTATTGATTATTGTAATTATTTAAGCTTATTCGATTTTTGATTGTCCGTCCGTATCTCAACCACATAAGTTAAATAATCATTTCTGGCACAATTGTTTACACCCGAGTACTTACAATACTAGATGACTACATTTGAACGCAATGTCAACAACTTCAGCTTGAACTTGATTAACTCGCATTCAGTGTCAAAGACTCAAGAACCAGTATAAAGGGTTACCTATTCCTCGCTGTCTGCAAATAAATTCCCCTATGTCATAAATTGATAATCAGCTGTGTTTGTTCCGAGTTTGAGGGGGAGGTATTTCGAAATTAACACTATTTCTTTATTGGCACTTTTAAAAACACACGCATGGTGAGCAGTTGCTATGGGATTTCTCTAGAGGTGAGCATGTATGTTTTCTTACATTATTTAATGTTTGCGTAAAATGCATTATAGTGTTAATTAGTTTTTTCTACATATCACAGCTACATTCTAGAGTAAGGTGGGGTAAGACGCCCATGCGGAGTTAAAGGCCAATTCAACGTTATTTTGAAATGTGTTACTTTTTTCACTCAAAATCAAAACTGATTGAAGCACCACACGGCGAAATCACACGTAATCTAAATAAAACCACAACAGTGGCGCAATGTTGCAAGTAAAGACATTATTTAATTTTAGGGAGTCAATTTCATAAGTATCGGATGTTTTTGGGAAGCCATAGAAGTTTTTATAGGTTACAGATTTTAGGGTAATATCATGAAATTAATAAGTGGCCTTGATGTTTATAAAAACATAACAGAGTGTAACCGATGATATGCGATGATAATTTTTTTTAGATGATATTCACATTGTACCCTTCGCGGGGCACCATTAAGGGCAAAAATATTTTATTCAGTTTTTAATGAAAAGTAAAAAGTTATAATAATTGATTCACTATTGTGGAGGTAGAGGAATTTCAGGTTGAACACCGACCAAAACATATCTCAGCTCAATAAAATTTTATAGCAAATCGCGCTTAAGGGAGGCTTCTCTAAAACTCTAAACGGGAAGGATTTCTTAATGGTGGATATGAAAACATCCATTCCATAAAAGAGAGGTTGAACGTTACATTTGTGGTATGAATTTTTTAAGACAGGCTGTGTATGAAACGCATTTTTAAGGCTTTTCCGTGAGAAAAAATTTATGTTGAATTTTGTGATGTATTTTTCAAGAGAGCTAGCAGTTCCGCTAAATATTACTTATTCCACATAGACAAAAAAGCAATACAAGTACGATATTATTTTGCCTTCACCCTTCACCTGGCCACACATTCAAACAAACAACCAAACGTGGTACATGTTGCGCCACATTCAACCTCAAAATATTAATCCAAGGTCAAGTGCCAGCTCAATCAGTTAATAAACCTTTTAAGAGTGAAATGGCGTCTACAAAACAAAGTCTAGACGTCCATGTTATGCATGAAAGAAAACGACAGCATACGACTACCTCGTGTAATGAGACTTTTCAACACAAAATTCTGCTTCTTGTACATTGATAGCTACTTGTTGAAATTTAATAGTTACCTGTTAAAATACATGATTAAAATACTTGAAAGCATTCTTAAGCAAGGTCCAAAGGTATAACAAAACTTTTGATGAACGATGGAGACGGCTGGTGGTTCCGCTGGCCTAGGGTCTTCTAAAACATGCTTTGTCAAACTGTTATGCTAAAATGTTAGTGACTGTTTATTCCACCCATTAATTAAAATGCAATAAATATCAGTAAAAGCACCTTACTAGATTTCACGTAATGCACCATTTCTATCCTTGTTGTGATTCTCTAGAAACAAAATTAAATATTTACAGACTTAAATATACAAACACAAGTAGCCTTTACCTGTTAATGCTCATTACTATTACTAGCGACAGTAAACCGATTTCTGTCATTGTGTTATGGTTTAAAATGCTTAAAAGATATTTGGGAACCATCAGGCACGAATGTAAAGTAATAGGCTCATTATACGCACTGGGGAATGCGAATAGAGTTGGCGGATGCATTCGCTTGAAAAATTTCACATAATCTTGTTCTTTCTTTATTTTTCAAGTAAGTCGATAGATCTGTCAGTATAACCACAATTATATTTGTGATCCTATGCTTGTTGACGTCACCAAGGTAGACCTGTACCTACTAAGTTTCATCAAGCCACCCTTTCCTAATCCCTCCTAAACCCATCTACCCATATTTTTTTCTTATAATGAGTGAGTGAGGGAGAATAAAAATCCGATTCTATTTCATGGAAAGCAATAACCAATAACCAAATACTCAGCTGTGTGCTACTACCTTAGTTTACGTTTCCAGATTTTTGCCGTTGCAGTATTTTTAGATTCTGGCTCATTCCCCTGGCCGTGGTTCACGGCTGCAGGTCTCCGCCGTTATAGAGTTGGCATGGAAAATTCATGGAACCTGTTTTTGATCTATATTTACCAATAGCAAATGCTTTTTATGGCAGGCATTTAATCAGTTGTACAATTTTGTATACTCATGTTTAAAGATTGCAATTGTTTGATAAACTGCGCGTTTGAGTGTCAAGAAAGAAAAAACCGATTATGTGATAACTGTCATCACTAATGAACAGACTGTTAATATATTATAATCTACGATGTTAATAAAAACATTGTCAGTTCATGTACTTGAATCAACAGTAATTCACGTCGGCTTGTTTATAGGATGGGTAAGCGATAACAATTTAACAGTTCTACAAATTCTTGAGTTTTCAGGTGCATATTTTAAATGATGGACATTAAATCCCCCGACCTAATTTATGTTTAATTAAATTGTGCATGCCATGTATAAATATAATGTCACCATTTAAATTCGAACCTTGATATGGAATTTACACCCGCTGTGTAAAAGGATATTATTGGTAAACGAAATTGGACCATTTGCAGCCCGCAATTATTTACTTCCTGGGTCAAGGTTACTCTAGAAAAATAGTACCTCGCTTAATAGAATAAAAATAGGTAGCAAAATTCATCAAACAAAACAAAAAAAATGAAATATATAGAGCTATTTGTATGCTGGAAATCCACTTAAATAATTTCATTAATAATTTTGCACATTGCAAAAAGCAATAAAGATTTGAGACCTTCTGAGTACGTTATGAGAGAGAAAATATATTTTCCTGTATTTTCCTTCTCTGTTTCTTTGTGTATTTTATTCAATGGAATCCTGTGAGTTTCCTGTACTGAACAGGCACACTTAATGCCGTGAATTGATCTACTGTGCTGTACAAACGTGTAAGCCTTACATACGCTCTGCCACTTATGCTCAGTCACTAAGGAAATGTTAAGTTTAAAAAGTTCTCATTATCAGGTTCAAAAACCTCACTACATGATTCTAAATATTATAAGCAACTTTCGTGAATGTCGCACCTGATAATTGTCCTAAACGTCGCTTGCAGGAATGTGTGTCCTAAGTGAGGGAAAAACATGAAACTGAAAAACACATGGAAATCAGCAAAGCTCAAAGATATTTTCAATGTGAAAACAGCACTTGCACGGATTATTCTGGGTACAGTTTTGGTAGGAGCCATGCTCTCTTCACTGTTCCTGTGGTCGTCAGCTGTACAAGTAAGGCAGAAATAATAATAATAATAATAATAATAATAATAATAATAATAATAATAATAATAATAATAATAATAATAATAATAATAATAATAATAATAAGGTTTCGAATATTAAGGTTTCTAATAACTTGAAAAATATCAGAAGGCTTTACATTATAGATTAGGAAAATTGTGAAATAAAGTACATGAATGAAGTGGCGATTCAACAATTCTTGGTCGATTTCAAAATAAAACGACATTTTAGGTCTACAATATATTTGCGAACGAACCAGAGCCCCTCAATCTAGCATTGAACAAATGTCCTTTAACCGGATTCTTTTAATTATAATTGCTATTACCTTCATAACGGCCAGAAATGTGTACTCCTATTAAATAATACAGCAGTACTGATTTAAATTCAAGCTGAATGTCCTTGAAGATGGTAAAGGTAATAGACTAATAGGAAAGCAGTCTAATGTTGATGAAAAAATAATTGGTTCGTTTTATATTTTCATTTGAAAATGTTTACTGACGGGGCTGTTTGATAATACCGCATGTAGTGACCAGATTTTTGATAATGTCGTTGAAATGTAACACACCCTGACGAAATGTGGGATGGTGTAACATGTGCAGACCAAGTACTAGATAACCGTAACCAAGATGATGTCACAGATGGTGAATAGGTATCTTATACTCTCTACAGTTTCTAATTCTAATTTTCGAGTTTAAAATAAATGACATTGTGTAAGACAATAAGAATAGACATACAAGAATTTAAACAAGCTCCGTTTTCTTCAGCAAGCAAAAATCGGTTCTTCAGGCGTTTCTAGAAAAGACACTTCGGCGAAACTTTCCTTCAATGGTAAACTGTATGCATGTTCTTTATGTTAGTTGATAGTGCAAAATTTTATCAGTATAATAATGTATGAATGCAGTCATCCGTAAAGAGTAAACCTTACTGGCAAGACAATGTTATCATATAAAATAACTATGAAGTATATTATAGTCTGAATTAGTATCTTTATTTTAGTATAAATGTACGAGCAAATTTTAAAAGATTAATCTGTTGCTGGACGTCGTATTTGTCAGTATGCACCGTCTGACGTTATGTCAACCTGACAGCATGAAGTGAAGTCATTTCTGTCCATGAAAATATAATGCTACGCCATATCTGTGGCTGACACTAGTACATGTTTGTGGATGAAATTATTATATTACACCCTTGGAGCTTCATGAATATCACCTCATTCATATGTTAATAATTGTGATAATTTTAGAAACTATTAAATGCAATATATATACTAAGTAGGTTAAACTAATTCAAATTATGTTCTTGTTCTTTAGGTCTTGTTACTTTTGCACCATTGATTTTAGTCATACAGACAGCCTTAAGAAGCTTGTACATGTATAACTCGTAGCGACAAATAAATGTGTTATTTAGACATTGTGAACTTAAAATATCTTTTAATATAAAAATCTTGAAAATTCATACTAAACAAAGGTATGATAATTCCTGAATATAGCGTGCCATACTCGATGTAGTGAATTGTGGCTGTTATGGCTAAAGAAGAAACACATACAATTCTGCGATCAATTGTATGTGAACTGTGAAAACCTCGTTGAACATATTTTGCCTTCCTCTTAAACACATTATTTCTGTTCATTAATGCGTAAGTCTAAATATTGTTATATGTTTGATGTATATCAAGAATAATTCAAGCCCGTTGAAAATGTTTAATTCACAGGAGAAATTGGAAAATATAAATTATTAACAACTAATTGTTCCTTTTTGAAAGGTTTTCACATCTACATTATATTTTAAAATTTGCATTTTATGCAAATTAAATTGAGTTTTACAAATAAAAGCAAACCACAGCACTTTTCTCTGTAAGCGAAAACTTGGTCCTGGCGCATGCGAACATTTTAATATATATAACAAGAAAGCAAATTGCGGGAAGACCGTTTCTCTGTATTTTAGTTTTAATTTAATCTTTAATCATACTGGTGAAGATATTTGTTGAATATTGATTGTATATTTATTGTATTATATTTACAATGAAATATTGTTCTTAGTGCATTTTAAGTTGCATATTGTACAGTACTTACCGAAAATGCTTGATGTTAGGATTAATTTGCACCAGAACCTAGTTTATCACTTTTCTTCATCTTAATTTATTGCTTAGCTTGAGTTGAATCTAGGTTGGGCAAGTGGGTCTCGCTACAATTGGTAAAAGTGATACTTGCATGAAGTGGACTATTAAAGTATTGACTAAGTGCTGTCCTGGACGTATTTTGTGTAATAAGAAGGTTTATACTGATCTCATAGATGAGGCATATGTAGCGTCTTTTGTGTTCAAAGAGGATTACTAGGCAGAGGTGCACACAATGTGCAAAGGACTCAATTGAATATAGTTACGGCAATGTTTGTTATGAGCAAACAATATCTCAGCTTTGGCAAACTTCGTAAAAGTATTAACACAAAGTTCACTATGTTTACATTAACCTCTTCTTATAATACAGCTTACAGCTAAATATCGAAATGCTAAGGTTATATTTCGTTGAGACTAATACCTAACACTTAAATTGAGAACTAAACAGGAAAAAGGGAAACATTCACACATCATTTCAACAACAAAAATGAAGTATAAAATTAAGCTATTAAATAGTTTATATACAAACAAGAAGGCCTGCTTGCTTATGGTATTTTGTATTGTGCAGTTCATAAATTATTTGATTCTAGGGAAGTATATAGGTGGATATAAGGCCAAAACCGCAGTGGATCTGTTGCCAAAATTTTACATTGGTTCAAGATTAAACCAAATGCGCCATTCTTACCAGGTAATCAATCTTTGAATTCGTTTCCCTCTGAACAAATCAATTCGTAGTGTTTCTTTGATGTTAGTTGATGGAGTTCAGGCTAGCATGCAAAGTGATTATATGAAAGGGCATGGTATTTATTCTTATGACACTCGCTGCTCATGACTAACTATATGTAATTCTTTACTAATAAGAGCGTAATAAAAGTGTTGATATCAAGCGGCCTCTGAAAAACTGCGAAATAGAAATAAACTGTTTTAAAGTTTCACTCAATACTCTTCGCTTAATGTTAGGAGTGCTTGAAAGCACCAAGTTGATGTTGTTTGACACGTTCAGAAATTGGCTCAATTATTGTAAAAGCATTAAATAAACGGCTTTTAACAGTGTTTAAAAGTCGCGTTTAAGCCTATTTTAGTGTGGCAACAATTTAAAAAAATGCCATTTATTTACATAAAATTTGATAAAAAATATTGTTTTGAGACTCGTCACATTTTATACCAAAGTTTATAGCCGTTCATACTTCTTTAACTACATCAATATCAGCTCTTCTCTTTATTCTGTTATTCTATTTTCTAATGTTCTGTAATCTTTTGGTAATGTTCTAGCATAGTATATTATTTCTACATGGCATTTTTATTTCAGGAGAGATACGACGAGTCATATTTTAATGCTTTGGGCGTGCGTATGCGTGAAGCAAGAACAATTGTATACAACCGCGTTCCAAAGTGCGCATCTGAAGCAACACGGCATGTTTTGTTAAGACTGTCGAGAAAATCTTCCAAACCGTTTTCTTTTGAATTCAATGAGAATTATCATACGGAACATCTGACAGCAAATGACACAAATGAGCTACTTGAGACGATTGGAAAGCTCCAACATCCGTGGGTATTTGAGAGGCATTTGCACTTTGTTAATTTTGCGTTGCATAATATATCTATGCCTCTTTATATCAACATAATTAGAGATCCATTGGAACGATTTATTTCACAGTACTATTTTTATCGTTTTGAGCATAGAAAATCCATGAAGAAGAAAAAACGAAAAAGATCAATTGACAGGTGTGTACTACGTAATCATAGTGAGTGTCAAACGCATGCAGCTTTTGTAATCATACCTTTCTTCTGTGGTCAAAGTGACATTTGTCTACAGCCAGACATTTCAGCACTGCAGCTTGCAATGCAGAATGTTGACAAATATTTTGGGGTCATCGGCCTAACTGAGGATATAAGTGCAACATATAATCTAATGGAAAAAACAATGCCTGATATGTTTAAAGGTATTTCAAAAATTGCGAAAAAGAAAAATGAAACTTATTCAACTCATAAAAAGCCAAAACCTAGTTCTGAGGCAATGAATTTTATGAAAGTGCGCCTGCAGCTCGAATATGAATTTTATGAATTTATTAAATTTAGATACATTAGATTTCTGCAACATTATAAAATAAAAAGTAAACTTTTATATAAGCAGAAACCTGCGATTCATTAAAAGTCGTGATAACATTTCACTTGCAAAGTTTTATTTAAGTTACTGTTTTGTTTTAATTTAAGCTTCATTAATTATTGAAATTTGGAGACATTTCTAGGAAATGTTATTGTGCGTTCTAAAAGGGTTAAGAAAACCAGTTAACTTTTAAACTAGCTAATTCTTAAAATTGTGAAACAACTTAAGAAAGCTTGCTGCATGTATAAAGCGTGATATCTGACACATAGAGCGCAGAAATAACATATTATGATATGAATAATGCTAATACTATGCAGGAATATATAGGTTAGTGCTTGAATTTGTTAAATAAAATAATTGACGAAATATGAATAATGTGCAACAGCCTTTTCATTTGAAGAGTGCCTTTGTCCTTGTCCTATGTCCTTGGATTATAGCAGTTGGTATCGATGCCTGTTAATCATTTCGCGGTTGTGTGAACAGCATGATCGTTTTGGCAACTAACCTAGATGTGTAGTTTTGAAGTTCACTGCAGCTCTTGCATTACTTTCTTTATCGCATCAGTACAATTCGTTATAGTTCCTGCACTAAGACAGCAAAAAGAGATGAAAATAACTATGAGAAGATAGAGATTAAAAATTTAGAAATTTTTGCCTACTAAAGAACAAGGAGATTGCTAATTATAGGCGCCTCAAAACATCTTTCAGCACATCGTGTACCTTAAATTTAAGCCATATATCATAACAAAATAAACAAAGGAAGATATAGTTATATTTACCATTTTGTTATTCAAAAACAACAGCTGAGCCTAGCGAAAAATTAAAATAATAATAATAATAATAATAATAATAATAAAAATAAAACGTTAAAAAAAAGAAAGAGGAAGAAACACCATTGTGAAATTTTAAGTTTCTCTTGCTTAGCCTTAGTTTAGCCATTGGCTTCCAGGCAAGTAGCTCCCACGTAATGTATGATGTCGCAAACCGTTGAAATAACGAGGTTTGAGTGAGTTTTATGCGATCAGCAGTAACACTACAAGCACTGAGTTTGGGAAGAAATAAAAGACCAATAATATAGAAGCCTGCAAAACTCTGTTTTAACATTCAGTGTATTAAATGGTATGAATGCAGCATTTTTTTACTTTTCTTTTTTCTTAAATAGGTCAATTGTCCTAGTCATATATTCATGACTAGAAAAGTCCATTTTCCATGTTAGTGACTATTTATTCCACCCATTAATTGAAATGCAATAAGTATCAGTAAAAGCACCCAAGTCTCACTAGATTTCACGAATAACTAGCGACAGTAAACCGATTTCTGTCATTGTGTTATGGTTTAAAATGCTTAAAAGATATTTGGAAACCATCAGGCACGAATGTAAAGCAATACGCACTGGGAAATAGGAATGGAGTTGGCGAATGCATTTGCTTGAAAAATTTCACATAATCTTGCTCTTTCTTTATTTTTCAAGTAAGTCAATAGAGCTGTCAGTATAACCACCATTATATTTGTGATCTTATGCTGTTTTACGTCACCAAGGTAGACCTGTACCTACTAAGTTTCATCAAGCCACCTCTTCCCAATCCCTCCTAAAACCATCTCCCCATTTTTTCTTATAATGAGTGAGTGAGGGAGAATAAAAAAGCGATTCTATTTTATGGAAAGCAATAACCAATAACCAAAATCTCAGCTGTGTGCTGCTGTCTTAGTTTACGTTTCCAGATTTTTGCCGTTGCAGTATTTTAAGTTTCTGGCTCAGTCCCCTGGCCGTGGTTCAAGGCTGCAGCTCTCCGCCGTAATAGAGTTTGACAGTTCCTTGGTCGTGTGCCAGAAGCCCACTTTTCTCCGCAGAGTTATTGTTTTTTTTTACTTTTTGCTTCATTAAATAGATATCTGCACTTTTAGCGAGCTGTTAAACCGTTTGTTTGTTCGATTGAAGACTGAGTTCCTCTTTCTTGCTTCGTCTCATTAAATGTTCTGAAAATCTAGAGTGTGTAGTATGCCCTACCCAAGCAAAATCAAACTCGTCTAGAAGTCTGATCTCATGCCTGACAGCATTTCACCTTGACTAAAACAGACACTAGTAAAAATAGTCAAAATGAATGAAGGTCAGTCATAAGAAAGACTACCAGAAACAAACGCAGCAAATTTTTGGTTTGATGAAAAGGTATGGAACCTGTTTTTGATCTAAATTAACCAATAGCAAACGCTTTTTATGGCAGGCATATAATCAGTTGCATACTCATGTTTAAAGACTACAATTGTTTGTTCAGAGAAATTATAAGAAGATGCTTCAGCATGTTGAAGCTAAATTCTTTTTAATTTTCAGAAATGGGACTTTCTACTGGGAAAAGATCATATTACAGAGGATAACCTCTCTATGTTATTAAAATATCATATATATCAGCTTAGAGTCAATGAGGAAAATTTTCCCGAGAACGTGTTTATTCCAAACGCAAAATTATGATATTACGCAGACATGCAAACATTATCTGAAGATAAATTAAAATTGAAATGGACTTATTTTGGCGAACTGTTTTCAAACTTGGAAGCGGATCTGATATATTGATAGATGTTTGTGATTCATTTATAAGCTGTTTGTTTGTTTTTCTCATAATCGTAATTTTTGACAAGCAAAGTGATTGTTAGAAAACGCCCTGCTTGTGAAAGGTGCATATATATTGTATTGTAAGTGCTCCTTATAGTTTATGCCCACGCAGCGCATACTCGAATACTGCTGTGCACAAAAAAAAATCCTTAAAAACAAGAAAAAAAACAATTTAACAGTTCTACAAATTCTGGAGTTTTCAGGTACATATTTTAAATGATGGACATTAAACCCCCGACCTAATTTGTGTTTGATTAACTTGTGCATACCATATATAAATATAATGTTACCATTTAAATTCGAACCTTGATATGGAATTTACACCCGCTGTGTAAAAGGATATTATTGATAAATAAATGCTTTTCTTAGCACGACTTTCCCAACACGGGACCATCTGCAGCCCGCAATTATTTCCTTCCTGGGTGACGGTTTCTCTAGAAAAATAGTACCTAGCTTAATGGAATTAAAATGGGTAGAAAAAAATCATAAGACAAAACAAAAATGTGATTGAATGGCGAACTGGTAGTTGTGTGTGTTATGAATATGCATAAAGTTAACGGAATGATTTTTATGCGAGAAATGAGAGTTCAAAGTGGTGATATCGTGTGAGTCGTTCCTAGAAATTCCGGAAAGGAATGTACTCCACCATTTCCAAAATGTTTCGACACGTAAGCCGATTCACGGCTTCGTCTGCGAGATTTACGAAACAACACAGGACTCTAGTTGCTAGGGGATGAACATAGAAGTACGAAGAAGTCAGTGAAGAAATACATCAACATCACTGTGAAATATATAGAGCTATTTGTATGCTGGAAATTCATTTAAATAATTGATTAATAATTTTAACACATTCCAATGCAATAAAGATTTGAGACCTTGTGGGTACGTCATGAGAGAGAGAGAGAGAATAAATTTTTATGTATTTTTCTTCTCTGTTTCTTTATGTATTTTTTTCAACGGAATCCTGTGAGTTTCCTGTACTGAACAGGCGCACGTAATGCGCTGAATTGATCTACTGTGCTGCATGAACTTCTATTCTACGCTCTGCCATTTATGCTCAATCGCAATGTGAAGTTAAAAAGTTATCACAATCTAGTTCAAAGATCTCACTACGTGATTCTAAGCATTACAAGGAGCTTTCGTGAATGTCACACCTGGCAATTGTCCTAAACGTCACTTGTGTGTTCTAAGTGAGGGAAAAACATGAAACTGAAAAACGCATGGAAATTGGCAAAGCTAAAAGATATTTTCAATGAGAAAACAGCACTTGCACTTGCTTTTCTAGGTTCAGTTTTGATAGAAGCCATGTTCTCTTCACTGTTGCTGTGGTCGTCAGCTGTACAAGTAAGAAAGGAATGATAATAATAATAATAATTCAACAATTCTTGGTCGATTTCAAAATAAAATATGTCTACAATACATGTGCGAGCAAACTAGAGCCCTGTTGCGGAAACAAATACCCTTTAACCGGATTCTTTTATATATAATTGCTAGTACTTTCATAACGGCCATAAACGAGTACTATACGAGTACCATAAATAATACAGCAGTACTGATTTAAATTAAATGTCCTGGAAGAAGGTAAAAATAATAGACTAATAGAAAAGCAGTTTAATGTTGATGAGAAAATAATTAGTTAGTATTATATTTATAATTCGAAAGTGTTTACTTATGGCGACGGTTTGATAATGCCGAAAGAAGTGACCGGTATTTGATAATGTCGTTAAAATGTAAAAGACCCTGACCAAATGTGGGATGAAGTAAGAAGTGCCGAACAAGTATTGGATCGCTGTAACTATGCCTCTGATGATGTCAAAGGTGGTGAATAGGTATCTCATACTCTCTACAGTTCCTAATTCTAATGTTTTCAAGTTTCAAATAAATTGTTTTGTGTAAGTCAATAACAACAGGCACACAAGAATTTAAACAAGCTTCGTTTTCTACAGCAAACGAAGATAGGCTCTTCAGGCGTTTTTACGAAGACACTTCGGCGAAACTTTCCTACAATGGCAAACTGTGTGGAGCATGTTCTTAATGTTATTTGAATGTGCAAAATTTTATCAGTATAATAATGTATAAATGTAGTCATCCTGTAAAGAGTAAACCTTACTGGCAAGACAATGTTATCATATAAAATAACTATGAAGTAAATTATAGTCTAAATTAGTTTCTTAATTTTAGCATAAAAGTATGAACAAACTTGACAAGATTAATCTGTTGCTGGACGTCATATTTGTCAGTAGGCACCATCTGACCTCATGTCAACCTGACAGCATCAAGTGAAGTCGTTTCTGTCCATGACAACAACACTACGCTATATCTGTAGCTGACAATATTACGTCATGCTTGTGCCTGCTAACATTATATGATACCCTTGGAGCGTCATAAATATCACTTCATTCATGTCTTAGAAATTGTGATAATTTTAGAAACTATTAAATACAATATATATACTAAGTGGGTTGTTCTTTAGGTCTTGTTACTTTTTTATTTTTGTCATACGGGTAGCCTTAAGGAGCTTATAAATCTGTAACTCGTAGCGACAAGTAAATGTGTTATTTAGACATTGTGAGCTTAAAATATCTTCTAATATAAAGGTTTTTTACTGTCAAAAACCTTGGAAATTGAACACAAGTTCTGTAAACTAAACAAAGGCGCGATAATTCCTGAATATGGCATGCCATACTCGATGTAATGAATTGTGGCTTTTATGGATAAAGAAGAAACACATGCGTTTCTGCGATCAATTGTATGTGAACTGTGAAGACCTCGCTGAACATATTTTGGCTCTCTCCTAAATACATTATCTGTGTTCATTAATGATGATGAAATAGGGGTTGTTATATGCTTGATTTATATCAAGAATTATTCAAGCCTGTGGAAAATGTTTCTGTATACACTAGAAATTGGAAAGTATATATTATTAACTACTTAATTCTCACTTTTGAAAAGGCTCAGATTTTTCATATCTACATTGTATTTTTAAGTTGCATTTTATACAAATTAAATTGGGTTTTACGAAAAAAGCAAACTGCAGCACTAAATTTTCTATGCATGCCAAACTTTTGATATGTTTAGCAAGAAAGCTAATTGTAGAAAGGCCGTTTCTCTGTTCTCTGTTACGATATGTAATGAATTTTGATGATACGTTTGTTGTATTATAGCGTTTTGATGTTAAGATTAATTTTCAACAGGACCTGGTTTATGACTTTTCTTCATCTTAATTTAGAATCTAGCTTGAGCTCAGTCCAAGTTGGGCAGGCGAGTCTCACTACAGTTTGCAAAAGTGGTACTTGCATACAGTGGTGTATTAAAGTATTGACTATGTGCTGTCCTGGACGTATTTTGTGTAATAAGAAGGTTTATATTGGTCTCATAAGTGAGGTATATATAGCATCTTTTGTGTTCTAAGAAGATTAATAGGGAGAGGTGCACAAAATGTGCAAAGGGCTCAAATGAATATAGTTACTGCAATTTTTGTTGTGAGCAAACAATATCCCAGCTTTGGCAAACTTTGTAAAAGTACTGACGCAAAGGGCATTATATTTGCATTAACCTCTTCTTAAAATACACCTTAAAACTGAATAACGAAATGCTAAGAAAAGGGTTCATGGTTATATGTCGTTGAGAAGTAAGCAGGAGAAAAGGAAAACATTAACATATTATTTAAACTGATAAATAGCACTTAATTATTTTCAAAAAGTGTGTAAGTTTCTTACGTTTGTGAGTTGGTAAGTTTGACAATAGTAAGTTTGTTGCTTATGCCATATACAAAACAAATAATTAACAAAACAAATTACGCTCTTTGTCTAAAATCTGACACACAGAGCGTATTTAAGAAATGTCACCGCTTGGATTCAGTTCAGTATGTTTGTCACGGGGTGAACATTATTCTCGTCCCTACCCCCTACATACACGTACGTTTTGTAATTGAATGATTTGTCGTATTGTGTTCATTCGTCCCGAGCAATCACCCGAGTATATAAACCGTGGTTTTCGCGCCATTCGGCATTCGGCCGCGTAAATTTGATAATTTTATACCTAACTGTTTGGAAGAAAATAAAAAGCGTTACAAAATGGATTGGCTGAATCAATTTTTTATTTAGATTTCTTACATTTAGTACAAAATTATTTAAAATTCTAAATTATGATGGCAGACTGAAAGCTGAAAAATAGATATCGGAAAAATGAACATTGCACAGCTAAAAGAGGCACTGGCCGAAAAGGGTTTGACAACGAAAGGGAATAAGGTGGAGCTTGTAAAGCGGCTACATGATTATTATGAACACGTAGGAGTTCCGGAGGGTGCGGCTGCTGAATTCGCGGAGCCATCACAGAAGGCAAGTGACGTTTAATCTCAGATACAGTCCCCTCTTGAAGATAGTAGACAGAAAAGCCAAGTGACAGTGCTTCCCAGGCTGGTTCCACAAGTAGTGTTCGTTGTGCTCGCGTCCGTGCCGCTGCTAAAAAAGCAGCTGTCTTAGCAAAGCTCAAATTGTGCGAGGAAGAGGAGCGTCTGGCAGCTCAGTTGAAAAGGCACCAATTCAAGTCCGAGATAGCTGAGTAGGTCTTCGCAATATATGACAAAAATTCTGATCACGACACATTTCAAAGCGCGAATAGAAACCCAGTAGCTGAAACACTTAAGCCGCAATTAGCACCATGTGCAAACGCCATCCCTTTCACGCAGCAGCAAATGATTGACGTTTTATCCTTGCCTAAGTCCGAGCTGCTTACCTTTGATGGGACCCGATGAACTCCCGCATGTTTATGAACTGTTTTCACAGTAGTGTAGATTCTACCCAAATGAGTGATTTTTCTAAACAGAACAAGCTTTTTTTAACTATGCAAGGGCAGGGCACTTAACGTCATAAAATCATGCGCGTGTATGCTGTCTACAGTTGGCTATCGAAAGGCCAAAGAGCTGTTGATAGGGCGGTATAGAAATGATTATGTGATTGCCGAAGCATGGATATCGAAGATCCCCTCAGGCCCCCCGATCAAGTCCGATAATGTGCAGGTGCTACAAGATTTTCTAGATGACGTTCGCAGCTGAACTGAAACGCTACGAGCTATGGGGCACCTGAACGAGGTCAACACACGAGTACGCCTAGTCAAGCTGGTGAAGAGGCTGCCAAACTACCTTCAAAGTCGCTGAAGGAAGAAAGCCGTAGAGCATCATGAAACCCGTGGACAATATCCAGGTGCAACCAGACAAGTCCTTGAGTTTTCAAGTCGGTGCAAACAAGGCCAAAAAACCCGCTCAGGCAAGTAGAAAGTGCTTCATATGTGGCGACTCGCATTATCAGAGCCAGTGTGAGAAGTTTCCTCCTTCTGAGAGACTGAAGTTTGTTAGAGATAAGAAAATTTGCTTCAATTGTTTGAATGGTTCTCGACACGTTTCAAAGTAATGCAGGTTCTCCAATAACTCTAGCTGTGCAAACATCTTTCAGTACGCAGGGACCAGAGAAGGTTAAGGTGTCTCTTCCTATTGTTCCTGTATACGTGACGGCACAAGGTCAAAGACTGGGAGTGAAGACATTTGCATTGCTGGAGAACAAGCTGCAACAACAACTGGATGCAGACGGTAAACCAACCACAATAATGCTTTCTACATTGAACAATGGCAAAGAAGTTGTTGTAGAAGAAATTTGTTTGACTGCAAACACGCAGAAGAACTGCAGTGGTAATGAAAGTTACTCTTTCTAAAGTGTGTGTGATGAACAATTTCCCGTCGCTTGTGTCAAGTGTTGTTTGCAAAGATGACATAAGTCAATTTAGTCAGTTGAATGACTTACCGATACGCAGTTCTAGCAGTGAAGGTGGACAAGACTTCCACTTGAGGTTTACTTCCACTTGAGGTGCGTCGAGGTCAGCCCGGCGAACCGTACACAGTACAAACACCACTCGGTTGGACAGTTAACGGACCTGTACGAAGTCAAGAGGAATCCTCACGTGCTTGCTTTCATGTTGACTGCTGTGCAAATGTTGAACAACCAAGTCAAGAAATTCTGGAAAGTTGATAGTTTTGGAACAACAGATGAATGCAGTGAAGTGTCTTTGGATGCTATCCTAGTCGTGAAGCTGTACCTCAGTATCCATTGATAATAATCACTATCAACTTGACATACCATTCAAACAGGACAAATCGAATTTACCAGATAATCAAATCCTCGTAGAAAAACGCGTTGGATATCTAGGCCGGCGCTTGAGGAGAGATGATGTGAAGTATTCAAAGTACACTGCGGGCATCCACAATTTGCTGGAGATGGGGTATACTGAGTAGACAATTCCAGGTCGAACTTGGTATATACCGCATCATCCCGTATTGCTCATTTCTCTTCGGCAAATCACGATTGGCACCACTGAAACAAATCAGCATTCCGAGGCTTGAACTGTGTACAGCAGTAACGGCCATCCGTCTGAACAGCGTGAATTGAAAATACGTGTGCAGGAAGTGTTCTTCAGGACAGTAGTATTGTCCTGTACTATATCAAAAATGCTACTCGTAGATTTCAGACATTTGTAGCCAACCGACTTACAGTGATCCATGATGGTTCGAGAAGCGATCAGTGGCGACATGTCAGCTCGTGTAACAACCCCGTCGATGATGCCTCTCGAGGTCTTCCGCCAAGTAAAATCAGCAAAAGATGGCAGACTGGGCCTGCATTTCTGTACGCAGACGAATCTGACTGGCCGGAATCAAAGAGCGATTTGTCGACGATCAAGGATACCGACATCGAGGTAAAACGTGCAAGTGCTGCCTGTGTTGTCCAATCAAAGCAAACAACAGATGTCATTGATAAACTGATTAATCGCTATTCTGACTGGCATCGACTAAAGAAAGCAGTACCAGGGATATTACGATTCAGACACTGACTGAAAATCAAAACAAACATTGCTAATGTGCTGTCACCAAATAAACTGAAACTCGCCGAAAAACGCATTGTGTTTTATGTCCAGATGAAGTGTTACAGACAGGAAATGAACGATCTGTTGTCACAATGCAGTATCAAAAGAAGCAGTACGCCGTTCTACCTTGAACCCTTTGTTAATGACGAAGGGTTACTGCGCGTCCGAGGTCGCCTATGAAACGCCGTGATTGCTATCGAAATGAAGCATCAGCTGATTCTGCCCCGAGTCTGCCATCTGTCGCTGCTTATAATCAGGCATTGTCATGAAGTTAAGGCAAGGCATACATCTTGTTGATTCTCCACACAAGATTCTGGAATACAAAAGTCAGACAAGTCATTCGCAAAATGATTCGCAATTGTGTTGTATGTAAACAATTTTATGGCCAGCCGATGCATCAGCGGATGTCAGACCTTGCCAGTGATAGAGTAACGCCAAATAAGCATTTTCCTACGTTGGAATCGATTGCTTTGGGTCATTTCTTGTGAAACGGAGCCGCGATCAGGTGAAAACATATGGCTGTATTTTTACGTGCCTTGTTATTTGCGCGATCCACATCGAAGCGTTGCATTCGCTTGATGCAGATTCGTTTGTGAATGCACTGCAACGATTCACTTCTTGAAGAGGAATACCTGAAATCATCCGCTCAGACAATGGCACAAACTTTGTTGATAGCTCCAATGAGCTGTCCGAGGCCATGCATCGATGGAATACCAGCAATAGTCTGCATAAACATTTGCAACACTAAGAAATTCAGTGGATATTCAACCCCCCTTGGTCGGCGTCTAAGAACGCCAGATACAAACAGTGCGCAAAGCACTAAACGCTATTATTCGCAGCACAGTCCTTGATGATGAACGCCTCTCAGCATTGTTTTGCGAAGTGGAGTCAATTATAAACAACCGATCAATAACCGGATGCTCCGAAAATCCGCAAGATGCGACGCCCCTAACGCTAAATCATCTGCTTCTGCTGCGCGGCAACGAAAAACTGCTGGCTGATTTTTTTTTGTCAAATACGATGTCTACCGCCTACGCTTGCGGCATGTGTAGTATCTCGCAAACAGAATTTGGAACAGATGGATACACGAATATCTGCCGACAATTCGACA
Organism: Protula sp. h YS-2021; assembly: GCA_949752745.1. Taxonomy (NCBI): domain Eukaryota; kingdom Metazoa; phylum Annelida; class Polychaeta; order Sabellida; family Serpulidae; genus Protula; species Protula sp. h YS-2021. The sequence continues at coordinate 1,326,149 of OX457025.1, forward strand.
ACGCCAAAAGCGGCTCGATCCCGAGCGCGAATTGCGCGAAAGTGACATTGTACTGGTGCTTGACGAGCAAATGCCACGAAATATCTTGCCAATTGCCCGAGTGTTACAAGTCAACAGAAGCAGAGATGGTCTGCTTAGATCAGCTGTTGTGAAAACAAAATCATCGAATCTGACCCATCCCATAACTAAACTTTGTTCACTAGAAGCTTGTATAATTGATTAATATTTGTGTACAAATGATTGAGATTTTCGTAAATTTAAGAATATTGTAATATAAACTTACTTCGGTAACATGCTAGTCATCTTGCAGTCAGCTGAGACGATATCCACAGACACGATTGAACATTTAATTTATTGTAAAATGTCCAATTTTGGCCGTAGCTTTCTTTAATAAGTTCACTGTGTGGTGTGTTTCTTTATTATCCTATTGATACATCTTTTCCTTATGGAATTCTATAATTTAATTTCATTTTTCATCTCTTTCGTAACACGTAAAGAAAAGCTAATTTCAGTTCCAAACGCATATTGTCTTTTCAAAGTTCACTCAATAAATGACATAAAGTCCATTGCGTAAACGCCCAGTGTCAGTACATAGCTATTGCCCACGTGTGTTGGTGAAACACGTGGTCAGTTACTGTGAATCACATCACTTCAATACCTATAGGCTATGCTGTACTACTATGGTTTGCTTGTGTCTTCACACGTATCACTGGCTTGCCCAAACAATCTTTCGGCAAAAAGGTTCTATGAAAAAAAACCTTATTTTAACCGAGCCACAGAAATAAAATAAAATGTATGTTTGTTTCAAGCCGATTTGTGGTGCTTTATGCTTGCTGCACGCTTGCTGTATCATGCACGATAATGCAGGTGAAAATTACTGTGTTCAGTTTTAATCCTCCCTCATAAAGTGTTATTGGTTGCATTGTGAAATCACTTTGCCGCATATATTGTGTGATTGTATACGCTATTGAATTCACTTGTTCCACTGTATCATGTTCGGGAATGTCGGGGAAAACTGTTGCATTGAGATATACCCCGTCCTTCACATTGTTATTGTTTGGATTACTGAACCGCTTTGCTGCATGAATTGTGTGATTGTGTACGCCGCTGAATTCATTTGTGCCCCTCGTAGTGAATGCTATTCTATAACTTAAAACTGTAAGGTGGTTTTTATTTGGGAGACACAGTAAAGCTCGTGATCTGTAAATTAAATTTCGTGGTCGCATTTAAAAGCTTAGTTTACAGTAAGTGTTTGATTGTAATTTATTAAGTAGATTTCAAAGCAGATTCATTTTCTTTTGATAATTATGTAAGTAGATGGAAAATGAGGTTGAGAATTAAAAAGGAATGAAATGTTTTGCTGATTTAAGTTTTACTGACTAAGGACTAAAAAATCTGCCAAGGGGGAAGAAGGACGGGGGGGGGAGGGAGTCATCCTACGGGGGGAGATCGCCAGGGGGGGAGTTGGTAGGGGAAGTCCGCCAGGATGGGGGGGGGGGAGGAACCGCCGGTTGGGAGACCGCTTAAACCAAACACGCACTTGCGTTTTGTAATTGAATGATTTCATCGGGTTGTGTTCATTCGTCCGTGCTTAGCAATCACTCGAGTATATAAATCGCGGTTTTCGCGCCATTCGGCATTCGGCCGTGGAAAGTCAATAATTTGACTGTTTGGTTCATGTTCATGTTTAGCAGTTAAAAATTGGAAGAAAATAAACAGCGTTATAAAACGGATTGGCAGAATCATTTTCTGGATTTAGATTCTTTACAGCGTATAAATAGCATATTATGATATGAATAGTGCTAATTGCTATGCATTAATATATAGCTAAGTGCTTGAATTTGCTAAATAAAATAATTGAAGTAATATGAATAATGTGAGCCAGCCTTTTCATTTGAAGAATGCCTTTGTCCTTGGATTGTAAAAGTAATTACTGTGCCGTGTCCATCATTTCTGCATCGCTTACCATACCACATTGATTAATATATCGTAAATAGTACGTGTCCTTGGATTAAAGAAGTTGGTATCGGTGCTTGTTAATCATTTCGCGGTTGCGTGAAAAGGTTTGGCAACTAACCTAGATGTGTAGTTCCTAAGTTCACTGCAGTTCTTGCATTACTTTCTTTATCGCATTAGTAAAGTTCGTTATGCTTCCTGCACTAAGACAGCAAAAAGAGATGAAAATAACTCTGAGAAGAAGATAGAGGTTAAAAATTTAGAAGTTTTTACCTATTAAGGAACAAGGAGATTGCTAATTATAGGCGCCATAACATCTTTCAGCATATAGTGCACCTTAAACTTAAACCGTATATTATAACAATGTGAGCAAAGGAAGATATAGTTATATTTACCATTTTGTTAGCTATCGGCGGTTTTTCAAAAACAACAGCTGAGCCTAGCAAAAAAATTGAAAAACAAAAGAGTCCCAAAAAAGAAGAAAAAGACACCATTGTTAAGTTTTAAGTTTCTCTTGCTTAGCCTAAGTTTAGCCAATGGCTTCCAGGCAAATAGCTCTCACGTAATGTATGATTGAAATAACGAGATTTAAGTGAGTTTTATATGATCCTAATTTTTATGTATTAAATAAGTGCTGTCCAGAATTTGATATTCGGTTCATATTTAGTGAACAAGGTCAAGGCTTATGTTGATATGGTGTGCGAGATACTGAGAACGCCTATTATTGTGGCTTAAGTAGCTCACTAGTGACAATAGACAAGTGTGCCTATAGGCCCAGTCAGCATGCTCATTGTGGAACTGATCTGCTGAATAAGACCAGGGCAATATGTATTCACCGCAAACAATGTCCCAGCTCAAGTAAACTTTCTTAGGGGAGTATTAACACATGGGCGATTTATAAATGTTATACCAAAGTCGCAAATGAAAATAGTCGCTAATAGAATAGGAATGCTTATTTAGCCATTTAACGTTAATTCTGAAGCAATATTAAAAGGCGAGAAGTAAAGAGAAAAACCAAGGGAACGAAAAATTATATTTCTCCTTATTGCTCACTTTAAAATGAAGTACAAAAATAAAATTGTTATAATATTGCTTATCATGCTTATCTTGCTCATGGCAGTTTGTGCAGTGGTTCTTAAACAATATATGGAAAGAAACAGAAAGCTTATAAGTACAGTGGAAATGTCATCTAAATTAAACAGAGTTTCTAGTTCGTGGATAAGTCAAATGCGCAATTCTTACCAGGTAATCGTTTAATTCTAGTATTCCGATAATTAAAATCCGTATAATATAATGCTGATAGCTTGGTTAATGGATTGGTTGCTAACATGCCGGTTTTGTCATATATATAAATCATGCATACCACATCTGTGCTTGAGAAATGTACATAGAAAAAAATCATCTTTATTCCAGCTTTATGACAGCTATTACATGTTGCTTCTTCTTGTGTAACTTCATTGCAAATAAGAGAAAAGCAAATGATTGATCTCGACTGCTTCTGTTATAGTCTGCGATATTTGAATGCATTGTCATGCAGAATGTTGGTACTCCCTGGTAGATCACAGGCAGTGCACTTGCAGAATGCACAATTCTTTCTACTCTCTGACAAGTGTGTTTTGAAACCATTGTTGTCAGAGATATGCAAGGAATTTAGTGAAGCTTTAAATTGAGAGAAATTCCAATGTTTGTAGCTTTTTCATGAGATACTGTTCTTTTTTAAGCTCATAGCACTTTTTTGTGCATTAATTATTTTTGTTAATTTTGTTTCTGGTCACATGATGTTCTATGAGGAATGTCATGTGTTGGTCATTGCTATAACACAGCTGACCACTGTTAGACTGCAAAGGATATTGGCCAAAATGAATCAGGAATTGTGTTACAGTGTACCCTTTAACCAATATTATTGTAGCGAACTACTTAACTGAACTTCCCTCTTACACCAAATTCCATACGCTTGCTTTATGAGTTCTTTTAAAGTGTTGCCTAGGAACAAGAATAAAAGGGCCAATGTGATGTTTGAGTAAAATTTTATGAGACCCTTAAGGCTTAAAACGAGATGATCACTCATTAACATATTGCATGTTTGTTACTAAGGTTTTATATTAAATGTTTTAATTAAGCACATTACGTGAAATAAGTGATTGAACTGATTTAAATCCAGCCTCTACATCCCAAATAGGGTTTTTCTTTTGTTGTTGCTTCCTTTGAAAACTTTAATCTAAGCTACTTCATCTTAGAACTCGGTTGATACTTTTTTCAAATATTCTGTGTATTCCTGATAAATATGCGCCATATTCATTTGCTTGACTATAATGATCAGTTATTCTGTCTTATTTATAGGAGAAATACGACGAGTCATATTTTAAGGAATTGGATGAGCGCATGCGCGAAGCAAGAGCCATTGTATACAACCGGGTTCCAAAGTGCGGATCTGAAGCAACACGGAGAATTTTATTAAAACTGTCAAGAACGCCTTCGAAACCCTTTTCTTTCAAATTGACAAGGATTTATCATAAGGAACATCTAACAAAAAATCAAACAAGTGACTTACTTGAGACAGTCGGAAAGCTTCAAGAACCGTGGATATTTGAGAGGCATTTGCACTTTGTTAATTTTGAATCGTATAATGTATCTATGCCTCTTTATATCAACATAGTTAGAGATCCATTGGAGCGATTTATTTCACAGTACTATTTTCATCGTTTTGAGCATAGAAAACGTATGAACAAGAATAAACGAAAAAGACCATTTGACAGGTGTGTACTGCGCAATCATAGTGAGTGTCAGACGCAAGCAGCTTTTGTAATCATACCTTTCTTCTGTGGTCAAAGTGACGTTTGTCAACAGGCACACTCAGAAGCACTGCAGCTTGCAATGCAGAATGTTGACAAGTATTACGGTATTATTGGTTTAACCGAGGACATAGATGCAACCTATAACTTGATGGAAAAAACAATGCCAAATATGTTTGAAGGTTTATCAGAAATAGTGCAAACAAAAAATGAAACGTATTCAACTCATAAAAAGCCAATGGCCAGTTCTGAAGCAAGGGAGGTCATGAAAACCAGACTGCAACTTGAATATAAATTTTATGAATTTATCAAGTTTAGGCATATTAAATTTGTGCAATATTATAAAGTAAAAAGTAAACTTTCATATTAAAATAAGCCTAAAGATATTAGATACAGTTACATCTTACAACACTATATTTTCTCGTACTTAATTTATTTAAAATGCTTAAGTAATTAATGCTTAATTTAAAATATTTTGTTTGGCGTTTGTAGGTGATTTCCTCATTTATATCAAAATTGAATAAAAAAATAATTCACCGAAGCAAAGGCTGTATGTTTAATATAAAACTCATAGCATTTAACTTATACACATGAAACATAGAAATACGCCATGAGGGTAGAAATAACACCAGTTTGCTTTTTGTCAAATGTGACATAAACCTCAGACTGTCATTTTATTAAGATTGTATTAGAGATTCTTTGACCAGCCGGGCAAAATTTTAATTGAGTTTTAGGGGAATGAAAATATTTGGGGGGAGAGCTTTTTAAATATTCATTATGAACCTTAAAATAAAAGCGTGATAGCACCCCTTTGCTGGAAGGAACTAAACGTTTCGGTTACAATCCTTGAACCCTAGAGCTTCACATATTGTTGCATTGGGATTGTTTATTGAAACAAACCTTGAAAACTGGCCAACAATTTCAAATTTGTCTGTATATGAAGGGACAGAGTGGGGAAGGCTGACGGAGCAGGGACGCTGCTAGTCTCACTCAAGGAGTGGAATTTCAGAAAAGAATTCCCAGGAGGACCACTTGCTACCGTGCATTTCCAATATAGAACAAAAAGTACGCGGGTAATTTGAGAGGCCCGCGCGGAGTTTAAATTTCTTTAAACTGGGGTAAATTCTCATTCACCACTCCGTGTGTCCGTGTGTTCTATACTGCGTAATTTTTTTACTTATTTTGCGTTGTATTTTCTATGTTGAACCTATTGTCTGAATCAATATCTGTGAAGAAATATCAACGTATATCCTTCAATTAAAATGGAACTGTAAACAGAACCGATTAAATGTGCATGTTGTAAAACACTAGAGCACATTCGCATGGTTTGAAAACTTCTCCGATGCTATGCAAGTACACTCTGTTTGAGTGTGAATGCGTTGAATGAAAATATACGTGTATTCAAAAGGACGAAGTGTGTATTAGTGCTGTTTTACTATTAAAATTTGGGATCGAGGGCAGTGCAGTAATAGGCATTGCTTCTTTGGCATTGCTTCATTGGCATCCTACTTTGTTTAATGAAACTCTTTAGGTTTTTATTCTATTTGCATTGACAGCGTAAGAAGATAAGTTAAAAAGTAATCTGAGTTAATTCTTATTTTGGTGTTATTTATATGTATTATTTCCACAAGAACTAAATGCTAGGATAATGTTATTGTGAACAGTTTTGTACTTTTTCAACTTCATATCGCATTGAGCTACCCTCCACAGCTGGAGTTTCAAAGTTATGCAGGTAATTCGGGTAATGCATGTACGATTGCTATTTGGGCACTTTAGGACAATGGCTTTGTCAAATCCGAGCTTAACTGTTTATTTTGTTGTTTCGAATACGGGATGGTAGAAGTAAATGGCATAGTTCTGTTTTCTCAAATCCCTAAATTTGAGCTTTTACTGAACCAAATGAACCACATATATACATATATATATATATAAAAATATTATATATATATATATATATATAATATATATATATATATATATATATATATATATATATATATATATATATATATATATATATATATATATATATATATATATATATATATATATAACAATACCATTTCAACAAAAAGCAAAACTGCTATCGCTATAACTACTCAACAATAAGATACACGTCAGTTTTTAGTTGCAATTTTTCTTTCATAGCTTTATAATCAGCATTTTATGGCTTTAAAAGGCTTCACTAGCACGCTTCTGCACTTCTAAAATAAGAAATATTCGGCACGTCACAGTTTACTCCATACAGCAAAAGTGTCTGTAAAATATGAAGTAACATCTCTAAATAGCTCGTGTGTCTTCCATTGACACTGAAAATTACGTGTATCTGCACCTGTTTAGTGTAACGAAACGCTAAATGTAGGCCCTAGATATGTGGTGCCTTCATCCACGAGGGCTTGACGTAGCTTCTGTAACGCAAAGGTAACGTTTGGTCTTCGACGAAGCCGCCCGAAACAAAGTATCCATAACGGATAGGTGACAATCAAACGCAGATCATGGTAAAATATGAATTTCACTTGCTTGAATGTTATCTAGGGACGCTCTTGTCTTATGAGAGAATGGGTTATCCTGCAGAAAAATGTGGTTGATATATCGAACCGTGGGAACAACGTTCCAGGGTTTTCTCTCGATTTTGTAGAGCAGTCAGATTTTCGTTGATGAAACAGAATTCAGTCCTTAATCGAAACTCAAATCCCCCTAAGACAATCACGCTTTGATCTCAGCGTGGTCTCGTATCGGGCGCTTTCATGTACGCGTGCATCGCTAAAACGCTCACCCCAACCGACCCATCAGAGAAATCGAGAGAAAACGGTTTTTTCCTCTTTAAAAACAAATGTATTCCATTAATTTTGTCTGCGGCCTATTTGATTATGTGATTAGCTGGCCATTGCACCACCGCACGGTCTCGGTTTGAAAAATGTATTTAACTGTTCATTGAGGTCGAATAGTCGTTTCCTTGATACCAAAGTGCTTCGAAATATAAATTTAGGTTATTTTCCAATCGCGCGCTCTCGATCAACTTGTGATAGTAGAGGCATCGCAGTCAGTCGAGGAAATTTAAGTACTTTAACGTTTGTACCTAGGAAAACCTTAATCTTTACTGAACGTTTAATTCTGTGCCGTGAATGTTGTTCATGTTATTGTAAGCACAAGACGATGTAAAATGACATCATAATTGAATGAAACAAAGTAGCAGATCCAACAATATAAGAATAAAAAAGCATATTGATGTCACTAAAAATCATATCAGGTTCCCTAAACCCAAAAAAGTGAAAAGCCCGCTCCAGAAAACACCGAGCGTTTCTTTTGTTGTTGAGAATATTGCCATTTGTCTCGTAGTCAAGTTCAAAATAATATCTTACTGTCTGTTTTCAGATCGACAGCTTCAACATAGAGGTATATTATTTTCAGATGAAGCTTTTACCAAAGTTATATCTCTGTCTTACGTAGAGAAATCGCCATTGTTTTACTTAAGCACTATGATATCCTGCGGGTTCGTGTTGGGAGGTTGAAAGTCTAGTTGTTAGTGAAGGTAGATATTGTTTAAACAGACGAAAAAGCTCAGTATTAATGCAGAAAGTTATTTAAGTATATCCTTAACATTTCTGCAAAACTCTTCCACAAACTAAGATTCATTATCACGTGATCAAGATCTGTTACGTTTATCACATCTGATATCGACATTACTAGGCATTCAATCAAGTCTTCTCCAATACTGGATACTTTTAATCCTCCATTAGGTCGGCGTACCTGTTCTAGTCTATTAACTGTAGTTATGAACATCTTCAAATTATGTTTTGCACATTTTATCAACTGAATTGATCTCTTGATCTTAAACCACGTAATTAAAACTTGATTCATCATTATAGACGGTAACTTGTAATACTACATATAAAAGGTAAAATCAAAATACTTTGAATTTCTGATAAGTGCATAAAAGCTGTTATCATCAAATTTCGTTCCGTGCAGGGCTGAACCTTTATACAATGGAGTCTGTTCTGCAGTTACTAAATTTTAGTCGCTGTCAGTCAAGAAAATTAATTTGTAGCATTTTCTGTGTTCATTGACGGAAAGGTGCATGATCCCAAGGGGAAAAAACTAATGAATAAAATATATCAAATGTTGTTATTCTTTGTCTTGTTTTGCAAACTTAATTGCTGTTTATGTACTACAACCTCTCAGATATTGAAAATAATACAGTTTATATCTCTTGGTAATAAAATAATGCATCCTCGATCTCAGTTTCTTATGCACTTGCACCAGGTTTTCCAGTGCCCTCTCGTACAAAATAAGTTATTTTAATAGTTGCTGAGTCCAAACGGCTAGAGAGAAAGACCATAACGTCAAACAGAACAGAGGCCTGACAAAATTATTTTAAAAACCATAATCCTTCTCAAATAGTCATATTTATGTGCCACAGAAAGCAATTCGATGTTGAAACAGCGTTTAAAGGGAGATGCGGGTATCTCACCCACAATTGACATTTCCTTCATCCTTTCACAACTTAATGCTTTGAGGGTATACATACAAAAAAATTGAAAAGAAAAAGGGGGGTCACCGATGTATAAGAGAAATAAAGACACTGAAAGGTCACGTGCTTTTACCATAGGAACCATTGGGAAAATCAAGAAATTTCAATCAAAATTCAAAATTCACACATAGTCACAATTGACAATTGCCTCATTTTTTCCCTTTTTGAAGAACACCTCATATAAAATGTTTTAAGCAAATAAAAATATATGTCACAGTATCAATAAGAGAATTATACTATCTTTTTGACAAAATCCCATTGACGAAATGGTTAAATGGTGAAAACAGTGTAATATGACTTTAATGGGCAAGATATCAACACAGGCCCTTCTAGGAACAAAATATCGGCACAGACCATTTCTGGACAAGGCCCTATTTGTCTTTGAAAAAAAATTTCGATCTAGATGGATTTAGTAGGTATTTAAATATGTAAACAGGGATTCAAACTCAGCCATGTTCAATGGTATGCGCATTTCAGTCGCTAGGTGGCGCAGAGATACCCGCATTTCCCTTTAAGATGGATTTACGGTATCCTTTGGGTGGTTTGCAAAAAGCTACTTTAGTAGTTGTGGAAGTTCACGTAATTGAAACTTCCGGTTACCTTGTGCTGCGCTTACTTCCGCTGCGGGTCGTACCTCCTTTGTGGAAATTATTATCTAAAAATGTCTGAAAAGGAAGGCCATCAAGTCCAAAGAAAACTAGATAGTATTATTCAGGCAGTTGAATCGATATCTTTTCGCGTGACTGAGATAGAAGAAAAACAGAAGTTAACAGAATTTTCTAGAAAGCTCGATGCTGTGTTTACACGTGTGGAAAGACTTGAAAACCCCAGAAAATCGGTCTTCTGTGAAGAATCGGAATCGATTAGCCCCAATAGGCACTTTCGTCAACCTCCAGAGGTTCGAAGGAATTTGGTTGAAGACGCAAATTGCCACACCCGGCCGAATAGACCCTGCCATACCAGGCCAGGAAGGGATACATCAGGGGCGCGGTCAGACATAGTCTCCTCCGCCACCATCCAAGCTGATTTTAAGGCATTGAAAGAACGTTATTCTTCTTTAGCAATTCCAGAGGAGTTCAAACTCTCCACGGATCGCCTAGACATTAAGAGAGAGGACCAGAATCGTATAAATTTGATTGCGTCCTGTGGTAAATATGGTGAAACTCTACTGAAAATAGCTTCCGCTGACGACGACGGTCAATCAGTAGACAGTGTTAAGCAGGAAGTATTTGTGGTCGCCAGTGCATTGCAGAAATTTCTACAGACCGAATATTCCGCAGTTATAGTAGACAATCAGTTCGATTCTCAGACGGCACGCTTTTACAAACAACTTCGACGTCATACTACGGCCTTTTATAGTGATTCGCTTGCCGACCTGAAGGACGCTGTATCAGTTTGTTCCCGATACCAACCGGCAACTACTGAAAAGGATCATTCGAAATGCGCTAGAGGTTTCGGTAGATTTCCCCGACGAGGTCGTTACCAGCACAGGCCGGATATTTACAGTCACTTTGCAAACCAATAATTTCCAGCCAACAGGCCACACAACAACGATGAGTATCAATAGGGGATTAGGAGATCCGTGGTAGGTTCTCTGAAAAGACACATCGCAGAGTGGCGTAAGACTGGATCCAATAAAGAAGTCATTGACTGGATCAACGAGGGCGTAAAAATTCCGTTTTCTTCGCAAATCCATCGGTACGTTTGCGCAAATCATAAGCTTACGGGTGCACAATCACAATTCGTGGATAGTGAAATAAAGAAATTGTTACTTTCTGGTGCCATTACTCAGGTTAGTGAAAAACGACATTGCGTCAATGCTATAGGTTGTGTGCCGAAAAAGAACAAAAAACTAAGGATAATTGTAGATCTGCGGCCGTTAAATAGCCACATCCTAGTGCTGTATTTTAAAAACGAAGGGATAGACGTGGTATGCAATGTCTTGCAGTTTAACGATCGTTTTGTTACTGTGGACCTTAAATATGGTTTCAACCACGTAACAGTGCATACCGCTTACCGCCAATACCTTGGGTTGGCCCGGGGGGGAAAATTCTTTGTTTGGAATGTACTTCCGTTTGGATTGAATATTAGTCCCTTTTATTTCAATAAAACAATCAGAGGTGTGGTTCAGTATTTGCGGGAAATTTCTTGCGTTTTACGTCATTTGTTGACGACGGTCTGTTACTAGCCCAGCCAAGCGACATCGCACGGCATAAAAAGCTGTTAATCGAAACCTACGAGAGGTTAGGTTTAGTAATAAACTACGATAAATCAGAGCACCAAGATCGTTTTATTGGCTATTTGTTGAACGCAGTTGGACCCGGTGATTGCCCCTGGATAGCTATACCTAAAAATAGAATTATGAAACTGAAAAGAGATATTCATCGGTTATTAGCCAAAAGTACTGCTTCGGCTCGAGTTATCGCCCGTATTTGTGGACAGTGTATTGCGTGAACAAAAGCCATTGCCCCTACGAAACTGTTACTGCGTAACTTATATCACTTACTGTCTACAAGGAAGTCTTGGTCGGACATTCTTTGCCTCGATAAACCTAGCATAAAGGACTTGAAATGGTGGCTGTCAGCATTACATTCTTGGAACGGTCGACCGGTGGTTAAAAATGTCGTTGACAAACACTGTTGCCTCCGACTTAGGCTGGGGAGGCGTCTGTGATGAGAAGGAGGCTGCTGGGCCGTGGACTGATGTAGTTGTTAACTTTACAAATATTTAAAAACGATTTAGCAAACAAATGCATTCAGATCCGGTCAGACAATGTGACAACAGTAGCCTTTTAAAATCATTTAGGCGGCAATGTGCCCGAATAAACTCAAATAACAAAGGCAATTTACAAACTTGCTGCAGAGTTCAACATGGAAATACAAAGCATTACCCGCGGGTTCTGAAAAGGCATTCCAACAGACTCAGTCGCCTATCAGAATTCAGCACCTACAGTTGGAAACTGGCTTCCAGCGTTTTCAGGCTGTTAAGCAGGCTGTACGGAAATCACATGATAGACAGGTTTGCCGACATAACAAGTTTTCAGACACCAGTGTACAACAGCTTGTACTGGGATCCGTTAACGGAAGGGGTGGATGCTTTGGCGCAGTCGGACTGGGCAAATCACAGCAATTATGTCAACCCACCAGCGTTCCTGTTACCAAAAATATTGGAAGTGATAAAACAGCAAGGAGCAGTTGCTACCATAATCGCTAAAGGTGGCCGGCCCAGCCGTGGTTTCGTAATCTGCAGCAATTGTCAATAGCACCTCCATTAGAATTACCAAATCCAAAAATATGGTGCACGAAAAAAAAAATCCAGAACCCCTAAAAAGCCACAAGTGGAGGTATTCTGCCTGGAGAGTGAGTGGGCGAAAACACTAAATAAACAAGGTTGGAGCTCTCATGCAGCGAGGTCTATCAAATTCTGCCTGACCCCATCTACTCTACACACGTATAACCTACAAATCACTCGATTACGAGAGCTCTGTTTGTTACATGGGGTGAGTTTTCCACCTCAACATTCTTCAGTAATCGCCGATTATCTGTGTGTTGTGGCCGCCAGATCAAATAGACCAAGGTCAATACTGTCTACATTTCTGGTCTCATTGGAATATTTATTTCGCGTTTTGAATATCCCGAATCCTTGTGACGAGAATGTGCGGTTTTTAGTGAACTCCCTTGTGAAATCGTGCACAAAGGCCCAACGTCAAAGGGTAAATATTCTGCCTATTGAACCCTCCACTGTTCTCCAAGTGGGAGGAGAATCACGAATTGCCTATTAATAGACTGAGACTGAAATGCATTACGCTATTAGCATTCACGCTGATGTTACGCCCTTCTGACATTGCCCCAAAATCCAGAGTGCAGGATACAACTACAGGGCACTTGAAAGTTGTTTAATGTTTTCTATGGAACAGGTCAAGTTTCTCGAAAACGGGCACTTGCAAGTCACCTTTTTCAGAATTAAAAATGATTTGGTAAAATTGGTTCCTGAAAGCCTGCCACCTTGCATACAACCGCAACACAAGTAGCCTTTTACAAAATGTGGTCGATGTGATTTTTTAAAGTTGAAAATACAATATGGTTTTGAAACGAATAGTGTAAGTGCAGGAGTGAAGTGCATGTAGACTTTAAGACGCTGCCTCTCGATAATTATTTGCTGAACATCGTCCTGATTTTACGGAAAAGTATAGTATTTGGGCGATAATAAGTTCTGTAAAGATATCACACTTTCGGTTTTTCGAATAAAATGCGCAAGAATTTTGAATTTCGACTGCGAGGGAAGCGGGTAAAGAAATGAAAGAAATGATAGAAAAATATGGAAGAAATATCGCTAAAACAGCTCATAATCGGAGCATAAAAGAAATTGAAATTTTGAAACCACTTGTTAAAACTTTTAATAACTTTTTAAAATATCATACGGGTTGTTAAAAACCTGACTGCTCTTTGATGCACGAGAAATTTGATGTTTAGGCAAAATCTGTCCATCATTTCTTTCATTTTTTTACCCGGTTATTTTATTCGAAACGCAGGAATTTTCGCGCATTTTATTGGAACGCCCAAAATGTGATTTGGCTTATAGATAGATAATTTATTATGTCTCCCCGACCAAGGGGAGACATATAGTGTTTGTACGTTCTGTGTGTGTGTATGTGTGTACGTGTTTGTGTGTGTCTCTCTGTGTGTGTGTCAGTCTGTTGTGAACAAAGTGTTGTGTGCAAAATATCTCGAGAACGAAACGTCGGATCGACTTCAAATTTGATCGAATTATTCCTTGGTAAGGTCGGACGGTTCTATCAACTTTTGACGCATGTCACGTGATTAGGGCAAGCGTATGACGTCATTACGTAAAAATCTTGTGTGCGAAATTTCTCAACCGCTGAACATCGGAGAAAGTTGAAACTTGGTGGGATTGTTGCTTGGTTGGTCCGAAAGACTCTGTAGATTTTTTTCGCGAGTAGAACGGACGAATGCGGCGTATGACGTCATCACGCAGAATATGTGTATATTTTGAACAAGATCTTGTGTGCAAAATATCTCGATAACGGAAAGTCCTATGGACTTCAAAATTTATCTCAATATTTCTTGGGTCAGTCGGCGGGTTCTATCAATTTTTAGCGCATGTCAGGTGATTAAGGCAGGCGTATGGCGTCATCACGTAAAAATCTTGTGTGCCAAATTTCTCAGCCGCTGAACATCGGAGAAAGTTGAAACTTGGTGGGATTGTTGCTTGGTTGGTCCGAAAGACCCTATATATTTTTTTCGCGAGTGGAACGAACGAATGCGGCGTGTGACGTCATCACGTAAAATATGTTTTATTTTATAAACAAGGTCTTGTGTGCAAAATATCTCGATAACGGAAAGTCTTATCGACTTCAAATTTTATATGAATATTCCTTGGGTCAGTCGGACGGTTCTGTCAACTTTTTACGCATGTCACCTGAGTAGGGCAGGTGCATGACGTCATTACGTAAAAATCTTATGTGCCAAATTTCTCAGCTGCTTAACATCGGAGAAAGTTGAAACTTGGTGGGATTGTTGCTTGTTAGGTCCGAAAGACTCTACAGATTATTTTCGCGAGTAGAACGAACGAATGCGGCGTATGACGTCATCACGTAAAATATGTTTTATTTTATAAACAAGGTCTTGTGTGCAAAATATCTCGATAACGGAAAGTCTTATCGACTTCAAATTTTATATGAATATTCCTTGGGTCAGCCGGACTGTTCTATCAATTTTTGGCGTGTCACGTGATTAGGGCGGGTGTATGACGTCACTATGTATGGCGTAAAAATCTTGTGTGCGAAATTTCTCAGCTGCTGGACGCCGGAGAAAGCTGAAACTTTGGATTATTGCTTGGTAGGTCCGAAAGAAACTCTAAATATTTTTCACAAGTAGAACGAACGAAAGCGGCGTATGACGTCATCGCGTAAAATGTGTATATTTTGAACCAGATCTTTTATGCATAATATCTCGATAACGGAAAGTCATATCGACTTAAAATTTTATATGGATATTCCTTGGTTCAGTCAGACGACTGTTTGAACTTTTGACAGGTAGAAAGTTATCTGTTCTTAAGCAAAATATCTCGACATCGGAAAGTGGGATCGACTTTAAATTTGGTGTAGTTATTCATCGGATAGGTCACACGGTTTTATTAAACATTATTGAACTCGTATAGAAAATCAAGAAAGGTGCATAACGTCAACAGCCCCCCCCCCCCCTCTTCCTCCAACCCAACCTCCCCATTTTTGGCTGCTTTGTTATCTGTGCATGGGTGTTAACTGCGCTGGGGATTCGGAAGATTTTCCCGAACATTCTCTAGTGTTCCTGCATTCTTTAGAAAGCTTCAAAACAGTAACAGCATTATTGTCGGTCCATTGCTATTTGTTATTGCCTGAAATTAAGCTTTTTGTGCATTTCTCATCCGTTGTTACGTAACATGCCACTCAGTCAGGGGTCAGTGTCAGTTGCGGTGCATGATGGAGTCGTTATCTACGAGGTCATGGAATGCTATTGTCGTATTATAGCTCTAAGCAGCTCTAGCTATTGATTTTTTTTTTTCGCCGCATACTTGATTAGGTTGCCAGGATGTGCTATATATAGGAGCCATGCTGTATCGATTAGCATTGTGTGCAGAAGCATTTTTCGCTATTAAATTGGGTCGTCTGATATCTTGTGTTATGAGGAGCAGCTCACCATTTTGCCTACGAAATGCCACCCCCTTCTCCCACCGAGGTGCGTCATCTCTGATGCGCAGTTATGAAGAATGCCTTCCTAGTGCTATTTGGCCGATGGGAATGTGCGAAGGCAAGGTAGTCTATCATGGCTATAACTACACTTAGGGTACAGACTGTTACCGTTGCCTTGGGTAAAAGGGTTAGAGTTGTGTTTATAGTCGGACCTACAGTAAATAGCTGGGGGGGGGGGGGGTGGAGGATGATGGTTAGCAAAAAAAAAAAAAATCCCGACCACCTTCAAGACCCGGATAAAAAGATGTAAGGTAAGAACCGTTTGTCGTGACCCCTTCCACATTCAGGTAAAAAGACGTACGGTAAAACCTGCCTGTCTTGACCACCTTCCAGACCCGGATAAAAATGTAACGTACAGTAAAACTGCTATAGTAACCGACTTCAGATCTGGATAAGAGGGGCCTACAGTAAAACCCGTTTTAGCGGCCACCTTTCAGACTCCGATGAAAAAAAATGCTCATTTATATCTGTTTTAGTGACCACCATCTGTTTGGTTTATTTTAAGATTTTTACAATGAATGAAGGTTATGTTTGCAGAAATGAATATTTTATTTCAGTTTGGGGGGGGGGGGGTCATGGGTTCGTCGGGGAGACATTTGTTTTTGTTCACAAAAACAAGAAACTTAAGTAGGTATCGATTGAAAGTGTGTAATATAAGCCTGCACTCTTATGTTTTGTGTGCACTGGCCGCTCTAGTTTATCGAAACTTGCAACTAGATAGTTGAATTGCTTTAGAAAAATAGAAAAATGACAAACATGCATGCATATTTCTACATAGAAACAAAACTATGATATATTTCTGCATGGATACAAGACTATAGCACACAAATTCTATAGAAAGTTTATTAGATTTTCGTTTTCTTTAACGACTGCTCTTTTTATATGTGTTAGTTTAATAGATAATCAGAATGTACTCTCTTTTTATTCTTTGCTTCTACGAAAAAGCACCTAAGTAGAGAATTAATTTGAAGATTAAAGAGGCAGTAAGGAATGAACGAGTTCTTATAACGATTTTCCAGATAGCAGACAGACGTTGGCCCTATGTAGGACCAACGTCGTTTTTTGCCTACGGCCTACGTAGGCCCAATGTATGTTGCCTACGTAGGCCCGACGTAGTTTTGCTCGTAGGCCCGATAAATAGGCCCTACGTTGGCCCAATGTAGTTTGTCTCTCATTTACCTACATTGCCTATGCTTGACCTAAGCAGGTCGGATGTAACGTTCCTACATAGGCCCGACGTAGTTCTTGTTATTAATTAGTCAAATGGCTATCATTAATTAACAAGTCATCTAGACATTGAAACTGGGACAAAGATCAGTTCCATGTCTACTTCTCTATTTTGATAAGAAAAAACACACCGCGCCTTTTCAAAATTTAATTTGAACCTACCCAATCTGGTATTTTCACTCAGTATCGTTAAAATGGCGGCGTTTCCGATGAGCGATATTGTGCTCAAAATCTATGATAGGCTTACAATGTAGTCTCTCCGTTGGACCGCCCGAGGCCAGCCTACGTAGGGTAAGAATCTTGGGGCCTACATAGGGCCAACGTAGGAAAACCTATGCCTACGGTTCCTACATTGAGCCTACGGAGCCCTACGTAAGACCTACGTATGTCTGCTATCTGGGAATTGTATTAACTTGTGGTACTGGCAGTTTCTCAACATTTCTCGTGTTACAGTTTTTTCTTGGAATGGGTAGCAGGTGGTGTATCTTGTCACTATCATCTTGGATCTTCAGGAAGAATCTTCGGCATGTGTCTTTTCTTCTATCTTCTAGAGTTCGAATGTTTAGTTCCTTTAGACTTTCAATGTATAGGTGATTGGGTGTTATTATTTTTACGGCTCGCTTTTGCATTGTTTCAATGCTTTTACTTTTTCTTCAGTTAGACATGTGCTCCATGCTGGCATAGCGTATTCTAGTTGAGGTCTCACAATTGATTTATACACATTGAGCTAGTCTTTCTTGGAAGCCCCAGATCTTTTTAAGATGGTAAGATAATAGTTTATTTTCGTGTTTTCTTTATAACGTCGGTGACATGTATGTCCCATTGCAAATTGTTTTGTATGGTCACGCCTACTAGTTTTGCCGTGTTAACTCTTTCTATCGGTTGTCCTTCTATTGTAATCGGCGGAATATTTTTTGCTTGTGTTTGATTTCCAAAGGCTATGATCATCTCTTTGTTTTATTTGCATTTATCTTCATGTCGTTTTCCTTTGTCCATTGTACTAACCTATTGATTTCTTCTTGGAGAACAGATTCATTTACGTTGCTTTTATCAAGAATTTCCGAGATAATTGTGTCGTCAACATATTTATACAGGGATAGCATGGAGTCTGGATCTTTAATCATATCGCAAAAGCTTTCCATTCCCCATAGGCACGGTTCTTGAGGCACGGTTCTTTTCATATGGACAGGTTTTGAGAGGTGTTTTCCGATCTTTCCTTTTTGGGTTCTATTTGTAAGAAAATGTTTTAACCAGTTCACTATAAACTGGGGTGTATGTGAGGATGAAAATTCTTCATTAGTTTGCAGGGCTGGTATGAAATATTTATTGAAATATTTCACTGTAAAAATTTCAAAAATTGAAATTTTTAAATAAGAAAATTTTTAAATAAGAAATAAGTTAGACATCAGGAATACCAAATACTGACGGATACCTATCCACGGGAATTCATCTTAAGTTGTCAGTTAACACACTGCGTTGGCATAACTCTACCAGTAAACAATGCAGCCACAGAAATCCTGCGCAGTCTATGACTTTTGAGTAACAAAGCCAGCAGTTGCTGGCCTATAGCACCGTTGACACATCTACTCCGGGTATCTGAGCGGGTGTTTCTAAGGGTGGGGAGAAGGCAGGAGAGTTTACAGCAACTGCTGAAAGGGGGCTCACTGTTAACGGCACAGGGGAAAGAGGTCGGATATGTAAACAATGGGTAAAAAATGTAGCAGACAATATGTTAGTTAAACAGGGAGCAGCTCACGCCCGAGTTTGCTTCAAGTTTAGCACTGTTTGAATAGTCACCCTTAATTCTGTAATTAAGCGGTGTTTCCCATTGACACGAGAAAAAGCTTTGCCTTTGTACGGTTTTGCGATAAAGCGATATGCAACTAGACCGAATTTCGCTACACGTAGTGAAATAGCACCCACTTGCAAGGGCAGACACAACATATTTGGTCAAAAACACATTTTTCAGTGTTTCGACATAATTGTCAGCTTCCGGATTATTATCTTGAACGAGGCCATCGAAGTAAATATAATGTAATCTCACTTGAGCACAAATAAATCAAATTCAGTCAAGTGCCGTCTTTCTACGACAAACTCTGTAGGAGGAGTTTTCTGGAAACCACTTTGAGGTAAAAAATACTTTGACCTCAATTTGATCTTGACCTTGCAGGTCAAAAAATTTTGCGGATTTGACGACATCTCATCACCCTCTATCACTGTGCCAAATTTCATCGTCCCACGTGAAATAGCGTAGGAGGAGTTTTCTGGAAACCTCCTTGACGGAAAAAAAGAGAAGAGAAAAAGGAAAAAAGGGCAGAAATTACTTATACCCACGAAGTTTGCTTTGAAAGATTTCACAAATTTCATGAAATTTTTAAAAATTTCGAAATTTTTACCAGCCCTGTTAGTTTGTGATGGTTTATTCTGTCCAATGCTTTCGCGTAGTCAAGAAATATAATTCTCACTATTTTCCCTTCGTCAGATGCTTTGAACCATTGATGTAATATTTCAACTAGCATGTGTGTCTTCGAGATTCTCTTTTTATTCCCAAATTGATGTGTATCTTCGTCTTTTTTAATTGATGTAAATGTTTTTATTTGAATTCTTTCGAGTTCTTTGGCCACAATGGAAGTTAATGATATTGGTCTTAAGTCTTTCTCTATTGATTTAGGACGGTATTTTTTGGTATTGGAGTGACAATTGCTTCTTTCCATTTGTCTGGTGTATAGCCTTCCCTTATTGAGCTATTGAATATTGCTGTAATTGGAGGTGCCAGATACGCTGCAAGGTCTCTTAGCATTCATCCTTCAATTTGGTCTGGTCCTGGAGCTTTACCTGTTATAACCGCACTGAGCTGCTTTTCAGTTTCTTGTACTGATATCAAAAACTGGTCAGGCTATCGTATAAGGGGGTTTCTTGTGAGTGTTTCGTGTCTGAATTAAACTTCAGTTTATTCCTTTATATCTTTTATTAGTTGACCTTTCTGAGTATTGACACTTTATTACTTATAACTAATATTCCTTCTAATTATCACTTATTAATTCCGATTGGATATCCAAATCAAGCTTCCCTAAACTCAACCATCTGTCAGTGGACAGCTTGTTTAACCAGTATCCGCCGTGACGTAGATGTAAAACGATGACAACTGTTTGCCAGACTCAGAATTAATGTTACGCTAGACGTCGGACCTGTCGCTGACTTAACTTCTGGTCAAACGGAATTTCCGCACATTTAGTTGGTAATTCCAACAGACTGACTGAACTTATTAATCTATGCTGTTCCGGTTTTCCAAAACTGATCTGGGTTTCCAAGACTGATCTGGATTTTCCAAGACTGAAGAACATGAACTGTTCTTCAGCTTATATACTAACGAGCGTTACCACGGTTTAACCAGATTAACGCAAACAATAAAAACTATACCTTTGAATTTAAAACTCGCCGTAGCGTGATGAATATAACAACAAGAGTAATTAACTTTCATGGATCACATAACAAATGATTGACTAATCTTGAGTCAACAAATAACAATGGGATTAGCTAACTTGTGGATCAACTTTGATGAACAATAGCAATGGGATTAGCTAACATACGGATCAACACCGACTTCATACAACATCGGTATTATTCAGAATGCACGACTTAAAACAATACAATTGATCAATAAGATCAGTGACGAAAAAACTTGTAAATATGTAAATAAATAATATTGTAAATGGGCGCTGTTCGGCCATATATGATATATGCCTCCCCTTCAAATGTTGACTGTCCCAGTCAACCTCACGTACCAGTAATTGCACATCCACTTTGGCAGTTGTCACAATTCGAGGCACGGGTTTAAATATTAAATAGACCTCAATAAAAAAACATGCACAATACGAATTTCAAAAACATTAAAGCGTTAAAGTTTATTTATGCGGCGTTTTCAACAAAAAATGATGTACTGGAGTTCCTAACGTCTAAATGGTCTTTCCCGAATGATACCATCCGGTCGGCAACGAAATTTTCCGCGCGTTATCCCGTAGATGTAAATCGTTGGATCGTTTAAGGAAACTGGTATATGATGCAGATTCAGGAGTAATGGGCGTTCCTTATTTGCTTGAGTGTACGTCAACGGATATCCTTTGATATTTGCGAAGTCGTTTAAACATAGTAACGTGTCGTTGATTTTGAGGAGGAACAGACAGAAAGAAATTCTACTCTTGTGAACGTCTTCATAAGTAACGTTGGCGATGCTATAGATGTCACGTAGATTTAATTCGTCGACAAACCGAGGTTCGACCGTGAGAGAGCCGCGTAGAAAGTCGAACTGAAAGTTAAGTTTTTTTTTTGCTGAAGTAGTGACCGCAGGAAGCTTCAGAGCTGGATCATGTATTCCTCGTATTGCGCTATTGAATGATTTTGTGTGAAACCAGTCTTGAGCATCGTCTGCCAGAGGTTGGGATATAGCCGTGCTTTTTGGGATATGTTCCGTTTCGCCGTGGTTTGGACTGTTGGATTCCATTTCAGAGGGCAATTTGTGTGATTTCACATTCTCAAATAGTTCGTTGATCCCGTACGCTTCAACATGGTCGTCGCGTCTGTTTTCAAGAGTTTCAATCTTGCTTTGTAATTCTGAGTTCCTGTCCTGTAACTTTCTGTTTTTAACTTGTAAAGCAGCTATTTCGGTTTTGAAATTTTCAATTTTCACGTCTTGCTGTTGCATGTTTGCTTCTAACGTTTTGGTTTGTTTCAGCGATTCCTCAAGTTTCGTTTGCACGTCTTTACATTTGGACTCGTAGTTTAAGTAGTACGAGTTCGTGGTGGCGTTGAGCTCGATTTCTTCACCGAGTTGTTTTTCCAAATCACAGCATTCTTCCTTTAGCTCGGCGACTTCCTCCTCAAGTTGTTTGCATTTATTTACGCAGGTGGCACTCGTACAAACGTCTGGCTGTTTGTCGTAACTTGCGATATTTTTCACGTTCACTGCGTCCGATTTCCGCGCGTTGTATGCTGCCATGCGCGCCTTATCTCGTGCTATGCGCGACGCTGATTTCCGCTTGTGCATTGCACAATCACGAGCGAAGTGTCCAGGATTATTGCACCTATAACACTTTTTGGCGGCAGAACTCCTGGCGTAATTTTGCGAGTAGACGTTCCTATGGGGGTTCGATTGCAGTTCATGTGCGAGTGATGCTCCTTCCGGTACGTAAACAGGCACGTGTATCCACATATTTTCGTATATGTATATTATCCAAAAGATATTCGCTTTGCTTGCGAAAGGTACTCAGAAAGGGGTCTTAGCGTAGAAGTAAGACCAGTTTGGCATCTCCACCATATATCGTATAAGGGGGTTTTTTGTGAGTGTTTCGTGTCTGAATTAAACTTCAGTTTATTCCTTTATATCTTTTATTAGTTGACCTTTCTGAGTATTGACACTTTATTACTTATAACTAATATTCCTTCTAATTATCACTTATTAATTCCGATTGGATATCCAAATCAAGCTTCCCTAAACTCAACCATCTGTCAGTGGACAGCTTGTTTAACCAGTATCCGCCGTGACGTAGATGTAAAACGATGACAACTGTTTGCCAGACTCAGAATTAATGTTACGCTAGACGTCGGACCTGTCGCTGACTTAACTTCTGGTCAAACGGAATTTCCGCACATTTAGTTGGTAATTCCAACAGACTGACTGAACTTATTAATCTATGCTGTTCTGGTTTTCCAAAACTGATCTGGGTTTCCAAGACTGATCTGGATTTTCCAAGACTGAAGAACATGAACTGTTCTTCAGCTTATATACTAACGAGCGTTACCACGGTTTAACCAGATTAACGCAAACAATAAAAACTATATCTTTGAATTTAAAACTCGCCGTAGCGTGATGAATATAACAACAAGAGTAATTAACTTTCATGGATCACATAACAAATGATTGACTAATCTTGAGTCAACAAATAACAATGGGATTAGCTAACTTGTGGATCAACTTTGATGAACAATAGCAATGGGATTAGCTAACATACGGATCAACACCGACTTCATACAACATCGGTATTATTCAGAATACACGACTTAAAACAATACAATTGATCAATAAGATCAGTGACGAAAAAACTTGTAAATATGTAAATAAATAATATTGTAAATGGGCGCTGTTCGGCCATATATGATAAGGCACAGTTTCGTTCTGTTGATTTGCCTCAGTGTCTGGTTCAAGTGGAGGGAGTCGTCAGATATACTTTGAAAGACGTTATTTATATTTTCAGCTAAAAGAGCGGTATTACCATCCGTTGTTTCGTTGGCTAGTGCTTGAAGAGAAGATGTTTTGTTCTTTTTATCTAAGCCCGTCAGGACTTTTATATGTTTCCACCACTGGTTACTATTCTTTTCGTTGAATTGCTGCGATTGAACCGGGTAAAAATGAAAGAAATAGTGGGAAAATTTAGAAGAAATATCGCAAAAACAGCTCATAGTTGGAACATAAGCCAAATCACACTTTGGGCGTTCCCAATAAAATGCACAAAAGTTCTGCGTTACGAATGAAAATAACCGGGTAAAAATGAATGAAATGATGATGAGATTGCGCCTAAGTGTCAAATTTCTCTTGCACCAAAGGGTTTCTTTCATTTTTTACGCAGCTCTGTGGAAATCGAAATTCAGAATTCTTGCGCATTATATTCGAAACACCAAAAGTGTGATTTGGCTTGAAAAATTGAAACTTGAAACTATTTTTTAAAATTTTAAATAAATTTTTGAAAAAAGGATACGGGTTGTTAAAAAGCGGATTGCTCTTTGGTGCGAGAGAAATTTGATATTTTAGCGAAATCTCGCTATCATTTCGTTCATTTTCTACCCGTTTATTTTTATTCGAAACGCAGGATTTATGATTATGGAAAAAACACCAAAACGCTAATTTTCCTTCTGCACGCATGGTTTCGAATTGAAAAAAGCCATCATGAGATCTTTTAAAAACTATTTTGTATATAGTTTACAAAATTTTGTATATAGTTTACAAAATTTTGTATTGGGGGGTGGCGGTTAGCTCAGTCGGTAGAGCGTTGGTCCTGTAATCCTATGGTCCCTGGTTCGAATCCGGCCAGGGATGGAAAGCAGTGGATTGACTTTCTTTCGAATTGCCTCAGCTAAACGACTGCACAGGATTATTCACCACCACGGAATTCAAAATTTGCACAAATGAGTCTTCCGGCAATCGCTTAAAAAAAAGAAACAAGCAAACAAAAAAAAAACTATTTCGTATATCGTTCAGCCCCTTCAATTGCCGGCATATCAGTATGTTTCTGGCAAAATGGACTTTCATTGATTTTTCCTAGTTTTTTTTCTGTCATTTCTTCACATTCTTATCGTATTTGAATTCAGTCAAACTAACACTTTTTGGGAAAAGTACGCTCAGAATTTCGTGTTTCGCTTGCGAAAAAACTGGATCAAAAAGAGAAATGCCAGACGAAATATCGCAAATGGGCGTTGTTGGAGGGGCACGGATTATTACAGTAGATCCAAAATGATGATATTGAAAAGAACATCTTCCGTAACTGAAAACAATCTTTATTTGTCAAGTATCGCAGAATAAGGAATATTTGAGTAGAAAGGGTTGGCAAATTCGCATCTGACTTGAACATTCTGTTGTCGCCAATTTCCATATATTCTAACCAATTCTGTCTCCTCTCCCCCAAAATCTATGCTCGTTACATAAAGCCACTGCAACTTAAAACTATTTTTCAAGTTTAAAAAAGTTTTTAACATAGTGTATGGGTTGTTAAAAAAACTTGGTTGCTCTTCGATGCAAGGATATATTACTTTACGAGCTGGAAAAAAAATCCGATTTAAAAACATCCTGATTTTTAATTTATTGCATTTTTTTGCAGACATCATAACACCCTCTTGTAAGACACTTCTAAGTACATTTACATCTGACAGTATCTCCGATAACTATTCGCAAATTCAGTTGTTCAGGTAACTGTTCCGCAAGTTCAGTTGCACAGATTCCTTTTGAATTTTTGCTATTTTAAATGTCTCAATCAAAGTATCTCCACAAAGGAGCAAGACGTCTCCGAGTTTGCAGTAATTTTTTTTTGTCAGATTCTCAATTACCAACTGATGGGGCAGTCATCTGAGGGAACGCCGCGTGGTCCCAGTACTTTGTTTGCAGGCACACGGGGTAGAGACATGCTTGACCAACCCCGGAGTAGTTGCAGCTACATGCAGTGGCCCTCTCGTAAGCTGCTGCTAGTCCCACCTCCCCCCCTCCCCGCCCCCCCCACCACCCTCGAAGCTCATGTACACTGATACTCCTAAGATTATAAATGCTTTGTTTCAACAGAAGGGGTTGCAAACGGTCAGGTTGGCCACCAACCCTGGGAATTCAGGGGGAAAATGAATCGACATTTTCCAGTAACGGAAAACTCGGGGAATTTAGAAATTCCTGCCAAATCTCAGGGAAATCTCAGGGAATTTTATTTTTGAAAAATTCCAGGTTTTCCAGTGAATTTCCACGTATTTTTTTCCTTTTCCTTTTACTTACCAGCCCTAATTACTTTTAGGCTAAATCTCTATCATTTCTTTCAGTTTTTAGGTAATTCACCACAGAATATTTGTACATTTTATTCGGAATAAGCAATGTGTGATTTGGCCTATTAGAAGTATCCTGTGTTGTTCAAGATAAAAGTTGTCGAAACTTGCCAGATTGATCAATTTTTTATTTTTTTTGTGTGTAGACAAACGTTTTGTGTGTTTAGTGTCTATATATATCATGAATGTATCAGGAACCGGCTACAATGAAAGAAGTGGTATAGATTTCAATATCCAAATAAACGGGTCTTGGACAAAAGGGCCTTTCCCAAAACGGCCCTAAATGAAAAGTTGGGCAGAAGGGCCTTGAGAATTTTTTTCTAGGATTTTGATTTTTAATTATTTGAAAAACTATGTAATAAAATGAGTGAAAAAAACTTCATTGTGTATTTAGAGATAATTGCCTTGATGTTTTGTTTTAATTATTCCCCCATCACTCTCTTGAGATTTCCGAAGCACTGTGCCACAGGGTAATCCCTGTTTGTACCAGTCACTGCCTTGATGTTTGACTCATTGTAAGGACTCTTTCAATTACTTCACATCACTATCTTTGGATGCCAGATTCCGGAATCATTGTGCCACAAAAGATAATCTCTGCGGTGTTTTGTTCCTCTGCACTGTTCGAGTAATTTTGCCCTTAAAGCATTGTACGAGTGCATTCTGAATAGGCTACGACACACATAAATGATGTGGATGAATCATGCAACAAAATCAATAAACTTCACAGAAGAACTGCGCTTCGCCCGAACGGACAGTCAGTCTAGTCAAAAACACTATGTCCCTCCTAACCATGTCAGTCAGATCGGGACATAAAAAAAAAACTCAATAAATAATACTAAAAATGTAGAAAATAACCAATGTAAAAATAGTATGCTAAGTGTGACTGTGTTGACAGGATGCTAGTACGTGATTGATGTGTGACTGATGACAGGAAGCTAGTACATGACTGACGTGTGAATTTATTGACAGGAAACCAGTATAGGATTGACATATGAGGGTGTGTAGACAGGAAGTTAGTGCATGATTGCCGCCTGGTCGTGTGTTGACAGGAAGTTAGTGCATGATGGCCACCTGATCGTGTGTTGACAGGAAGCTAGTGCATGATTGCCGACTGATCGTGTGTTGACAGGAAGCTAGTGCATGATGGCCGCCTGGTCGTGTGTTGACAGGAAGTTAGTGCATGATGGCCACCTGATCGTGTGTTGACAGGAAGCTAGTGCATGATTGCCGACTGATCGTGTGTTGACAGGAAGCTAGTGCATGATTGCCGCCTGGTCGTGTGTTGACAGGAAGCTAGTGCATGATTGCCGCCTGGTCGTGTGTTGACAGGATGCTAGTGCATGATGGCCGCCTGATCGTGTGTTGACAGGAAGTTAGTGCATGATGGCCACCTGATCGTGTGTTGACAGGAAGCTAGTGCATGATTGCCGACTGATCGTGTGTTGACAGGAAGCTAGTGCATGATTGCCGCCTGGTCGTGTGTTGACAGGAAGCTAGTGCATGATTGCCGCCTGGTCGTGTGTTGACAGGATGCTAGTGCATGATGGCCGCCTGATCGTGTGTTGACAGGAAGTTAGTGCATGATGGCCACCTGATCGTGTGTTGATAGGAAGCTAGTGCATGATTGCCGACTGATCGTGTGTTGACAGGAAGCTAGTGCATGATTGCCGCCTGGTCGTGTGTTGACAGGAAGCTAGTGCATGATTGCCGCCTGGTCGTGTGTTGACAGGATGCTAGTGCATGATGGCCGCCTGATCGTGTGTTGACAGGAAGTTAGTGCATGATGGCCACCTGATCGTGTGTTGACAGGAAGCTAGTGCATGATTGCCGACTGATCGTGTGTTGACAGGAAGCTAGTGCATGATTGCCGCCTGGTCGTGTGTTGACAGGAAGCTAGTGCATGATTGCCGCCTGGTCGTGTGTTGACAGGATGCTAGTGCATGATGGCCGCCTGATCGTGTGTTGACAGGAAGTTAGTGCATGATGGCCACCTGATCGTGTGTTGACAGGAAGCTAGTGCATGATTGCCGACTGATCGTGTGTTGACAGGAAGCTAGTGCATGATTGCCGCCTGGTCGTGTGTTGACAGGAAGCTAGTGCATGATTGCCGCCTGGTCGTGTGTTGACAGGATGCTAGTGCATGATGGCCGCCTGATCGTGTGTTGACAGGAAGTTAGTGCATGATGGCCACCTGATCGTGTGTTGACAGGAAGCTAGTGCATGATTGCCGACTGATCGTGTGTTGACAGGAAGCTAGTGCATGATTGCCGCCTGGTCGTGTGTTGACAGGAAGCTAGTGCATGATTGCCGCCTGGTCGTGTGTTGACAGGATGCTAGTGCATGATGGCCGCCTGATCGTGTGTTGACAGGAAGTTAGTGCATGATGGCCACCTGATCGTGTGTTGACAGGAAGCTAGTGCATGATTGCCGACTGATCGTGTGTTGACAGGAAGCTAGTGCATGATTGCCGCCTGGTCGTGTGTTGACAGGAAGCTAGTGCATGATTGCCGCCTGGTCGTGTGTTGACAGGATGCTAGTGCATGATGGCCGCCTGATCGTGTGTTGACAGGAAGTTAGTGCATGATGGCCACCTGATCGTGTGTTGACAGGAAGCTAGTGCATGATTGCCGACTGATCGTGTGTTGACAGGAAGCTAGTGCATGATTGCCGCCTGGTCGTGTGTTGACAGGAAGCTAGTGCATGATTGCCGCCTGGTCGTGTGTTGACAGGATGCTAGTGCATGATGGCCGCCTGATCGTGTGTTGACAGGAAGTTAGTGCATGATGGCCACCTGATCGTGTGTTGACAGGAAGCTAGTGCATGATTGCCGACTGATCGTGTGTTGACAGGAAGCTAGTGCATGATTGCCGCCTGGTCGTGTGTTGACAGGAAGCTAGTGCATGATTGCCGCCTGGTCGTGTGTTGACAGGATGCTAGTGCATGATGGCCGCCTGATCGTGTGTTGACAGGAAGTTAGTGCATGATGGCCACCTGATCGTGTGTTGACAGGAAGCTAGTGCATGATTGCCGACTGATCGTGTGTTGATAGGAAGCTAGTGCATGATTGCCGCCTGGTCGTGTGTTGACAGGAAGCTAGTGCATGATTGCCGCCTGGTCGTGTGTTGACAGGATGCTAGTGCATGATGGCCGCCTGATCGTGTGTTGACAGGAAGTTAGTGCATGATGGCCACCTGATCGTGTGTTGACAGGAAGCTAGTGCATGATTGCCGACTGATCGTGTGTTGACAGGAAGCTAGTGCATGATTGCCGCCTGGTCGTGTGTTGACAGGAAGCTAGTGCATGATTGCCGCCTGGTCGTGTGTTGACAGGAAGCTAGTGCATGATTGTCGCCTGATCGTGTGTTGACAGGAAGCCAGTGCATGATTGCGGCCTGATCGTGTGTTGACAGGAAGCCGAAGAACCAGCGGGTGAAGCGAGCGCTGGAGAGCCGCGAGTCGAAGGTGCACGAGAACGACAAGACGGCCATGTTCATCAAAGGCGGCAACATCTCCGACAACGTCACGCAAGCCCTCAAAGAACTGGTCTGTCCTCTTTCCTGACCTCATTTCATGGGTTTTATGACAAATATACGTTTTCGTATTTTCTTTTCAACCGACAGAATAAAAGAAACAAAACACACCCACACTCATATTTTGCCCCAAAAGATGTTTTGAGTAAAATCAAGGCAGAGAAGAAGATTTTTGGACAGTAAATCTCACGATGTACAGGCGTGCTCCCCGACACCCCCTCTCCATTTTTTGTCTCTCGTAGGATAATAGAATTATTAATGAGTTGTATTGTTTTTCAGTATCAGTTAAAGAAGCCACTGGCCGTTATATACAAAAAGTAAGCGCTTTCACTTGTTTCTGCATTCGACAAGAGAAAAAAAAAGGATGAGCGACGAATTGCGTATAGATTTGGGCACTATTTGCATACAAATTTGGGCACTTTTTGCGCAAAGATTTGGGCACTGTTTGCGCTGTGTCAGGTTGTTATTACAAGAGCGTATTTGTACATGTTTAAGACGTAACTTTTTAAACTTTTTTTTTTTGGGGGGGGGGGGCAAAAATATTGGCGAACCGATCTTGACTGTTTGTGTGTGAAAAATGAATATTTTGTGTTTTCAAGTGGCATTCGGTGGTAAGGGGGTGGGAAGGGAGGGGGTTAGTGTATAGGCTGGAACTTTTCGGTCCTGAGAAAAATCGTATGGTATATTTTTGATGTTAATCTGTAGTTGTTTTCGCTTTGCAGGAAGAATATATCTCGTCCCTTTGAAGACACGACTTCTATAGTAAGTCGTAATGTGCACTGCTAGGTATTTTTATTACGGTTTCGATTGCCGAAACCTCTACCACCTCCCCGACCTCCCCCCCCCCCCCCCCCCCTCCCCGCCACCGAGCCTTGTTCCCCGGTATGACAGTTATTTTAGTGTTCCGTCGCAGAACATGAATTATCTCGTTATAAACAGCACAATCTGAAGTAAGGACAAGTCTGATACCTGCAAGAAATCCAGTAGCTTCTCCATGCAGTAGCCATCTCCTCTACTGCACTCTTCCCACTCCGCCACCTCCCCCCTCTCCGCCACCCCTTCCCCCCCCCTCCCAACCTCCTTCGTTCCCTCACTTCCTGTGCATGTTGAGTAAATGCAGAAAACTTCAGTGTTTGAGAAGATGTTCATTGTGAGTAACGCAGACCGTGCAAAGCAGTTGTTGGATCTGAAAGCAATGAATTTATGAGCGCAGAAACAAGCGGAATGTATGTTGTTATTGATCCTATGTTGTGGTGTTTTTTTTTTGTTTTTTTTTCGTGAAGACTCGAAAGGTGCATAAAAATGTACTAGAAATACCCGAAGTGTCGGTTCTTGTCCCGAGGTCTACGGTGGGGAAACCGATGTCTACGGTAGGGGACGCGATGGTTAGGGTGAGGAGAACCGATGTCTACGTTATGGGAAACCGATGTCTACGGCATGGGACACAATGTCTACGGTGGGGGGAACCGATGTCTACGGTGGGGGACGCGATGTCTACGATGGGGGACGCGATGTCTACGGTGAGGGGAACCGATGTCTACGGTGGGGGACGCGATGTCTACGATGGGGTACCGTTGTGTCGGGGCTGCATTGCGAACCCCAGTATTGGTGTATCGTTGTGGCTTATGGTTGTCGTTGTGGGTCGTGCACGTTGCCTCCTTCCCTAGATGGACTAGGTATAATGTCATAGTGACGGACTAGACATGTCAATGTGACGGACTAGATATGACGTCATTGTGATGGACTAGACATGACATCACTGTTAACGGAGTAGATATGACGTCAGTGTGACAAGCTAGACACGTGACGTCAGAGTGTCGGACTTGACACCTGACGTCACGCTTGACACAGTAGACACCTGACGTCACCGTGGCAGGCACTAGACACCAACACCCTCTTGTTATACGAAGCCAATATGACGACGGCCCGCGCTTTTCATTTGCAGGAGTTTTTCGCCAACAAATCAGATGCCTCGCTGTTTCTCTTCGGTTCTCACTCGAAGAAAAGGCCGCACAACCTGGTGCTGGGTAAGCTTTGTGCCTTTTCGGTTTGAAAAGCAGTTTTGTTTTTCTATGAATAAAAAACATGTATACTAAGTGTTATTTGGATTAGCATGAATCTTGTGTGAAGAGTTTGTGGACGCTAGGACCTCAGTGCACGCCTGTACGGTGCATTGTAGACGTAAACATACATAAAACTTGCACGTTAAATATTTAGTCCGCCGCCGCGTTCCGCAAGGAGGGGGGGGGGGCTCTAGTATTCAGGTTTGTCTGTTCGTCTGTCTATCAGTCGACATTTGAGGTAAAGGATTTTCTTTAATCCATATCTGAAACGTTTGGGGTGGGGGGGGGGGTGGAGGAGGGGAAGCTGCTGTGATTATGCTATAATGTTACGATGACGTCACCGGTTTGCCATATGCTCCAGGGCGTCTCTATGACTACCACATGCTGGATATGGTGGAGTTGGGGATTGAGCACTTCACCTCGATGACGCAATTTCCGGTAAGTACCCGGCCGACATTTTTCACAGAACCAGCCCTAACCTTTCTGTGATTTGATTTACTAATTTTCAAAATATGCGCATGAAAACCAAAGGGGGGCACGTGATTGATTTCAGGGTGCGAAGTGTACGGAGGGCAGCAAGCCGTGTCTGGTCTTCTCAGGCGAAGCTTTTGAACAAGATCACGAGTATAGACGCCTGAAAAACATGCTCATAGGTGAGTCACAAATGCAAGCGCCTGAAAAATATGCACATAGGTGAGTCACAAATGCAAGCGCCTGAAAAATGTGCTTATAGGTAAGTCACAAATACAAGTGTCTGAAAAATGTGTTCATAGGTGAGTCACAAATACAAGCGCCTGAAAAACATGCTTATGAGTGAGTCACAAATGTAAGTGTCTGAAAAATATACTCATAGATAAGTCACAAATACAAGCGCCTGAAAAATATATTCATAGGAAAGTCACAAATACAAGTGTCTGAAAAATGTGTTCATAGGTGAGTAACAAATGCATGCGCCTCAAAAATATACTCATAGGTGAGTCACAAATGCAAGTGTCTGAAAAATATACTCATAGGTGAGTCACAAATACAAGCGCTTGAAAAACTTACTTACAGGTGAGTCACAAATACAAGCGCCTGAAAAACATGTGCCTGAAAAATGTGCTTATAGGTGAAGTCACAAATGCAACTGTCTGAAAAACATGCTTATAGGTGAGTCACAAATACAAGTGCCTGAAAAATATACTCATAGGTGAGTCACAAATGCAACTGTCTGAAAAACATGCTTATAGGTGAGTCACAAATACAACCGCCTGAAAAACATGCTTATTGGTGAGTCACAAATGCAAGTGTCTGAAAAATGTACTCATAGGTGAGTCACAAATACAAGCGCCTGAAAAACATGCTTATTGGTGAGTCACAAATGCAAGTGTCTGAAAAATGTACTCATAGGTGAGTCACAAATGCAACTGTCTGAAAAACATGCTTATATGTGAGTCACAAATACAAGCGCCTGAAAAACATGCTTATTGGTGAGTCACAAATGCAAGTGTCTGAAAAATGTACTCATAGGTGAGTCACAAATACAAGCGCCTGAAAAACATGCTTATAGGTGAGTAACAAACATCGGCGCTTCACAATTATGCTAGCGGGTGAGTCACGAACAGCTGCGTCTGAAAAACTCGGCTTATATGTGAGTCATGAAACGTGGTTACAACTGAATCGTAAACAGAAGGCCCCAGAAACGTGTTCATAGGCTCATGAATACCACCCACCAGAAACATGTTCATACTCTGGTCATGAAAACCAGCCCCTCAGGAATATGTTCATAGGCTTATAATAAAAACAAGCCCCTCAGGAACATGTTCATAGGCTATTCATGAATACCAGACCCCCCCCCCCCCAAGAAAATGTTCATATGCTCATCATGAATACCAGCCCCCCAGGAATATGTTCATAGGCTCATGAATACCAGCCCCTCCAGGAACATGTTCTTAGGCTCATGAATACCAGCCCCACCATGAACATGTTCATACGCTCATGAATACCAGCCCCCCAGGAACAGGTTCATAGGCTCATCGTTAATACCAGCCCCCCCTCCCCCTCCCCCAAGACAATGTTCATAGGTTCATCATGAATACCAACCCCACCATGAACATGTTCATAGACTCATGAATACCAGCCCCCCAGGAACATGTTCATAGGCACATCATGAATACCAGCCCCCCCCCCCCCCCCCCATGCATGAAATATGATGCATCCGTGAAGTGTGTACAAAACCGCTTCTGGTGTGCTGTCACCTGTCTCTGCCCTGTACGAGATAGTACGCCGTCAGCCATTCAAGATAAACTCCCAGGAGGGCTACTGTCAATCATAGGTGTTACCATGGCTACAAAAGAACAAACAAACAACGAAAAAAAAGAAGAAGAAGACGGGGGTGTATTATTTCAAACTTAGCGCTCCACTTTTACAGGTTGTTTTATGAAGTCACGGAAGCACGTAGTGACCATTTGGTACTCGAGTTCCAACCGCCCCACACCTCCTCCCCCCTCCCCCCCGGATATAAACTGTACGGTGCACAAAGCCATAAGTCCGCTCGCCTGTATACACGAGTGCTCTCCCCCTCCCTGTCCCCTGTCGTTATACGTACTTTCTTCATGACCCCCCTCATCGTCAACAGCTGCATAAAACAAAAGGAAAAACTACCATTGCGAATGTGCGTGATAAAGTGTGAATAAAATCCTGATATATTGTAGATTTCTTCCGAGGTCCAAAGGTGAAAAAGATCCGGCTGACGGGCATAGAACACGTGATCAACTTCACAGCTTCCGACGGCAAGATATTCCTGCGCTGCTATAAGTGAGTGAGATATGCCCCCCCCCCTCCTGATGCGTGTAAAATAATCCCCGACCCTCACTCCCTTCCCCCTGTGCATCCTTGCGCATGTAAAATACCCCCTCCCCCCTCCCGGTCGCCCTCGCTGCCATAGGTAGGTGCAGCCCTGTAAGTGAATGAGATATGACTCCCGGATGTGTGTAAAAAACCCCACTGACCCCATCCCAATAAATTCTCCCCCCCCCCCCTTTCGTGTGTTTGTGTGGACTTAGTGATGATTCCAGACCCTCAAAAAACTTCTTTTCAAAGTAGCCTATAAAGGGACTTGGCTTTTACGAGCGGACTGTTTTGCTGCAGTGTTCACTTGAAGAAGTCGGGTCATCGGCTGCCGCGGGTGGAGCTCACGGAGATGGGGCCGTCCGTGGACCTGGTGGTGCGGCGGACGTCCCTCGCTTCCGACGACCTGTACAGACGGGCCCGCAAGCAACCAAAGGAGGCTAAGGTAAGTGCCCCCCTCTCCCCCACGCCCCCCCCCCCCCCCCCCCACACACACTCACACACCACTTCCGTCGCCTCGGACGACCCGTACAGATAGGCCCGCAAGCAGTCCAAGGAGGCCAAGGTAAGTGCTTCCCCCCCCTCTACCCCGCCCCCCCACCCTTACACACCACGCCCCTCGCTTCCGACGACCTGTACAGACGGGCCCGGAAGCAGCCCAAGGAGGCCAAGGTAAGTGCCTCCCCCCTCTACCCCCGCCCTCCCCCCCCCCACCCTTACACACCACGTCCCTCACCTCGGACGACCCCTACAGACGGGCTCACAAGCAGCCCAAGGAGGCCAAGGTTAGTGCCCCCACCCCACGCCGCTCTCCCTCCACCCTAAGTGCCATACCATGAAGGTTCCTGCCTTGAAAAGTACCGAAAATGACCTTTAAGAGGAGAAATTCATCCATTTTTTTCTGCGCTTGCATTTCAGCACAAAGTACACTTTAGCGTTTCAACGTAACAGCTACTTATCGACCGAGAAATTAATAACAGTCGATTGAAATCAGCAGTCACACAATCGAGTCGAAATGGCTTTTTTTTTTTTTTTTTTTTTTTCTTTTTTTGTTCTGTTTGTGAACTTAAATAAGGATAGAAGATAATGGTGACATTGTGAAAAAAAAATATAATAAAAAAAAATGGCCGGGTGACAATTGTGGTGAGAAACAGTACTATTATGCTTTCCTGGTCTAAACTCTCTAGTCTTAAAGTTGCTCAACACTAAATAAGTATAACTTTCTAAACAGTCGTTATGTGTGGTAACTGAGGTGCATTGTTTGGTGTTGACCAATTACAGATCCGGAAGCGGAAGAACGTGTCACGTGACGCCTTCGGCAGTCAGCTGGGCCGCCTTCACATGACGAAGCAGGACCTGAGTCAGCTGCAGACGCGCAAGATGAAAGGCCTGAAGAGGGGCGCGGGCGAGGAAGCGGGGGGAGGGGCGAGGGAGGAGGAGGAGGAGGAGGGAGCGACAGAGGAGAAGAGAGCGCGCGCGGATGACAGCATGGACGCGAGTGACGAGTCGGGATGACGGGGCGGGCTGCGTGTGTGGCTGTGAGGGAGGGTGGCAGGGTGGGTCTCCTTCCCCCTCCCCGGAACTCTGGGGGAAGGGGCGAGGCGTGCGGTGGAAGTAAGGCCGCTGGATATCGGCACGAGCTATCTGCGTTATCGGTCGCTGCACGCTGCCTGTGTATGGAGGAGAGGGGGTGAGGGGGGTGTTGATTTCTGATACAAACCCTCGGGTATGCTTTAGCGGCTTTAGACGCTTTTACCAGGCATTTATCGGTGTGGAGATTGGGGACCTGATTGAGGGGTGGGGGGGGGGGGGGGGGAAGGGGAAGAGGGGGTATTAGAATTAATCAGCTGCTGGCCGAATACATTGCAGCCGGGTGATTTACTTACTCAGTTCGGATTAGTAAGAAGTGTGTGGTCTGTTAGACCAAGCGATAGCGAAGAGGGAGGGGGGGAGGGGCTGGCGGGGGGGGGGGGGGGGTAGGGGGGACCAGGCTGTCGGTACGCATGTAAGTGTGGACATATTTGCATACGTATATGTGTGTGATCTTTCTGATCGGCCGATGGATGCGGGGGGGGGGGCGGAGGGAGGGAGGAAGGGCTTAGCTGTTGGAACGTATGTGAGTATGTCCGTATACGCATGTGGAAAAGACAAACGGTCGATGTGCGGCTGCTGCTGTGTGTTCCGCTCAGGTTTTGATGTTCCACACGAATGTTCCACTTACTCATCAACAACCAGATCATTGCCTTTCTGTCAGTGCAAGACAAATTGGGACAACGGCGAAACTTTTCAAAGATTTTCGTTCAAAACCCCTTTTCGTCGGATCGCCTTTGGTGTTATCGCATCCATTTACTACCGCTGTTTGGCTGGTACTGCTTGATCCGTCCGCTCCTCTATGGCAGTTTTTTTTTTTTTTTGTTTTTTTGTTACCTTTATTTTGGACGGAAATTGTAAGAGAGCCAAGGAATTGAACCATATTTTCGAACTTCCAGCGTACACAGGCCAAAAGGCCAAAGTTGAAGGATGTTTAGTTTGATGAATTGGCCAAAATTCGGAAAAAGTCTCTGTGAGTTCAGTACCGAGTAAAGTATCTTCGTTTTTGACTTCTTTTTTGACCTCATTTCCGAGCTCCCCACAGTTGAACTCTTAATATAAGGTACAAATTTTGACATTAGCCAATTTAGCGAAACATCGCAACTTGCAAGAATTTGCAATTTTGTCGAATTTGTAAATTGTTTAAGTGACCAGTTTTCAAGAAGTTGGAGGAACGAAACAGCGTGTCGCCGAAATAGTCAGAGGCGCGTTTCGGAATGTGGTCAGATTGTGATCCGATTATTCTTAAGCTATGAGCAAGTGATGTCCTGGTGATCCCTGACCTTGCCCTTGCTCCACCCAAAATGATACACCTCCACTTTGATACGATTTTCGTGTGATTATTGGTTTATTGTTATTAGCTATCGATGGTGTATCAATACGTTACGCCTGGTCACAATGTCCCTGGGCGTTCTTGTTCTGCTCCGATATTTAATATAAATTGTATTGTTTTAAAATATCCGCGGAATAAAAATGTGATAAAAGGGGAGTTTCTTTTTCTTGTTTGAACACACACTCGCCCATGAAAACATTGTTCACGCAGACTGGTGTCCTGTTGTTCTGTGGTACGGTCCATTTGTCGTGCAGTTAGGGAGGGGGGGGGGGGGTGGTGGCGGTTCGCGTTTGAATACACACACGCCCATGAAAACATTGATATTTTCTTAATTGAATGAAAAAGGGTGGTAAAAAAAAGAATAGAATGTTGGATCATAGATTTGTCTTTGCTATTTAAGTGACACATTCCAGACCCTATTTAAAGCAGCATTTTAACCATTTAAATTCACGCCTTCTTTGGTTTATTGACAAAATCTGGGGTCTCCTTTAATTGATTAAAAGTTTATATGTAGGGGATTTGCGAACTAGCTACTCTTTCGGGTTCGATTATTTGGTAGAAATAACATAAGAATTTTCTTGTGGCGCAGTATTAGTCCAAAATGAATCCCAATTAATTCTATATGAAAAAATAAACATGCACAAAATAGTAAAATTCTAGATGAACAAAGACTGGAGAAAAATCGCAAATGGTCAGTCTCATTTTTATATTCCGAGTTTTAGGTATCGAGTAAATTAAACGGGCCTTAATGAAGATTGAAAACATGATGGCAAACTATCCATCCGAAATAGTTTCCGAAATACTGTGCGCCACAAACGGCCATGGGCTACAATTAATTTTACAAAGTCTTCCTGTATGGTATCTTGAAATCTGATAACCACCACAGTATTGCACGATCTAAAACAACCACCTTTAGAAGAACAGAAATAACTAGAAAAATTTTGTCTTTCTATTAGATTTGTCATTATGTTGATTGAAAAATAGCAAGTCTGATTCCTACGTTTTAGCTGATTTCTTCTTGAAAATTACTAATTTGTGAAATCTGGTTACGCATTAACCAACAAATATTTTGCAGCAATACCAGGCCTACCAGGGACTTGCTAACCTAACTTTGAATTAGAAATAAGTACTTCAGCACAACATTTTGGGTCATGTTACACAACTTATAATAAAATATGGTGCTAATCTCTTTATGGGTTTGGAAGCTACAGGCGTTTAAGTTAGCTTAAGTTAATTGAAGTCAGATAAATTATCGTGATGATCATCTAAGTAACAAAACAGGACTGGTTTTACATAGCTCTTGTACCGGCATATAAAAACAACGAAACGAAGTGGTAGTAGATATGATAGGAATGTTTCAGTGCCTTTCATTGTATGTGCCTATTTCTTTAAAATACCATTTTGACAACTGTTTTACTAATGCACAGTACAAAATTAAATTGATCAATTTCTTAGAGATCCATTGTGTTTTGCTATCTGAAATACAAGCACACTTCCTTTTACAAATTGTTTGATATTTGTAATAAATTCAAATCATGACAAAAATTCGCATTTTCTGCGACGTGAAGCAAAATTCAAATACATACCATGTGTTTTTCTTTTAATTTTGTTTGCTGGAAATTTTTGTTCATAAAAAACTTTCTCAGTGCATATAAGTGGAGCCCAACCGCTTATTATAGGTGCTTAAATATTTCTAAAGTAACTGTTGAAATCCTGGTTATTCTGGTTTCAATGATTTCTGAAGAAACTAAAAGCAAAACCAAATGGACAGTTTTTCTTATCTAAATTAAAAGAAAATGCAAAAATGGTACAGTGATAATTGTTTCATATTAGCAAAATAAGTTGATTTCTGGCTGTAGAAACCCCATGGGCTTCGGTGGATGTGGCAGGACGTTTGACGTTGATATGACGTTACTGAATTAAAAGTGAGCAACATCCTGTGTGTGATATTGCAAAAACGTTGTTGTTTTACTAAGGTTTGAGAGTTAAATGAACGTTTACTTTGGCTTTACTAAAATTGCACACGTTAAAACTTCTTTTTCCATACGGGCTTACTGCCTTGTTTACTCTACTTGTTTACCGTCCTGTACTTTGCTCGGTAAATAAAGTAACAACTGGTACTCAGAGTATCTTAACAGGAAGAAACGTTAAACAACCGTGCTAAAACGAGAACAGATGCCAAGAAATTCGTTGAGAGATGCGCTACTGTGGCCTCATGAACTGATAGCAGGAGGCTCTTAACACTTGGTTCGAGTAACTCGTCCACCGTTAAGCGGTAAGCACTAAGCGTCAAGCGATTCTCTAATAACATAGAAACAGAAAACATTCACATTAATTACTGGCTTTTTACTCAATACTATCTCAGTATTTACTTATTACTGGGAGATGTTGTGAAAACTTCTCACTAAAACTCATTTAAATTCACTATAAAAACAACACAAAAACGCCTGCTACTCTAATCCTAACACTAAATACAACGTTATCCTAATTGGCATGCACTCAGACTTCTTAATATCCTCATCCGTACCAAACTATGTCCGCACT
The DNA here is from genome assembly GCA_949752745.1 of Protula sp. h YS-2021. Lineage (NCBI taxonomy): Eukaryota > Metazoa > Annelida > Polychaeta > Sabellida > Serpulidae > Protula > Protula sp. h YS-2021. Next base: position 1,365,865 of record OX457025.1, read on the forward strand.
GCTCTTCTAAGCTAATTAATTTCTGATTAACGTCTACTGCTGTTGAACGCGGTTGCTGTCTTCTCTGAGGCTTGATTGCAAAATGCCTTTTACTCAATTTATTTGGGGTTTTTAAAATAACACTGGCTTAGAGCACGTGACATAAAAACACTGCAACGCGATTGGTCAACTTTCGCTCCCCTTTTGCTCCCGAAAACTATATGTATGCAAAAGCTTGTTTACAAACACGTTTGTTTATCAACAGATGTACCAAGCCTGGCCCATCTTTGGCAAACAAACAAACATAGCGAGTCACTCTGGGCCGCCCTGCGGCAGTGAATTTATCCCGTTTGTTTTAATCATGTATAAATAATATAAAACGTTTTTGCTTGCTTTATAGGGAAACAAACATTCTTACAAACACATTATACTAAAACCTTCTTTCTCAGTAATTGATTCACCACCGACTAAACAAAAAGAAACACGCAATGATAGCTTTAAATGCGAGTCAAACGAATGATCAGAAACTCGTGTTCCTATTGGCTGGCTAAGTAAATTTTTCGCTCCTTTTAGAAAATTTCGCTCCCTTTCTGTGACAAAAACGCCAGAAAGAAGCGAACTTGTAAAACACTCAGAACTTAATTTTATTTTAAGATCTAAACCGTTCAAATAGCGGTGAGACATACCGAGAAGGGCCTTGACACATACATACGACAAAAGCTGACTTTGATCACGGAAACAACGCAATTTTGACATAAAATGAAGTACCACTCTACTTTGTTGCTGCTGTTTAAACCGCGGAGAATGTTCCTGCTGAGCGAACAACCTCCCAAACAATAAATAAACTCTAGAAAGACGTTTCCAATCCGTCCAACTGGCAAAATACGTTTAAACAACGTTAAATACACATACAAAGGAAACGTTCACAAAACACTGACAGAACACATTAAAACTAAGGCACAAGGGGCGAATGCCATGTAAACACATAAAGACGACACAAGAACAATCCCTACATGATATTACCGTTTCAAAGACGAAAAATAAACGTTTCTTTATCTCATTTCATATACTGGTGCTACAACGACCCAAACTTTACGACGTCACACACTCCCTAAAAACCTGTGACGTTTCAAAAAACGTAAATTATACGTCCAAACATTGAACGCACGAAGCAAAAACCTAAACGTTCACGGGGCGTTTACACGTGGGCTAGGGAAATTCCGCGATAGCCCTAGAAATACGCTGGTGATATCATCAGTTAGAAAGTGTAGGCCAAATAACAAAAATTTGTAAGAAAAAGTCTTATTGATTATATAAAACATGCCTAAACAGTACTCATTACACCAGATTGATAATGAAGAAAACAACTTCGGATATAGAAAAGGTTAACTAAGACTTGAGACTCATAAAAACATCCCATGGTTTCTCTGGAAGATAAGCTGATACGATATTTTCATTTTTTTAATTTATTAATTTTTTACAATAAAACTACCCCAACAAACACATGTGATGATAAAATGACGTCTTGTGCAACAACAGCCGATTTTAAACCGGAAATAAAAATAAAATAACATTCTCAGGAGCATATTTACATTTTTTGCTGAAGGAGAGGATCTTTTGACCGCGTTCAATGACCAAAATTTATTATTGAATTTAAACCGCAGTTAATGTAGATTTATGTAGGATAGTCTTGCCCATTAGAAAGATCTGGGTTATTTTTGGCTACAACAGATCTGAGCTGTTCATAGAATCCCAGGTTATCACTTTAGTCCAAGATTCGGCAAGTGACAATCATATGGCGAACTAACAGTATGATGATAATGGATTTTTTTCAAAGCTTTCGATAAACTTTCTCAACCTAAAATGCTTCAAACATGACATCATTATTCAATTGGTGATAAAACCCATTCGTGGATTTCTGGATTTGTGAAGAACCTTTCACAATAAAATTACAGTTAATAGATCGAGTTTCTGATATGAATCTGTTACCTTAAGTGTCTCAAAGAGCCAAGTCTTTGGTACAGCCTTATTTTTGATATGCATAAATGATATTATAATATGATAATGTAATGTATGATAATATAAACGGTTCCATACGACTGTTCTCTAATGATTATCTGTGGACTCATCACTAATCATTCTGATTATAAATATCTACACATCAGTGATTGTATACATGAAATGGTTGCTTGCAGATTTCATTTGACTTTTCTAAATGTATCGTTTTTATTCTAATGAGATCGCGAAAGCCGGCAATATTTAATTACAGTTTACATGACTGTGTTTTAGAGAGGCCAAAGGAGAAGCTACATACCTTGGCACTAAAATAACACACGATCTATCACGGACAACATCTACAACAAAGCTAATAAAATACTAGGGTTTATCTGCAGAAACACTTACAAAGCTCGTATAAATCCAAACTCACAACATATAAAATCCTAGTTTGTCCACATCTTACATATTGTTCTACGGTCCTGGACACTATGAAAAACAAGATATCCATGAGCTTGACCTGTGTTCTTTTTGGTGATGGCGATCGATGGCAATCACGATCTGTTGTTTTCTTTGTTTGATTATTGTCACGATCAGGACAAAACATGTCTTTCAATGTGTATCCGGTTTGAATGATTGTGCTTGATCGTGGGTTTGAGGCCCATCAGTTCAATGGCCTTGACACACAACACGTAAACAAGCATGGCGGAACCTTACAGCGAAGAAAGATCTGGTACAACATTTTGTGGTTTAACAAGACAAAAAACGTTAGTATGTTATTACACGTTTGACATTTTTTTATCCATACCATTGTAACATATGTCATAACGATTTCTGTGTAAGATATTGGTTTTTAAAATTAAAACACCCAACTATGTCGGCGATAATTGAATTTAAAAATGTACGTGGAAGGATGGACAGTGAATGGGCAGGATTTTTAGCCATTTTAGTGTGAAGCAGGACAATCTGAAACAGTCACTAACCAGATTTGTTTCCTACACAGTGATAACTGTGTCTTTTATTTTTCGGGGCATTTATTCGCAGTGCACACAAACAACAAAATTGGTTGAACAATCTGTGACGAAATCGTGACTTTGTTTACTTTTTTGGCCGTCATTTTGGTGTCCTACAAGCGCGTTTTCCCTCTTTGCAAGACCAAATTTAAACTGCTGTAACTCAACATTGAAAGCTTGTCAAACTTTCCAAAAAATTTTCCATCAAAGTCGTGGCTTTAAACATACTCCAGATTGTTCAAATAAAAAAGATCTATGGAGTAAACTGAATTTATATTTGGTCTTGCAAAGAGAGAAAAAGCACTTGTAGGGTACCAAAATGGCGGCCAAAAAAGTAAACAAACTAGAGTTTCACAACAACCAATATTCTGAACCATTTTCCAAAACAGACTTAGTTGACAACTTTCTGTTGTAAGTGGGCTTGACCCTGTGTTCTTTTTGGTGATGGCGATCGATGGCAATCACGATCTGCTTGCTGTTGTAAGTGGACGATAAAATTTATAATTATCACCCGCCGCCATAGCCGGGACGTGGGATACAGAAACGCCGTCCGCAATCCTTTTTGTCCAGGTTGTATCTTTGTTACTATTCCTCAGATATTAATAAAGCCCTACATAAAGAAAGTATATAAGGTGTAGTTGTGCAAAGTAAGGTTATTTTCAAAAACATGTAATTTTGGTGATTTTTTTGTAAATTTGGACTTTGTCGTTTTACAGAGCAATTTTGTCCAGGCTGTATCTTTTTTACTATTCATCGTAGACAAATAAAACCCCACAGATAGAAAGTATATAAGGTGGAGTTGTGCAACTTTTTTTTTGGATTCAAAAAGTGTAATTTTGACGATTGTTTGAAAATTTGGACTTTGTCGTTTTTCAGAACACTTTTGTGCAGGCTGTATCTTTGTTACTATTCATCGTAGACAAATAAAACCCCACAGATAGAAAGTATATAAGGTGTAGTTGTGCAACATTTTTGTGCTATCTTTGGGGGGGGGGGGCAGTTAATCATATTTATTGTGTGTGAGGACCCAGTGACCTGTGTGCTTCGAACCTGTTTATTAGATTTATCACCTGATTTTCAGTTATCGCTTACAGTATGTCGATGGTTACGTCATGGACGTAACTCTTGAAGATAAGGTCATAGACATCATGGACAACGGGACCAATGCAGGTAGCGAAAAATGACACACTGTCATAGCAATAAGAATTCCCCAGTTAGACAAATGTTTCTTTAAGTTTTCTACCTTAAATTAAGTAATTCTTTCGTCATCCTACAAACTGTTGTTGTTTTCATTGTTTTGCTATTTGAATCCATCTTAGCAAGTTGCAGAGTGACACAGTTGACACTCAATTATTTGATATGAGAGAGTTGTTTGTGCGAAATATGTAGAAGCCCCTAATCACCAAAATCTAATCAACCTTATTAACCCTATCGCCTACTGTTTCAAAATGGGGTTGTGTTGTTTTAAAATTGTTGGAACACATCCATATTTACATGCATGTCAGTTTAGTTGCAGGCATACCTACACGCGTACTTAGGTTCATGTTTAGTACTTATTGGCTTGCTAGTGCATTTACCACATTAATGCGTCATTGTTCACATGCATCCTCAGTCACGTGAATGTGTAGTAAGTGAGATGCATTGTTTTCTTAGCCACATACATGCATGCGTAGTCACCTGCAAGTCTTCCTAGTCACATGCATGTGTTGTTATTAGTCACATGCATGCGTACATGCTAAAATTAATGCGAAGTCGTAGAGTCATATGCATGCCTAGCTAGTAATATGTATGGTATACCTAGTCACATGCACGCATAATTAGTGATATATAACATAAGTTTACATTTGAGTTTATACCCTTTTCCTATTTTTCTTTATAAAACTGTACACCGCGTAAGTAAAAGATGAGAACTTTGACATATATAGAGAAACAATGTTCCAAACCAATTAATTTATGAACTGTTATTTCTGTTTCCATGCATTATTTACCGTGTTAATAATTATATTCTTGAAATAAATTAAACACCACAAAATGCTGCATGTTTTGTTGAAAATTTGTTTGTGTATAAAATTCTGTATTGTCATTTTAGAAAGAAGAAATTTGCTGCATTACATAAGAGAAACTTATGGACCCTTACTTGAGAGTGGAGGTAAAGAAAACATCGTATAACTTCGACTTAACTGTAATTTTCGAAAATAAGCACAGATATTATGCGACCACTTTACACAGAAACATTTTATAACGGAGCATACTACACACCGTGTAATAACACAGTTTTGTTAATTATAACAGAAATTTATATACGGTCATAGAGTGTAAAATTGAATCACTATTTTCTTTTTTGTTTGATTGGCTGAAAAATTAAAGCTTCTTCACATATAACGACGTTATATATAAGGAGTTATGAACTTGAAAATTAATTGGTATTATTTCCTTATTTTTCTAATTTCTAGAAAAGATTGTGTCTAACGAACACGCACACGGCCAAGGTAAAATAACCGAAGTTTATTTATTGAATTTTGAAAATATTGCAGTTAAGTAATTTTAAATAATGGAATTAATTATTGCTATTAAAGTAACCCTTTATTTTTTTCAGTTTAACAGTACAGTAAAACCTCTGTTAATGAACACTTACTTTGTAAAACACTTCTCGCTATTTTCAAAGCTTGCGTATGTTAAGTAAATGTAAATGATGTTTTTGAACAATTTTCGTTTCATGGAACATAGAGAAGAAAGATGTTTCTAGCTGCTCACATTCTGAACCTGTTTCCATATGTGCCACTTCTGAACCAGGTATTGATATATTTTACATAAGCCGAACTCTTTCATTCTCCTCTCTAAATTACATAATTAAACAGCCTTAGAATCAATATTTCTTTCAATCCAGAAGGTGTCTGATATAGCTTCACTGTATCATTTATCCGTTTATTCCTTTTTTTCTTTACAATTCTCTCCTTTTCAATCAATTCAAATAGAAATCCCGTTATTGCCCAATTGAGCTTGCGTATTATAAGTAAATGTAAACAATTCCTTGAAAACTTTTTGTTTCAGAGAACACAGAGAAAAAAGATGTTTCCTGCTGTTCAGAATCTGAAGCCGTTTCCAGCTGTGCCACCTCTGAACCAGGTAATATTCTATAGCATACTATCTCAGTTCTCGGGAATTTCGGTTGATTTTGAATCGAAAGCCTTAAAAGAATCATGTTTTTTTATTATAACGTAATGTTAACATCTCTTCACACAGATGTTCCTTAAAACTACCATTTATTCAATGTCCTCTTTTTATTTGTTTCAGCAAAGGCAGTCTGGGACCCCCCCCCCCCCTTCTGTCCAAGCTTTCATGAACTTATGTGTTGAAAAGAAGCACGAATTAGATGATCGATTTGTGAGGAACAAGAGAGTATTTCAGGACATGAGGAAGGACTTAGAAGCACAGTGATATGCCTACACAGACCATCAAATTGAGATCTAGTACCTCAATCTGCTCAGATGTTACAAAAGAGATCTTGAAAAAAGCAAACGAAAAAGCGGCCCGTCGAATAGCAGAATTTAACAAACTGGAAGAGATATTCGGCCACCGTCACGATCTAAATCCAGTGCAAGTGGCTGGCTCTTCTATTCCACCAAAGAAGACAAAGTTGCAAACCTCGCAAGAAGGAAATAGCAGCAGCTGCCACAAAGAGACAGTTAAGAAACGAAAATGTATTTCACCATCATCCGCAGCAGTAGCAGCTTTGAATGACACGCTGCAGTACCTTAAAGAAGCGGATACAGCTGCCGAAGAAAGACGAGAAGCATCGTAACAATTAGAGGAAAGGAAGGTTTTGGCTTTAGAAAAGCTCGTAGAAGTTATGACCAAAAAATAAAGTTCTTTGTAAAACCAGTAACTTTTTGCAGGTTTATCTCTAACTGAACTTCAACAGACGTTAGTTCTCCTTCAAAACACTTTATTGAATGTGCGTTGCAGGAACTGATTATTTTCAATATGACGAGGCATTTTTAGACCAGCCGACTCCCGTCTGGTATGTCCGCTTATTGTCGGTGTGTCTTATACTATTTTTCAAAATACTCAAGCTCCGAGGCTGAATAATTGAATTGCTTTCATACAGCGTACACATATACATTAGATGGTCCCTCACAAAGTTATTCGCTTTTTAGGATTTGTCAAATATTGTCGAACTGACGAATTTAAAAAATTTACAATATAAAACTACCAAGATAGCATGTTCTTGTATATACGACGGCTATTCAAATTGTTTAAAATGGAACGTTTCTGTTATTATTTCCGTTCTAACCTTAAATTCTATACTTGAGCTGAATTAATTAAAAAAAAAGTTATATTTCATGCAATTGAAATTTAAGTAATTTACATGCAGAATATCCGGTCGCAAAATACATGTGAATTCTGATTTCCGTCATATTTTTTTGTGAATTAAAAGGGTGTTATTAATAGATCGCGGCTGGTCACAATGTCCCGGGACATTTTTCTTTAAAATCAGATTTTCTTTTGTTGTTGTTGTTGTACGTGAAATTAAACATTACTGTATGAAAAGAAGAATTTTTTTGCAGGAAAAGTAATAAACAAAGTTATTTTTCAATTAATGTAAAACATTATTTAGCATTTAATTAAGCAAGAAAGAACTGTAGTACTTTTGTGTTAGCTGTTTGATTCCGCATAACATTTATTTTCATGTGATGCAATAAGTAGTACTACTACCTTTTTTTGATAAATATATGTTAGAACAGTCTTGGTGTTTTCCAGAATTTCGCTTTAATTAATAAATGTCAGTTTCTGATGATAGTGGTATTTCAAACTGCAATGTTTAAGTTTGCATGTTTAATTTGAAACAAATGAACATTTTTTTCAATAATTTGTTTCGGGCAAGATATCCCCGTGTAACGGAGAGAGATGTGGATTAGCTGATTTGTCTAGATAGGGTGTTTGTTTACACGCAACCTGTCCAGAACCGGCCTAATGTTCTACCACTTCATGCGGTGTAAGTATGTATTTTTTTAGATATCCAAGTTAGCATGTCACACAGGGGATACCGCTTTCCCCGACAGCTGTTATTTGGATAAGATAGCGACCTGCTTGCTATAAATAATAAAATACTATAACATTACATGTGAAGTCAATGAACAAGGATCGAAATATAACAAAAACGAAGATGTCACTGATTTGACACTGATCGTTGATAATGGCAGAAATATGACGTATATTCTTGAGCAAATTGATTCAAAAAGTGTTGAATTTAGACAGTTGCACACCGTGAATTTAAATTGCAGTTTGTATCTGCTTTTATTGTATTTAGTTTAATTTCATTTTACTTTCATGGTATAAGTCTATATTATTTATTCAAGATTTTTAAAGTTTCTTATTTTAATAAAACAACCGGAATGTTTTTTACTTGTTTTATTTGACGACTTCATCAGCAGCAGCACTGTAACAGCTGACCTTTGGGTCATTTATACCGTCAAATAAAAGCAATCCTCAAAAGTCACAGTTCCACATATCTTGACAGTCACATCTGACCACTTCAACGTTACCCCAACACTGTTAACGCCGTGTTAGTTCCCGTGTTATTGCCAAGCGCTTAAGGCATCCACGGGTGCGTTCATCTTCCGCGAACAGTGTATTTGGGACATCGTAATAATCAGCCACACAGCCCTGGGTCTCGTCCTCCAGAATCTCAGCAAAGTCATCCTTCGACAAAATACAAATGTTGCCAAGATGGTATGGTTGAGGAAGGCGATGTCGTTTTGTTGTAACGGCCGTAAACGCTTGAATCTTCCCTTTAATAGAGCGAATGCCCGTTCAACATTGACCCGCATTGAAGAGTGTGTGCGGTTGAACATCGTTTGGCCGTCTGTCAAGTTCCCACCAGGTGGTTTTTTGTAGATGGTTACCAGCCAGTACAGGCAGGGGTAAGCAGGATCCCCAAGAATGTGTTTGTCCCCACAAGGCCTAGGACCCTCAGTGGCTAAAGGGGACGCCGCAAAAACACGCGCATCGTGAACTTTTCCAGGCCAACCGGTGTAAGCGTTAGTAAAACGCAAATCTTCGCGAACGACAGCTACAACAGAAGAAAAATACACAACATACCATTTATTTAAAATTAGACGTAATGTGATTTCATTTATCGCTTATTATACTACGACACACTGTAATTACACATGTTTTTACTGTTTTAAAATATCCTACCTTGTAAAATAATAGAATAGAAATCTTTGCGGTTGTAGTAGTCTTGTCCCCTTTCACGCGGTTGGACGATGGGTATATGAGTTCCATCAATGAAACCAACGACACCCCTGAATCCCCTAGCTTCTTCATATGTGCTTGCCATTGCGTTTGCCTCCTCCTCACTTGGCAACCGGATGAGCTTTTCTAATAAGCACTCATTCATGGTGTTGATTATAGCACGGAACACTCAAAGTCAAACATGGCCCAAATGGTCATTGGGCACTCTTGCGTAAGAGACTTGACATGTACCTACAAGATAGCTTCAATAGCGAATTTGACCAAGTTTAAAAAAAATGATGCCTGGCCCATCCGGACATATTCGGCCCACAGATAGGTAGGGGAACACTCAAGGTCAAACATGGCCCAAATGATCATTGGGAACTCTTGTGTAACAGGCTTGACATGTACCTACAAGATAGCCTCAATAGCGAATTTGACCAAGTTTTAAAAAATGGTGCCTGGCCCACCCGGACATATTCGGCCCACAGATAGGTAGGGGGACACTCAAGGTCAAACATGGCCAAAATGGTCATTGGGAACTCTTGTGTAACAGGCTTGACATGTACCTACAATATAGCCTCAATAGCGAATTTGACCAAGTTTAAAAAAAATGATGTCTGGCCCACCCGGACATATACGGCCCACAGATAGGTAGGGGGGACACTCTAGGTCAAACATGACCCAAATGGTCATTGGGCACTCTTGTGTATCAGACTTGACATGTACCTACAAGACAATCCGAATTGTGAATTTGGCCAAGTTTCAAAAATGTTTTATAAAATGATGCCTAGCCCACCCGGACATATTCGGCCCTGAGATAGGTAGGGGAACACTCAAGGTCAAACATGGCTCAAATGGTCATCAGGCCGTCTTGCACAAGAAACATGACATGTAGCTACAAGAAAACCCCAATTGCGAATTTGAGCGAGTTTCAAAACTGTTTTAAAAAATGATGCCTAGCCCACCCGGACATATGCGGCCCACAAATAGGTAGGGGTCACTCAAGGTCAACCATGGCCCAAGTGGTCATTGGTCTCTCTTGCATAACAGACATGACATCTACCTACAAGACAACCCCAATAGCGAATTTGACCAGTTTCAAAAAATGTTTCAAAAATGATGCCTGGCCCAGTCGGACATATTTGGCCCACAGATAGGTAAGGGTCACTCAAGGTCAAACATGGCGTAAATTGTTATTGGTCCCCTAAGCATAACAGACTTGACATGTACCTGCAAGACAACCCGAATTGTGAATTTAGCCAAGTTTCAAAGATGTTTTAAAAAATGATGCCTGGCTCACCCGGACATATTTGGCCCACAATAGGTAGGGGGGACACTCAAGGTCAAACATGGCTCAAATGGTCATTGGGCCCTCTTGCATAACAGACATGTGATGTACTTACAAGACAAACTCCATAGAGAATTTTGTCACGTTGCAAGAAATGTTTCAAAAATGATGCCTGGCCCAACAGGACATATTTGGCCCACAGATAGGTAGGGGGCGCGCTTAAGGTCAATAATGGCCCAAATGTTCATTGGACCCCCATACATAACAGATTTGACATGTACCTACAAGAATACCCCCATTGCGAATTTCGGCAAGTTTAAAAAAATGTTTCAAAAATGATACCTGGCGAACTAGGACATATTTGGTCCAGAGGTGGGTTGCGTGGGCCCTCAAGGTCAAACATGGTTCAAAGGGACATTGATCCCTCATGTACAGCAGGCTTAACATGTACCTAGAAGAACACCAGAATAGCGAATTTCGGGATTTTTTCATGTTTCAACAATGATGTCTGGCCCACCCGGACAAATTTTTCCCATGGACATGTTTATGGGCCCTTGAAGACAACACATGACACAGGAAGTCCTTGTGCCCTCATGCATAACAGGCTTCATCGGCCTAAACAAGAACACACTTAGCAAATATGGCCAATTTCAAAAATAAAGTGAACAAAAAATAACGAATTGCCCAACCACCCATAATTGGCCCATACTTTGGTTTTGCGACATACAGGTATTTCAGATGCCAAATTCAACGTGTACTATATCATGCATAATGATATTAAGCCACTTTCAACAAACAGCGATATGGGCGATAATCGGATACTTTATAAAATTAACCATCTGAGTGAGTATTGCGCTGGTTGCGAGGGCAGCGTATCACAAACTAGCCGTTTCAGTCGTTTGTTTAACGAACAGAGTATCGCGAAGACTGTACATCATTTGGTATTTTGTCACTAGATCACGACAAAATATGGTAGTATATCTGTAAAATTAAATTTCAGGTCTAATGAGCGTCCATGATCAGTTCGTGGTCACACTAGGAATCGGACAGCTATGTAGCTATGTAGCAATCAGGCACAGCGCATGCTTCACTTACAACACAATCTGCATATTCATCACAAGAGCGCGCTTTCTTCTATTTAATTCATCGTCTTCATCTTCAGATTTCTCAGTTTCAAACAAAACATCTAAGACATTTACCGTCAGAGCATTCGTCGCCATTTTTTTGATTGTGATCACTTTCCCACGTTCTTTTCAGCTGATTGTTCTTGAAAATATAACCTCTGTTTGACCTGACATACATCGAGTGCGCATGACTGAACTTTGTTTGTTTTGATTGTGAATAGATGGAAAACAACAGTTCGAAAACAGGAAGTGACGTCATCAGACCCCCCTCCCCCCTAGGAGGCATAACCCTAAGTCACCTATCAATCATCATGACGTCATTAGTCACGTGATCTGTCAATCATCATGACGTCATTAGTCACGTGACCTGTCAATCATCATTAGTCACGTGACCTGTCAATCATGTGTCATGTATATGAGGAACATTTTCCCGATCATTAACCTTCTGGCCTGAATGGCTCAGTTGGTAGAGCAGAGGACTCGTAAGCGGACCCATGATCTAAAGGTCGGTGGATCGAACCCGCCCTCGGGCATCACTTTCATTTCATGGGGACCCCCCGATCCTCAATCTTAGAACACCCTTCCGGGTCCTCAATCTTAGAACACCACCCCTGGGTCCTCAATCTTAGACCACCCCCGGGGTCCTCAATCTTAGACCGCCCCCGGGTCCTCAATCTAAGGACACCCCCGGGTCCTCTATCTAAGGACACCCCCCGGTCCTCCATCTGAGGACCCCCCTAGGATGTGATTCAACACTCCTATAAGAGCACATTGTGTATGCACATATGCATCATTCATGCTCTAGCTGTTGTTGCATACACATGGAAAAAAATAGTGGAAACAGTTGCTCTTACCTGTTGAAGAACAAGTGAAGGATTGACTGGAATACACATAGGAGACGAAGTGAAACATTAGTTATTCTTTGAAAAAAGGAAGTGAAAGATTGGTTATTCTTTGGAAAAAGGAAGTGAAAGATTGGAGACGAATTAGCCAAAGAGTTGTGGTAAGTGACCTTTTTTTTAATTTTTTTGTTACACTATGTAACATTATGTAACATCATGTAACACTATGTAACATTATGTAACACTATGTAACATTATGTAACATGTAACATTATGAAACTGTAACATTTTGGGGGGTAACATCATGTAACACTATGTTACACTATGTAGCATAATGTAACACTATGTAACATAATGTAACACTATGTAACACTATGTAACACTATGTAACACTATGTAACATTATATAACATTATGTAACTTTATGTAACATAATGTAACACTATGTAACACTATGTAACATAATGTAACACTATGTAACATCATGTGACACTATGTGACTATGTAACATCATATGGCTATATGACTATGTAATTGCTATGTGAACATAATTAGTCTAACGTATGTATGTCATTATCAGATCGTGCAATAGACAAGGTGTAATAGCTCGTTGGGAGAGACGACGGTAAACAACCTGAGAGTTGTGGGATCGATCCCACATCGGGGCAAACTTTTTTTTGGTTTTTGGTTTTTTGTTCACTTTTGTGACTCTGTGACATTATGTGACATTATGTGACTGTGACATTATGTGACTCTGTGATCGATAAATTTGAGAGTGCACTCGTACAGAGTGTGGGGGAAAACCGATCGATAAATTTCAGAGTGCACTCATTCAGAGCGTGGGAACGATCAATAAATTTGAGAAGGAATGGGATTTTCCCTACGTTAAGCTTAAGTTAAAGTTATAGTAGTGCGAAAATGATGCTTCTAAACCAACTTTAACAAATTTAGTTTTTAATAACATATAATATATAAAATATGTTTTAGCATTTTACCAAGCTGCTTATTCAAATGTTTTAAAGTTATAGTAGTATGAAAATTGTAGTTCGAAACCAAATGTAACAAATGTAGTTTTTAACAACACATGATATATAAAATAAGTTTGAACATTTTACCAACCTACTTATTTGAATGTTCTAAAGTTATAGTAGTGGAAAAATGGTGGTTCTAAACCAACTTTAACAAATTTTGTTTTATGATAACATATGATGTATAAAATAAGTTTGAACATTTTACCATGGTGTAGCAGGGTAAAAATCAGGGTTCTAAACCAACTTTAATAAATTTAGTTTTTTACACGTTTCAGACGATTCTACCACTTGGTTGGATTGTTGATTGGTGGAAAATGGGAAGTGAAAATGTGGATAGTTATGTAGGAAAACTGCGCCCATTCAAACATGTGTTCGAATGGCAAGCCCATTCAAAACACGTGTTCGAATAATTTTTGGAACATATTACGTCGTGGTATTATTTAACAAATTGTTCAACAATTTGTTCAACATGTTCAACATGTTGCTCAACATGTTCAACATGTTGTTGTTCAACATGTTGTTCAACATGTTCAGCAAGTTGTATATAAAGCTATGTTTAAAGACTTTCTCATCATTTGAATAGTGTAGGTTGAACCGAAAGGAAGTATAAATGCAACATTTGTTCTAAATCTTACAATTGGCCACAAAGTCTTAAAAGATACTTAAAGGTTGCTCACACTTCAGAAGTGGATGAAGAATCGGATATGGAAAACCCTGTAAAACTACCTTTCACGGAAACTTTAGATGAGTCTTCTATGGAAAGTCAAAGCATCAATATAGCTGAAAAGAATGCAAGTGCTTGTACAGAATGTGGTGCGTTAGACTAATTATGTTCACATAGCAATTACATAGTCATATAGCCATATGATGTTACATAGTCACATAGTGTCACATGATGTTACATGGTGTTACGTAGTGTTAGATTATGTTACATTATGTTACATAGTGTTACATTATGTTACATAGTGTTACATGATGTTCCCCAAAATGTTACAGTTTCATAATGTTACATGTTACATAATGTTACATAGTGTTACATAATGTTACATAATGTTACATGATGTGACATAATGTTACATAGTGTAACAACAACAAAAAAAGGTCACTTATTACAACTCTTTGCTGATTCGTCTCCAATCTTTCACTTCCTTTTTACAAAGGATAACCAATCTTTCACTTCCCTTTTCCAAAGAATAACTAATGTTTCACTTCGTCTCCTATGTGTATTCCAGTCAATCCTTCACTTGTTCTTCAACAGGTAAGAGCAACTGTTTTCACTTTTTTTTTCATGTGTATCCAACAACAGCTAGAGCATGAATGATGCATATGTGCACACACAATGTGCTCTTATAGGAGTGTTGAATCACATCCTAGGGCGGGTCCTCAGATTGAGGACCCGGGGGGTGTTCTAAGATTGAGGATCGGGGGGTCCCCATGAAATGAAAGTGATGCCCGAGGGCGGGTTCGATCCACCGATCTTCAGATCATGGGTCCGCTTACGAGTCCTCTGCTCTACCAACTGAGCCATTCAGGCCAGAAGGTTAATGATTGGGAAAATATTCCTCATATACACGACACATGATTGACAGGTCACGTGACTAATGATGATTGACAGGTCACGTGAATTATGACGTCATGATGATTGATAGGTGACTTAGGGTTATGCCTCCTAGGGGAGGGAGGGGAGGGTCTGATGACCTCACTTCCTGTTTTCGAACTGTCGTTTTCCATCTACTATTGTGCGATCACCAAAAAAGAACATAGGGTGAGAAAGTTCAGTGCGTAGCTTCACGACAGGTTTTCAATAAATTTCATTATTATTTCAGTCCATCTCAAATGTTCAATACACTTGAATGGTCCACACTAGCAGAAAGAAGAGAAATAGCTGGACTTACTATGATCTGCAAAATTCGAAATAATCTCATTTGCATTAACCACACCATTTTATTTTCCTTGTATCCTTCAACACCACTAGAGGTGACTCTGAACACAATTATTTACCTATAAGCACAAGATGCACTAAATATTCAATCTTTCCACGTTCCATTATGCGGTGGAATTCGGTAACACCTCAGGCAGCCTTAAAACCACCCCAGATGCATCTAAAACTAAACTTGCACGCATGTTATATGAGTGAGGTGGCTACGTGGAAACACTAATTGAAACTAAACAGACGCCAAGTTGCCGCCATGTCTTTATTTACAACCGGAAGTCACTGGCTACACATATACACAACATTACCCGCGTACTGAAACAAGACTTACTGTGTAGATTACTGCTTAACTGTGCTTTAACTGCTATTTTGCTACCAGCATTCAGTTGAACACTTTATCTGATTATCAAACAAAGAGATATAAAATTTTATAAGTATACTAGACAGAATATATCAATTAAATTCCCTGAAAATTGCGGAATTTTACTTTTTCAACGTTTTTTTTTTTACTTTATATTATCGCTGCGATTTGACATTCTATGATTATAAACTCGATCCATGAGTGTGACTTTAAGGATCACTTAACAGGCATGGAAATGAAGCTCGAAGTAATTATAAAGGACAACGAATACGCCAAATAACTACTTCAGTGATATCTGAACCATAACCTTAAACTTGCCACTTAGTTCAGATATATTATAAGCAATTAAATGCAAAAGATAAATCCAAAATTCTCTTCTCTTTACATTTACCGTACACAATTACAGCAGCTGAAATGTCGATTAACTGTAAAAATTGTCAACATTACAGCAACGTTATCAGCACCTTAACTGAACTGCAACCAGCTATCAAATCAGCACCTGTACAACATTAAAAAAAACATAAAACGTTAAAATTGGCTTAGAATAAATAAATAATAATTGAATATAGCAAAATATCTTAATTGTACGACATTTAACTAAAAGTTAGTCCTCGAAACCGTACTTCTTTGGCGATCTTGCAGAACGACCTGATCGCGATACACGACCACCGACACTTGAAATTTCAGTTTTTGCTTTAGTCGGTGAAACGGGGTGTGAAACATTGACAGAAGGCTCTGGAATTCTAACTGTCACAGTTTTTCGGCTAGAAACAGCGGGTTTCTCTTTCGAAATCATGGTTTCACCAGATGTAGATGGCGCTATACTACACGGAATAGCTGCACGGTCTACTGTCGGGTTAGGTTCAGTGGGCTTGGGTAAAGCAGTTGATGGTTGAGGGGTATTATCGCTCTTGATAGGTTTTTCTTCAACCGGGTGTTGTGAACAACGGATTTGGTCAACGTGTCTTCTCCAAAGTGAAATGTCAACCAAAACTTCATACATTAACGTTCCGATTTTTCGCGAGATAACTGCAAATGTCCATTTTCCGTGCTTTTGTCGATAGTCCCTCACAAGCACTTCATCACCCACACTAAAAGAACGGCGCTAAAATTCGTCTTTGGTGTTTACATTTCGGTAAACGATATCGCGCAAACTAGGTTTTGCCAAATCCAGCCTTGTTTTGATTTCACGTCCTAGGAATAACAAGGATGGGGTTTCGTTAGTAGTTGCGTTTTTAGTTGATCGATACATGAGTACAAATTTGGCTACTTTCTCGTGCATTGAACGAGGTTCGTGCTTCATCGATTTGAGACTAGATTTCAGACTCTGAACCATACGCTCTGCTAAACCGTTTCGCGAGGGTTTAAAAGGACTCGTAGTTTTGTGAATAATTCCATGTAGTTTTAAGAATTTCAGGAAGGCTTCAGAATGGAAGGTTGTAACATTGTCTGTACAGATAACATCACAAATTCCATAGGCGCTAAACAGTTCTTGAAGTACCTTGACAGCTTCCGGGGCAGTGATTTTTTCCATTATCCGTACCTCTGGCCATCTGGAGTGTGCATCGACTATTATGATAAACATATGCCCTTAAAAAGGTCCTGCAAAATCAATGTGGATCCTTTTCCACGACTGACTTGGCCATTCCCAGGGGTGCACTGTAGCTCTTGTTGGAGCTTTGCTTATCTCTAAGCAGCTCGGGCACATTTTAGCTTGTGTTTCGATATCTCTGTCGATATTGGGCCACCAAATGTACGATCTAGCCAATTTTTTCATTTTCACCATACCAGGATGGGCACTATGGAGTTCTTGCAGGAATGCTCTCTGCAACTTTTTCGGAATAACCACTCTGTTTCCAATGAGCAGACACTCTTGTGAAATAGATAATTCTGATTCATGTGAATGATAAGGAGAAAGATCTTCTTCAACTTTACCGGGCCAGCCATTATTGTGAATTCGAAAACTCTAGACAATACCTGGTCTTTTGACGTTGCCTGGGCAATTTGTTTGAATGAAATCGGAAAATTGTCGAGTAGGGCAGCGTAGAATATTGCTCTCTCTCCTGACGAATTTTTCTGGCTTAAAGGAAGGGGTAGTCTACTTAGCCCGTCAGCGTTGGCGTGTTCACTTGTCTTTCTGTATTCAATTTCATAATTATAGCCAGTAAGGAAAATGGCGTATCTTTGCATCCGCGAAGCCGTAGTTGTTGAAATACCTTTTTTGGGATTGAAGATCGAAACCAGAACTTTGCAGTCGGTAACTAGAGTAAATTTTCGGGCAAACAGGTACATGTTGAATATTTTTATGCTCCAAATGATGCTGAGGGCCTCTCGATCGATTTGCGAGTAATTTTGCTCAGCTTTTGACAATGTTCGGGATGCAAAACTAATGGGGCGTTCGCTTCCATCTGGATAGATATGCGAAATAACTCCAGAAATACCTTTTGATGATGCGTCACAGTGCAGTCGAAGCGGCAGTTTCGGATCATAATGTGCTAAAACAAGATCAGATGTGATGAGATCCTTCGTTTTCCTAAAAGCCGTTTCACATGAGTCTGTCCATAGCCATTTCTGATTTTTGTGGAGCAACTGATGCAATGGATGTAGTATCGTAGACAAGTTGGGTAGGAAGCGGTGGTAATAGTTCACCAGGGCGACCCAGCTTCGTAATTCAGAAACATTTCTTGGAGCTTGCGCATCTGTAACTGCCTTGACTTTCGAATCGGTCTTGTGGATTCCGTCTTTGTCGACGATGTGAGCACAAAATTCAATGGAATCTTTGAAAAACTCACACTTGTTGGGGTTGACTTTAAGACCATATTCTATTAATCGCTGAAAGACTTTCTCGAGGGTACATAGGTGATCGTCATCGTCTGAACCGGTAATTATCATATCATCCAAAATACACTGCACATTTTTGATACCTTTTAAAACCTGTTCAATTGCGCGTTGCCAAATAGAAGCAGCTGGGGAAATACCATACGCCAGTCGATTGAAAACAAAAAGTCCTTTCTGTGTGTTGATGGTCAGGTATTTCCTCGATTCTTCGTCCACTACCATTTAAAGATACGCCGTTTTGAGGTCTATCTTAGAAAATTTCTCTCCACCTGCCAATGTTGCTAACATGCTCTCAATAGTAGGCAATGGTTACGAGTCAACATTGAGCTGCGGGTTGACAGTGACCTTAAAATCGCCACATATCCTGACAGAACCGTCTTTCAGAATTGGGACAATGGGTGCAGCCCAACACTCTACCGGTGAAAGGATAGCTTTACTCACCATGTTTTCTAGCTCCTTGTCGACCTTGCCCCTCAACCAAACGGGACTTGTCTGGGTTTGCAAAATTTAGGGGTAACTCCTTCTTTGAGATGTAACTTCGCAGTTATCCCTTTTAGCTCACCCAGTTCTTTGCCGAAACACTCACTGTACTTTTAAAGAAGATGGTCTAATTTCTTCTTACCTCGAGCCATCCGTATGGACTTGATTTCGTGCCAGTTTAATTTGATGTGTCGGAGCCAATCTCTACCGAACAAAGGTGGACCTCCCCCGTGAAGAATGTACCGCCGCAAACGATGTTCCTTACCTTCGTGTTCCACCAGAACATTCACGTACTCCTCTGGCCTTACACATTCTCCAGTATAGGTTTTTAACACAACGTTTGTTCTCCGCAGCCGTAATTTACCAAGATGGCGCTGATAATCCCTTTTCGATATTATCGAAAGCGCAGATCCTGTATCAAGCTCTATTTTGATCATTTTACCGTTTATTTTAGGACTGATAGTAATGGACGCACATTTCTTCTCGCTATTGTTGTTTACATCGCAAGCAACTTCCGTATAGCCGAGATCTGAATAGGAAGTGCTGTCGCCATTCGAATCTTCACTATCAGTGGTCACTTCATCGTCATCAACATAAAGAACTTTCTTCTTTGGCTTTCGCTTCTTAAACTTGTCTGTCCCGGTCTTTTTGCTCTCGGAAGATGACTTACCGGATTTCTTAATCTTACATCTTCTCTTACTGTGGCCTTTCTTACCGCAGTTGTGGCATTTCTCGTCCTTAAAACGGCAATCCTCGGGGCCATGACCATTCCTGCCACACCTGAAGCAACGATTTCCAGTGGTCCTCTGCAACTTGTTAACATTTGCCGATGCTCCTTGGATTTCCGATACATCCTTCATGGCCATTTCCATGGCAATTGCTATCTCTTTAGCCTTCTGGTAGGTTAAATTCTTCTCCGACAGCAATCTTTTCAGGACATTTTCGTTCTTTATCCCACAAACCAGCTGATCTCTGAGGTGCTCTGCCAGACGCTTACCAAACTCACAATGCTCACTCAGCTTTTGGAGGACACCCACGTAATCTGTCACCGACTCACACGTCTGTTGCTGACGCTTGTAGAACCGGTATCTCTCTGCTATCACGTTGGGCTTTGGACTTAGATGTTCTTGTAGCAACTCACCAATTTGCTCGAACGTCTTTGTTGATTGCTTGTTAGGTGAACACAGGCTATGTAGCAAGGAATAGGTCTTTCCGCCAATCAGACTAAGAGTTACAGCAACTTTTTTGTCGTCGGCTACGTCGTTGGCAATGAAATACTGCTCTAACCTCTCCTTGTACAGCTCCCAGTCACCAGCAGTCTCGTCGAAGTGCTCCAATCGTCCAATCAGTGATGCCATCATTCAGAAGTCACTTCGGCAAACACTCACTTTTCCTTTATCTTCGGTACTTTCCTCTGCGTCTTTCTTCTCCACCAGATTCTCATAACCTCTTTGGTCCGACCCAACACAATTTGCTCGTCGCCATTTGTTATATGCGTGAGGTGGCTACGTGGAAACACTAATTGAAACTAAACAGACGCCAAGTTGCCGCCATGTCTTTATTTACAACCGGAAGTCACTGGCTACACATATACACAACAACGCATTTAAATGACCTAACCTGATTTTGGTGTCCCACCTATGTTCTTGTCACTGCATAATTTTTTAGCTTTAAATGCTTTTAATTTTTAAGTACCCATGCGTTAGCCCGCATTTTTTTTAGGTGAGCTGTATCAAGAAGAAGAAGATGAAAAAGAAGAAGAAGAAGAAGAAAAAGAAGAAGAAAAGAAAAAGAAGAAGAAGAAGAAGAACGGCTTGACAGTTTTGCAGTTTTCACTATTTTCCGATGCCTCCGTGATGATCACATCTGTTGTTTGCATAGCATTCGTCTTTTATCAATTTTCAGTTTTTGCTCTAATTATAAAACTGATACATCGATTGCCTTGAACAATGGATGAAATTGACACCGCCTTCGAAAACATAGTTTTGAGCGAAAACAGGTTAGTGTTAAACATTTGAGCAAATTATGGGCGATAATACCAGATCATGCATCGCACGTAGGCAGGCTCTGCCTCGAAATTAGCTGCGAGTAGCTCTGACTTGTATAACATCGTATATCTCTGTGTCAGAGCTACGAAACCTTTCGTTGTTCCACTAATACGGATCAATTTCATATGTTCTGAGGCACGAATCCTGCATACCAGCCCCTATTATTCAAACATAAGATAAGATAAGGTTTATTCCAACTTCAAACTGTGTTCAATATACAAAATGTTGAGAATACTAAAATACATAAATAACATTCAGAATAACCGCATGTAGTGCTGTTACAATGTTGAAGTTTAGAAGGGCAGGGCTAGAAGTAAACACTTATGCAAGAGCCTGCCCTTGCTCGCAATATTATACAATATGTTTATTTAGTCTTTCATTTAGGTTTGAACTTTGATACACATAATGGTAAACAGCCTCGATAAAATACAATTTTTTTTTCACTTCCTATTAAATATCTATATATTTGTGGATCATGTATTTCTGTAGGCTTCGCTTAAACACGTTTAAACTCCTGCTCGCGGTAATGTAACTACTCGTACAGAAAGTTCATGCCCAATATGCCCTTTTTGTAAAACAGGCAAAGTTTCTAGTGAGCTGTATATCTTTTATTTGTTCATAAAAGTGCAGAAAAGTTAGCTTCCGCATCCACCTGTCAATGTTTGTTTACATTCTGGCCTTTAAATGTCACGTGACCAAAGTCAAGGGACCGAAAATTTAAATAAAGGGGTTATAGTTTATTTGAACAATATAAACTGAATAGTTGATAGATGCAGAATTACGTATAAATTTATTTGGTACACCCATCATATTTGACTTGTTATGTTTACGTTCTTTTTGAAATATCAATTTAAAAGTTTTTGGTGGATAATTGCAAAAAACTATTACACGTACAAGGAGAGAAACATAAAATTGAACAGCACATCGTAATTGGCAAAACTGAAAATGTGTTCTGTTTATGCGACAACAGCATTTGCGCCGGTTGTTCTATATTTGTTTACAATATTTAAGCCACGCAATTTACTAATATATTCTTATTGTGGGTTATAATAATTTTCATCAGCCAACAGACCAGTTTGTAATTTCACCAATTACGATGTGCTGGTCAATTTGAGTGTTCCTTGCCTCGTAATAAAGTATGCTCCCTGTATACAAACAAATGTCATTTATTTATTGCGGGAGATTTGGGGTTATTTCCGTATTATTTTCTTTTAAAGAAAGCGTAACAGATGTTTCTTTCTTTCTTTTATTTCAGTAAATTCAACATAAAATAAGTGCATGCTATAACATGTCAATACAATGTGAGCACATAATAATGTTGAACGAACCAAGGATAACCCATTAAAGCGTCAGGCGCTTAATTCCAGTGGGGTCCTTATCAAGTACAACTAGTATTTGTGAACGCATAAGTATTAAACAAATTGACTAGAAAATGTAAGAAATACTTTGTGATAATAATACTGTAGGATATGAAATATATGCTAAAAGAAACATGATCTAGACCACAAAAGCATTGTTTTCGCGACTAAGACTTCTATTGGCTAAAAATACTTTGACTAGTTTTTTAAAAGACTGGAGACTTGATTGGCTTTTCACATTCTTTGGTAAATTGTTCCAATGAAAAATACCCTGATAATATAACGACTGTTTAGCAATGCCTTGGACACGAGGTACATAAAAGTTGTGTTCGCTAGCTCTTGTTACATGGTCGTGTGTATGCGACGTTTTAATGAATTTCTCAGTTAAGTAGGTAGGGGACAGGCCACGACTTATTTTGAATACATGATTAAGAATAAGTTGGCATACTCTATCTGTGACATTTAGTAAACTCAAAGAATTTCGTTGTGGTTGACCAACATGAGATCTCGCTGGAGGTTGAAGGATAAATCGAGCTATTTTATTTTGAGTTGTTTGGAGTTTAAGTTTGGTTTTGAGTGTAAGGTTTGGATACCATGCGGTAATGCAATAGTGTAAATGGCATAAAAGGAGGACAGAACTCAATTTATGACGTATTTTTCGGGATAGGAAGCTTTGTTGTCTATAGAGAAATTTGAGTCTGCATGTAGTTTTAGCTATGGTTCGCATGGCCATTGACTCTCCAGAGAGATCTTGGTCTAATGTTACACCAGGTACTTAACAGACAGTGAGCTAGATATGGTTTTACCTTGATAAATTACTTGAAAATTTGATACCCTTTTCAGTTTATGCTTTGACGCAAACAGTATACATTCAGTTTTACCTGCGTGTAGTGATAGTTTATTGTCGATTAACCATTTATTACACGATTCCAAATCTTGACTTAGATAGTTTGACACCACATTAGTTTCTTTTCCATATGCAATAATAACACTGTCATCTGCGTATAATAGTAACTTGTTTTTAACCGAAATTTCCATGTCGTTGCTATAGATAAGATACAGTAGGGGTCCCAATAAACTTCCTTGGGTAACCCCACATGTTAGTACCATTGGTTTAAAAATTACACCATTTAAAGAAACTGATTGTCGTCTGTTAGTTAGGTATAGTTGTATATGATTACCGTTGTACTTTGAGGGCCTTTAGCAAATGCCAATAAAAACTTATGGGTCGTTGAATCTCGCACAAAGTAGCCACAGGGGTGCCTCAAAGCGAGCGCAGTTGACTTGCTTATCGTTATATAGCGAGGCCTGGAAACTTTTTAGCGCACCGCTTCTTGGAGCTATCTCGGAATAACATTTTTTATCTTTCATTTCATTTTCAGCGTTTATTTCCAAATGTACAATGAAAGACAATACAGTACAACACAATGGCTTAAGTAACTATAAAATATATTGACGGTTTGGAAAGGGAACAAGCAAAAGCTAACAGCTTACTCCTCGCCTGCCCTTTACAATTTTTCCAGAATAAGTTTCATACAATCACTTCAGTATCGACAGTAATTTTAGAGTAAACAATAAAATGACCATGAGAGAATAAAGAACACATAAAAGCTGAAAAATGTAGAACAGAGGCAATCGTCGATTTGCATTTTTAGCATACTGTACAATTACACTCTTGTGGGCTTATTCAGTTCACGTATTTGAGAAATTTGATAGCCATAAGTAATCATATGTACAGATTTACAGTTTGATTTATCAACGCTTAGTTTTGAGCATGGCAAAGTAGTTAATGTAGAGTAGTTTACATATTAAGTTATGCATAGCTAGAAATAAAATGCATTTTCAATTTTGCTTTGAAGGAGGCTAAATTTGGTAGATATTTAAGGTCTTAGGGTAAGGAATTCCAAAGATTAACTCCTCTAATACTTATACAATGTTTTTAACGGTTAGTTCTTGAATACAACACCATAAAGTTTCCCTGTTGCCTTGTTGCCCGCTCACTATTTACAATCTTGAACAACCGTTGGACTGCATTTGATAGGGCACATATATATGCCTTGAACATAATAATCAGAGTTTTGAAATTTACAATATCATAAAATTTTAGAAGTAAAGAATTATAAAATACCGTATTAGAATGTTCATACAGTCCCACACCATTTATAATTTTCATGGCTCGTTTCTGCAATCCGTAAATAGATTTTGTATTTGTAAGTCAAAATTTCAAAATAAAGGTTCTGTTTTGAATGTGTTCCCCCTGCAAAGCCATGGATGTAAACCAATATAGTTATGAAAGTTTGGGTATTGCCAAACAAGCATATCTTCATTCACATTTTTCTAAAATGATCATTAATGCATACGAGTACAAGTACATGAGCCAAATCACACTTTGGGTGTTTCCAATAAAAATGCACAAAAATTCTGCGTTTCGAATAAAAATAAGCGGGTAAAAATGAAAGAAATGATTGAGAGATTTCACCTAAATGTCATATTTCTCTTGCACCAAAGAGCAATCGGGTTTTTAACAACCCGTATGCTATTTTAAAAATTCATTAAAAGTTTTAACAAATAGTTTCAAGTTTCAATTTCTTTTATGTGCCAAGTATGAGCTGTTTTTGCGATATTTCTTCTATATTTAGAAGTTTTAACAAATAGTTTCAAGTTTCAATTTCTTTTATGTGCCAAGTATGAGCTGTTTTTGCGATATTTCTTCTATATTTCTTTGTATCATTTCTTTCATTTTTTTACCCAGTTCCCTCGCAGTCGAAATTCAAAATTCTTGCGCATTTTATTCGAAACACCTAAAGTGTGATTTGGCTTATTGAACAGGACTGAACAGCTGAATGCAATTCAGGATCTCCTGCAATTACTAAGACACCACTGAGTCTTTTCATTTCCCGTACCGCGCCTGAAACAACCACCGACGGCATTACATCCCATGTTCGACGCTTGCTCCCTACGGCAAATATTGAATGTACGCCGGTTCAAACAAGATACCCAACGCATAGATCCTTTAAGCATACCGCAGTAACCAACTCCATCGACGAGCTCCTGGATCTAACGATGTGGCCGACAGGAATTTCAGTTAGGAAATTTTTCCCTCCCTGAGCTCAGCAACGGCTAATGCCACATAATCAAAATGGCAAGTTCAACCGTCAGTATTAAAACTGGTATTGATGAAAATGAAACCATTAAAACTGAAAATCTTGAAATCGTTAGTTTTAATCGTCCTTGATTGAAGAGTTCCATCTATAAATAAGAAAATTAACTGAAAGAAATGATATTATTTGTAACTTGGTAAGGTAAATCTGAAATTCATATTGAATATTGCTTTTAACAAGTTTTGTGGTATTGGTATATCTCAAGTTGACCCTAGGAAAGGGCTAATACTAGGTAGAAAATATGGTGGGATCGGTTTTTTGTAGAACAAAAATACAGTTGTAGCTAAATTGTTAATTAAGACGAATATTTGGTTCAAGGATTAGTCATTACAAATGAAAACAAGTCAGTATTGTTCATAAACGTACATTTACCATATGAATGTTACGACAATGTAGATGCATTTATGAATTGTCTAGGTAAACTAGAATCAGTTGTGCAAGAAAGCAATATACATATTGGGTGACTTCAATGCTAACCTTACTTGTAATGCCGCTGGGGAGGTTTCGTTATTTGGGAAATATCTTAATAAGCTTGCTGAAGATGGCCATTATATTGTAAGTGATAGTAAATGTCTTCCACATAACTCATACACATACACAAATCACGCCTGGAATACCATATCTTGGATTGACCACTGTGTGCCTACCAAACCTGGTGATCATGGAATCGTAGGAATCGAAATTTTGTACTACAACGTTTCTTCACACCACAGACCACTGGCAGTTACATTAGAATTTTCGAAACTAAGAAGCTGTTCGAAGCTTACCACCTCAACTAACAACAGAGTAAAGTGGTCAAATGCACCAGATGATCAACTACAAAAATATAAAGAAAATAACTCACAGTATTTGAGAAATTTTGATCTACCAAAGGCTGTAATATATTGTTTTAATACTGGCTGTAAATCTAAAAAATGTCATGATCAGATAGACTCCTTTATCACAATATTTTAACAAGTCTCTCTTGCTCTGCTAAAGAGGTCTTCCCCCTCCAAAGGACAAACGCACCCCGTGTAGTCACATCCGGATGGAATAAATTCGTGGCTGAATCACATGAAACAGCAAGAGAGGCCTTTGGAGTATGGCATAATGCGGCCGAACCTCGTGAAGGTCTTATAGCTGAGTCAGTGAGGAAAAACACCAAATAAAATAAGAGTTGGTTGTATTGTAGAAAAAATGTTACTGAATCACATCTATTACATAGACGACCTAGTGCTACTAGCTCCGTCACATAAACAATTGCAAAAGCTGGTGAATGTATGTAACGAATTAGCAACAGAATGGATATTAAATTCAATGAATCAAAAATAAAATGTATGATATTCTACAGCAGAAGTGATAAAAATTACAAATATGATTCTATAGAATTAAATTGTATAACATTATTATACAGCAAGTCAATAAAGTGTCTTGGGCATGGAGGGAAACCTCGAACTCCTGGATTTATAAGGTCATGTATATCTAAAACTGAAAGTTGGTCAAATGTCAGTTTTTCCATTAAGCGGTTGGTCAAATTGCAGTTGGTCAAATTTCTGTTGGTCAAATTGCGGTTGGTCAAATTGTATGTACCCCACAAAAATCTCACCTTGCACAGCTCCAGTTTATGGTCTTTCTTTGTGGGAGACCGATATGGAATCCGTGGAGTGCCTGACAAGATATGACGCATACACGACTTTTCCGTCCGACCACGCCTATAAGGGCTTTTTTTGATATATTTTTTTATTTGCTATTTTTACGAACCCAAAAAAAAAAAGAAAACGAAAAAAAAAATAAATAAAATAAAATATTAAAAAAAACGAAAAGTAATAATAGTAAACGCACAAATGCTTGAATACTTGCTGAGATGTGGCGCGTATAGAGCAACCAAGCCCGCATCTGTAATTGTACTTTTTTCAAACTCTGCTACTTTTTTTCGATTTTCATAAAAAAAACTCTCAAAACAACCCCACGTCGCACAGCTCTATGTCTTTGTAGAAGAAAGAAACGGAATTGAAACCGTTGAATATTAATTATATAATTAGGTTATAATAATAATTATATAAATAATAACAAATAAATCAATAACTATAAAAATATGGTATGCGTTGCAGGGCAGAGGAGGAGGGCTTCGCGGAAGGCTTCCGTGACGGGCAGACGAGGGGCTATCGCGACGGTCACTCCCTGGGCCTTCAACACGGCTCCAGTCTCGGCTCAGAGGTACTGACCCCCCCCCCCCCACCCCCCACCCGTCTTTAGTGTCGCCTCAACGGCACTGACCCCCCTCCCCCCCACCCCCCCACCCGTCTTTAGTGTCGCCTCAACGGCACTGACCCCCCTCCCCCCCACCCCCCCACCCATCTTTAGTGTCGCCTCAACGGCACTGACCCCCCCCCCCCCCCCGCCGGCACAGGCTCGGAGCAGAGGTGCTGATGCCCCAACCCCCCGGCTCTTAGTTTGTGCTCAAAGGCACTGACCCCTCGGCTGTAGTGGGAGCAGAGGTACTGACCCCCTCCCCTTCCGTCTTTATTCTCGACTCCGATATACTGAATACCCCACTCGGATCAGAAACCCTCGACTCCATTCTCGGTTCACTTTTACTGAATTTCCCACCCCCTACCCCTCCCCCAGCTAGCTACAGTTTCGGTTCTGTAGTACCAATCTTCATCCTGTCCTGACCTCCTCCTGCTGTTAAGGAAAAAAAAATCTATGTCAATGTGAAATATTTGTGCCTGTGTCTTGAGACGATTTTAGCGATTGGTGTTTTAGATACAGATGGCGGTATTTTCTGCTGTGTGGTGTACATTTTCCTCGAGCAGAATTCTGCCGATTTATCAGATAAACTGAGGCAAATACTTATATTTATATGTTATGACGTGGCTGTGACCGAGATTTGATGTCGTTATACGCCTGATATGTTCTTACAACTGACCCTCCCTCCCCCCCTCCCTCTCTCTTACAACTTATGCTTCTAAACTGTGAAATGCTTCACCGATGTAAGTATTAAGTAACTGAAATAAGTAACATGCACAGATATTTATAACAATGTGGAAAATATTACCCCAAAAAGTACCCACCCTCCACCCCCCCTCTCCCCGCCCAAATAAAAAGAACACAGAGAGAAAAATAAATGAACCTGTTTCAGCTTGGGTTTTATGCTGGATTTGTTGCGGCTCACCAGGTCCTAGAGTCTGCCAGAGAGAAGCCGAGGGCAAGGTGAGATTGGGGGAGGGAGGGAGGCTGGGGGACGGGCGGGGCTGATGGTGACGATTAGCTTTGTTGAGTTGTTCATCCTGTTCGTCCAAGATCCAACTTCTTATTGACAAGACATTGCCTGCTCTCCGCTCCCGTTACTATGGCAATGCGAATGTGGGTCCTCATATTATCCATCCCAGATGTAAACAAAAAAATAAATAAATAAATAAATAAATAAAAAAAAAAAAAAGAAAGAAAAAGTAGTTATCGCTGAGTTACTTCGATCTCCCCTTAAAAAACACAAGGTGAAAAGGTCGATATTGGTTGATATTGCACATATTGATTTTAGTCGGAAACCCAAGATGGCCGCCTCACGGTGCGTGTGAAAATGAGGTTGTTTTAGTCTGGATGACTTTTGGGTGCTTTCTTGGTTGTGCTGTATCTGTGACTGAGTGAGGAGTGCACGGTTGTGGCTGTTTTAGGTTGATCAAGAAACTGGAGGCTTTGCAGGAGCTGTTGAGGGACTTCCCGCAACTCTCGCCCCAGGATGAGCGTATGCAAGAACTGATCATGAACATCAGGGCCAAGGTCAAGCAGGTCAGTTCAGTTCCCTAAAGGCGAATTGTTTTTGCCAGAATGACGTTGAAACGACGTTTCCTGGGTATACATTCCTGGGTATACGTCCTTGACACATGTTAACACATTAGAAATGCCAGGATATGGGGTCTGTCTCTATCCGTTAGTTCTCAGGTCTTGGGAGGCTTTGTCCCTGATCCCGTGCGGATTTTTCCTTTTCCTAGTTACAGACTATAGTCGGGCTGGTCTAGGAAAGGTTGGGCTGGTCCAGCAAAGGTCTAGCTGGTCTAACAAAGGTCTGGCTGGTGTAGCAAAGGTCTAGCTGGTCTAACAAAGGTCTGGCTGGTGTAGCAAAGGTCTAGCTGGTGTAGCGAAGGTCTAGTTGGTCTAACAAAGGTCTGGCTGGTCTAACAAAGGTCTAACTGGTGTAGCGAAGGTCTAGTTAGTGTAGCAAAGGTTCCAGCTGGTGTAGCAAAGGTCTAGTTAGTGTAGCAAAGGTCCAGCTGGTGTAGCAAAGGTCTAGTTAGTGTAGCAAAGGTTCCAGCTGGTGTAGCAAAGGTCTAGTTAGTGTAGCAAAGGTTCCAGCTGGTGTAGCAAAGGTCTAGTTAGTGTAGCAAAGGTTCCAGCTGGTGTAGCAAAGGTCTAGTTAGTGTAGCAAAGGTTCCAGCTGGTGTAGCAAAGGTCTAGTTAGTGTAGCAAAGGTCTAGCTGGTCTAGCTTGTGCGTCGGGGCTGTGTTTGTATGGACGGCATGTGTCAAACATCTAAGCTCTACTGCTGATAAACTGTTAGCCTGAATTCAACATTTTCATTCATATCTTCTGGCATTATTGAATAATACATTGGTATTATTTTATTTACATGTATTTTTTTTTTGACGGGGGGGGGGGGGGCGGGGAATATCAGAGCAATAGCAGAATTTCATATTTATAATTATTTTGTGATTCTCTACACCCAGCTTTTGTTTCAAACACGAGGGCTAAGAGCCGTTTGATTACGCTACTGTTGAATTTAGTTGGGGTCTGTTTCAAGAGTGAGGTTTCGTTTTGTCAAAGAGTACCCAGACAGTATTGTGTGAAGATTGTGTCTGGACGGCACATGGTTGTGGTGATCAATATCTAAGTATTTATAGGTATATATATATATATAGGTATAATATAATCATAAGTATTTGCTTATATTCAAACAGTAGTGTGTGCATGTGGAGTTATGCAGTAAGGGGGTTAATGGGTTAATGGGTTGGAAGGTTGCTGCTCGGAAGGGGGTGGCGGGTGGGGGGGGGGGGGGGGAGATGACGGCAGAATTAACGTTCTGAGCAGAGGCGATATGTCGAAGGCATCCCAGCCATGTGTCTTAGGTTTTGTTGCGACTTTTCAGGTCTGTTCGTTGCTGAAAGTTTCCGTCAGCGCGCCGACGGGAGAAAAGGGAATTTCATTCTGAAATGGCCAGTGATCTGGCGACGGAAGAAAAAAAAAAGAAAAGCCCTGTAAGTCGAAAGTCCGACAGACCAGCTTCTACAGTGAAATGATTCAATTTAACCAAAGCGCTGCCATTATATAACCGCCCATCCACCCCCTCCCTCCCCCTCCCCCCCCGTCCCGATGCCGCTACACTGGGTTCTGACGGCCACTGTCCGCCTGTCTGTTCTCACTGTGGTCTTGGCGAGGAACTGTGGCACCTTTGAATTTGAATGTGAACGGCTCAGAGATGAAGCAGTATGGACAAATCAACATGGCGTCTTGACTTAGCTGTGAAGGGCTCCCCTTCCCCTCGCCCCCCCCCCCCCCCTCCCTCCTCAGTTCAAGTGGAAATATTGCCACAGCCCTCTCCTCCCTCCACCCCTGTCCCTCCCTCACCACCCGCCCAACATCAATAGGCTGTGGAGGGAACCCCCCTCTCCCCCCCCCAAGAAAAAAATTACAGTATTACCAGAATGCTATCCTTCCCTTCCCTCACCAGCTTCCCAACATCAGTAGGCGATGAGTGTTGGACAAAAACGCAGAACTGGGGGAGGTGGGGAGGGGGGGGGGGGGGGGTTTCGGTGAAACCTACACTTACACGCCGGCGGGAAATTTGATGACCCCGAAACCAGTGTACAAATTTCGAAAACGTTTTGATCCAGCTTCGAAGAGAAAGAAATATCAGAAAAGATTTATATCTTAAGTATTGTACCTTATTTAGCAGCCACATAACAAGTGAAAAAGTGATGGTTAAACAGCAAATTATTTATTTCACGAACAACCAAAACACTTAGGACACGCTAATCCGTTTGTATCGACCACGTCTTTTTTCTGTATTTTGGCCAAAAAAGTAGGTGGTCCAAACAAGTGTTAACCGAAGGCCCTTCGTAAAAACTGGCGGTTCGGGGTCAGCGTGATTTCGAACCCTGATAAGGGTAGTGCTTTAAAGTGAGTACAGTAAAGCGGTGTTTATTTTTTGTTGTAGGGACAAATGGCACTACAGTCACAACAGAAACTGCAAAGAGAGTGTATTCCGAAGCTTATGTTGCTACAGTTGTGACGTCACGCTTTCAACACCGCAGCAGCGAGTAGCATGACGTAATGACGCCACGTCATCCAGTCAGCCTCGTCCTTGTGCACTACGTCATTTGAGTAAGTGACGTAATACTCACACAGACAAACGTATACACACAAAAAAAAATTGGATCGATCGCGAGAGGGGAGGGGAGGGAGTTGCGTGGAGAAGAGTTATCGAGTACAAGTGTTGGTCGTCAAGCGGTTAGCTGTGTTACTGTTTTTTTTTTTTTGCCGGTGTGATTGAGGAGCAGTAGGGTGGAGAAAAGTTATCGAGTATTCACGCTGGTCGTCATGTGTTTTTGGCCGGTTTCATGTTTAGGGAGTAACATGATTAATTATCGGGTGTTCGTCTTGGTCGTCAAGTGGTTTTCCGTGTTACTGTATTTTTGCCGGTGTGATGGGAGGGAGTGGCGTGGAGAAAAGTTATCGAGTAATAATGCTGGTCGGGCGACTGGCCTTGTTACCGCTTTTGGACGGTGTGACGGGGAGGGAGTAGCGTGGAGAAAAGTTATCGAGTGTTAGTGTTGGTCGTCAAGTGGTTGGCCATGATACCACTTTTGGCAGTTGTGATGAAGAGGGAGTGTGGTGGAGAAGAGTTATCGAGTATTAGTGTTGTCAAGTGGTTGGCCATGATACCACTTTTGGCAGGTGTAATGGGGAGGGGGTATGGTGGAGAAGAGTTATCGAGTATTAGTGTTGGTCGTCAGGTGGTTGGCCATGTTACCGCTTTTGGCAGTTGTAATGGGGAGGGGGTATGGTGGAGAAGAGTTATCGAGTATTAGTGTTGGTCGTCAAGTGGTTGGCCATGTAACAGCTTTTGGCAGGTGTAATGTTTTGTGGTCTTTGAAGTTAAACATTCGCCTGATCACAATAATACAAATAAACAGAAAAAAAGATCAATGAATTGCATTGTTATTTATTGTTACACGAAGTAACTAAAATGCATTTATTGTTACGCTGGGTACCGGTAACTAAGTACCCATGGTACCAGTAACTAAGTACACACGGTACTGGCAACCAGTCAGGGTACAGGTAACCAGGTACTGCTACTTTAGTTACGAGTAATAAACCGGAAACTAAAATGCTTCAAGTGTAGAGACTTCTGCTGGAAATTCTACATGTTGAATTCTACAGATTTCACTATTATATGGTCGTGTGTATTCTACGCGTGTAGAATCTTTATTGCAGAAGTCCTTACTTTCTACCTATTTAATGCATAACAGTTAAATTACTCAATATAAATTCGTATGATACAATTATTGTAATTAATGTAACCACTGAAACGCTTAAAAAAAATCTCGACATTTTTGTAAGTCGGCGTAAAACCAGAATAAAAACACAAAACGTAACGATCGATCAACCTCAAAGTAGACCTGCACTGGAAAAACCGATTAAACAGTTGTACTGCTTCTCTCACTTGATCTTGTAACCAGCTTCCACGTCTCTTTTTGTTCAGATTCCTAATCAGTTAGTTATATATACTCCACCCAACGCTTTTTTCACATAGTTTGAAATCAAATATTCTTTTTCGCACCCGCCAAGTATATATAGGACTAACTGATTAATATATACAGGGTTCGCGTTGGCGGGGTTTTTGTCAACTTTTTTGGCATTTTTTACGAAATGTCTCGCTTTTTCGGAACCCAACGAGTCTTTCTGGACCCAACTGAGTCACACTTTCTTTTTTTGACTCACTTTCATGAGAACCCAGCGCGAACCCTGATATATATATATATATATATATATATATATATATATATATATATATATATATATATGAACAAATTCGCCACATTATAAATAAATTCTGAATTAAGAATTTAATTCTGGAGGAATTTTTTGGAGGAAAATTTAGTTGTCCTGAGTCGACCAGGCGCACAGGTCTAGCTGCTGCTGAAACGGTCAACGTTTTTATGGCTCTTAGACCGAGTCGGCAATGCCCTTCAAATGCCCTCTCCCTCTCTCTCACTCTCTCTCTCTCCCCCGCTCGTTCACTCATCTCTCTCTCTCCCGCTCTCTCTCTCTCTCTCTCTCTCTCCCGCTCGTTCACTCATCTCTCTCTCTCTCTCTCTCTCTCTCTCTCTCTCTCTCTCACCACCCACTGTCTCTCTCTCCTTCACTCTCTCGTTCAATGCCTTGCGAATCTCATCTATGTAAAGTTAAGAAAAAAAAACCCTATTGCCTAAACATATGGCTACTAAAAGCTCGGAGCCACCTGTAAATCAACTGCAATACAACGGTACTTGGAACATAAAACTAACAGCAAAGCAAGCTAAACTGAAGATAAACATAAACTTTGAAGATAGTTGTACCATCCAGCCGCCAGGATTAACGCCACCCCAGCACTATGACCAGGGAGGTTTTTTTTTTATGAGCTGCCGGTTTTCCCCGCTAGTTTGCCGATGTTGCCCACCAGCCGACCTCCCCCCCCCCCCCCCCCCCCACCCTTTGCGGCGGTACGGTCTGCTATGTCTTAACAATCTTCCGGCTCCACCGACCCACTTTGGGATTCTACGAAGAAAAAAAAACGCACTCTTATTGCAACACAGGAACTACTTTTTAAATCCATCCGCTTTGTGCTTATGCATAACCGGTTGATATCCCCAGATTTCAATTGTTAGAAAACAGCACAATTTCGTCTGCATATTTCGACTCAGAGCGACCAATATTTTTCCTACAGTCGTTACATCCTGAAACTCGCACAAAACTAGAGAGCGACAAGGAATATCAAGTTTCTCATCAAATTATAGAAAAACTGATGGACTGTAAAAAATTGCCATCCTTGCAAAAATAAAAAAAATAAATTCAGCACGACTGTGTTTTCACAGCTACTCCTAAAATATATGTGCACCGCACAATCTCACGATAAATTTTGTTCTAAAACAATGCCGGTTTCAATGCCAATATTTTGTTTACACTTAACATTTTTTAAGACACCGGGCCGTTTTTTTATTATTTTTGTCTTTTTTCTACTTGTTTTTTTTTTTGACCGACCTGGCGGGATGACGAGAAAGAAGTTAATACAACCCCAACACGTGGGACTGGTTATCACTGATAAGAAGCGAATGGTACAGTGAGTGACACGAATGCTACAGCGAGTGACACGAATGGTGCAATGAGTGACACGAATGGTACAGTGAGTGACACGAATGGTACAGTGAATGACATGAATGGTACAGTGAATGACACGAATGGTACAGTGAGTGACACGAATGGTACAGTGAATCACACGAATGGTACAGTGACACGAATGGTAGTGACTGACACGAATGGTACAGTGAATGACACGAATGCTACAGCGAGTGACACGAATGGTACAGTGAGTGACACGAATGGCACAGTGAGTGACACGAATGGTACAGTGAATGACACGAATGAGATTAAAAGTAGTGCTCGCGTTTTAGGGGTCGTTTACTAATTGAAGTAGTTCTTTTTATATATATATTTTTTTATTTTTAATCCTTGCAACGCATACAAAAAGCTTTCGGGTCCCAAAAATATACTGTGACAGCTTTTGGGGAATGACGTCAGCAAGGAGTATATGACGGAAATAAGGGCAAAATATCTGATCATTGGCAAGTTCTTATTTTTCCAAAGCGCTACGTTCAATTGCGTCATAATGAATGGACCGTTTCAAGTGGCCATGTTGTGACGCTGACGGCGTGTGACGTACGTCGTGGATATCGTTGGACGATAAAGGGACAGAGATTGCCAGACCAGTAGCGATAAAAGCCCAACCCCGCCCCCCCCCCCTCCTCCCGCGAGTAATGTGGCCAAAACATTATCATAATGAGACTCCGGACACGGCAGAATGATCCAAAGGACTCCAGAATCTCGCTTCATGACAAAATGATTCCCATACAGACGTCGCTATCACCAAATATCACAATTTCCTCATGACGACCTACATCAAAATGTCCCACCTGATGTACCCATGGTGGCGTGACATCAAAATGTCCTATCTGATGTCCCCATAGAGACATGGCATCAAAATGTCCCAACAACAACCTGACAGCAAATTGTTTGAAGTAATATCCCCATAATATTCCCTCTAATATCCCCATAACGACATCACATCAGAATCTCCCACCTGGTGTCCCCTAATATCAAAATGTCCCAGTTGATGTCCCAGTCAAACTGTCCCCCCAGATGTCTCCAGGTCTCCACTCGCCAATCACACAAACAGACAACACTCGGATGTCACGTGTCACACATCACGTGACCAAAGAAATGAAAGGACACTTGGGGAAAGTGCGAACACTGAGTGACGTGACCAGAAGCAAAGAAGCGGGAAGACTATCACGTGATCACAACAAATCCAGCCAATGGCAACGCAGTGGGCGGGACCACGGCTGGGTGGGAGTTGTCCCTCCCCCCCCACCGCCCCCCCACAGGAATGACGCGAGAAATCGGCGCATTTTAAGCACTGTGACACGTTTATAAGCATTTTACTGGCGCTATATTAATACTGATACAATTCACTGTCAACATTATGTAAATCGTGGAATATTGTCTGCGGATTAAATAATGCCATATTCTGTGGTAACATTCAACAAATCCATATTCACATAAAAAAAGTAATGACAAAAAATATTTCACCTAAATACAGATACACATGATCAAACTGATTACGAAATAATCGGCATAAAAAAAGTTTTAGAAGCTTACTGCGAAAATGAAACTAAAGATTTCTCAACATTTATAGCAGCAACTCAGAAATCGCAAGAAAATAAAGTTAACATCTCTAAGGTGCGTCACGTTCAATAATTTTAAGTCATTTTTTGGTTTTCTTCTTCGAATTTGGCAAGTTCCACAACTCAGCACAAGACAAAAAAAAAAAAAAAAAAAAAAAAAAAAGAAGAAGAAGAAAAAATTTCTGCGCCTAGGTGGGTGGTTCACCTTCAAACTTTTGCTTGTTACGCGGGTAAAAAATAGTTCACAATACTGGCTGCGAGAAAAAAAAAACTTAAGACCACTGCCCCACTGTTACCATGGCACCCGGTTAACACACTGTTGGTTGCTAGTCACGTACTAGCCACGTGATTTTACGGGGCATGTAACAGTCGTTTCACAACGAGTCTCTGAAAAACAATATTCCTGTTTGTCTCGCCCCTAAACGTTACACAGCCAAAACCGGTTAATCGCATAAACCGGGTAGTCGCATAAACCGAGTTGTGCATAAAACGGTTATCCGCATAATATTCTTTGGGACAGTGGCTATACAATTGACCTTCTTTCGACTGTCTTTCTTTTTAGCGATTCCCTCAAGTGTGAACAACAAAGTTCTCAACTGTCAACAATTACCCAGCTGTATATTACCCAACCGTACATTACCCAGCTTTATCTTCTCTGACAGTATTCGAAGATATCACATCTGTAATCAATCCTTACTTGTAATGGCTAGACCAACTCTTGCTATGGGTTTTTCAAATAAGTCACTTTCAGTCTTACTCTTACTTTTTGTGTTGTGTGGTAATATGATTGACGTGTTCAATAAATGGTAGACGGGGCTATGCCTGGTTACAATAAAATGGTAGGTGGGGCCTTGCCTGACTACAATACATGGTAGGCGGGGCTTTACCTGGCTACAATAGGGCAACAAACCGTACAGTTTGATATTTTGTTTAATTTAATAAAGAAGTCAAAAATTGATTTTTTTTTTAAATCATTACATGCTGAGTGTTGCACGACATGCGCCGGCAAACACAAGAGATACTCGATAACTCGAACCGCCTTGAAGCCCAGAAACGGTCGTTGATACCCGATAACTTGACCCGCATCGAAACCAAGAAAAATCTGTTGTTATTCGATAACCTGACCCACACTGAACCCAAGAAACATTACTCGATAACTTGACCAGCATCGAACCCTAGAAACATCTGTGTATAATCGACAATTTTAACCAAGTCACACAATTTAAACCAGGAATAAACTTTGTGTGGGTTTCTCATCTAAAAATTTGGAAAACTAATCTTGGCGGCTGGCCACCTCTACTTCGTTCTCAAAAATACATTTTCATTTTTTTTTCTTTTTTGCATTAGGCTAAAATTCTGCTAAGGTTTTTACAAAAATTATTCTAAATAAGACAATGATTTATATTCTGTGTTATAATCAAACGGGTACATCGGAGAAATTAGCACGATACATTCACCTCGACAAGGGCAACTTTGGCAATTTCTTTCACTTTAATTTCAAGTTTTTTTTGTTTATGTTTCTTTCTTTCTTTTTTTTTTGACACCTTGACAGCTTTGTTGTTTTCTTGTTTCTCTGTTTTCTACCACAGGCTATTAGACAGGGAGCTTCACAAGCAACCCGACTTCATGAAAATTCCGAAAAAAATTAAGTTTCATCTTTCCATATCCAGTTGAAGTTGAAACCCTTCAAGCACTGGTCAGTTCGCGAAAGTTCCCAGACACCGCCCAGGCCAGAACAGATCAGAAAGCACAGGACCACAGAAACGAGTTGGGGCTTTTTTTTCAGGAATATTTTGTGAGACAGTCCCTCGTCAATTGCAAGCTCCGAAATGAAAGCCAACGTTTTGTTTTTTTTCTAGTCAAGCAAAACCTGCACTGCCGAATCAGTTTGATTGACACACGCACTAAATATACGGATGCGTGCTGTCCACTCAAGTACGAAAGACAGGTGCCTGTGCAGTCATACAAACCACAGCACATTTATCCAATCAAATTGATTGAGAATCGAGCACTGCACGACTGGCGGGCTGACAAAGTGTCTGCTAGTGGAGAGACACCCCCTCCCACCCCCTACTCCCTCTTCCAGCAGGATGCAACTCACCTAATTTTTGTATTTATTCCGTCCGCTCATCTGTTGTTTGGGGAAAAAAAGGGCAGACAACACACTCCCCCTCCCCGCCACCCCCCCCCCCCACCCCCGCCGTCCTAAAGCAGTCAGTTTGTGACAGCGTCAATGTCAGCATGATGTCCAACCAAAGTGATATTTACCGGTCCACTCAAACAAACCACCTTCCGCAACCCCCCCCCCCCCCCAAAAAAAAAAAAAAAAACAGAAAAAAACAAACAAACAAACAAACAAAAAAGGAAAAAATGGTGGGGCAATCTACTGTTGGTCTAACAATGTGAACACTGAAGGGGCATTCAGGCTTTGAGTGCAGCACTTCTAGTTTATGTCGCATAATATAAGAACTATTATTGCCGCTCGAAAAAAAAAAAAAGAATTATAATAATAATAATCATAATAATATCGCAAGTGGTAAAATAAAATCAACAGTATAACAAAGACGACTGCTACAAGTACACGTGTACTTTCAACGTTAACAGGACAGAGAAACAGTGGGGCCGATCGTATCAGCGCTGAATGTGCTGCTCCCACTTCTGCACCCCATGTCCCCCCCCCCCAACCCCACCCCCCCACCCCACCATAAAAAAACAACAACAGTGGAACCTATAATTAATCGAAGTATCACGATCCATTCATCCAGCGCGAACTTACCCCACCCCCCCTCTCCCACCTCCGTATCTTTTTCTTCCTTTTTTTTTTTTTTTATCTCGCCTTTTTCGGGAGTGCAGAACGTGGAAGCATGTAGGAAAATTGGTTATGGCCTAGTTACAGCTTTGGTTCACGCCTCATCAGCGGCGCTTAGTGACTCTATATCCTGTCCAATCAGATGGTCCTGGTCGTGAACTGAAAGACACGTGACCACAGGCAAGTCATCGCCCTCGCCGCCGCCACCGCCCAGGCTGACCGTGAACTTGGACAAGCCCGTATTGGGGGTCGTCTGCAGGGCGTGTAGCTTCCCGCACGGGATCTTACAGCCGAGCTCGTCGACGAAATAGCCAATGAGCTGCCGGATGAGGCCTCCATGCGTGACCACTAGGACGTCCGCCAGGGGGAGCGGCGCGGGCGCGTCGCCGTCGTCGAAGCTGTTGCTACGGCCCGAGCTGATGCTGGAGAGGCTCGGGAAGCGATGCTCGACGATGGGCGAGAGCGAGACATTCGGCTGGCCGTAGAGAGTGGCGGCGGGTGGCGGCGCGATGACGGCGGCGCGGATATCGGCATCGCTGAGCGGGCGGAGCGCGAGCGGCGGGTGGAAACGTCCGCCAGGCGGCTCGTCGCTCCCCCGCCAGGGCTGCTGCTGCTGCTGCTGGCTGTATGTTCAAAGCCCTCCGACACATCCCGCGTGTGGATGTCGGCGACAGCTGCTCGCTCAGCCGCTCCGTGCTGCCAGCTGTCGCCATGCTCGAACAACCGGAAGTGGACGACGTCGAACCGGAATTGAGCGAAGTCCTACTTCTGGCCGCCTTGGGCAGCCCGTCTTCGCCTGGCGGTGGCGGAGGTGGCTGTCCGCCAGCGGCCGTCGAATTATTCTGGAAATCGACGCCGGCGGCGGTGGTGGTGGTGGAGGCTGCGAAGGAGGTGGAGCTGGTGGAATCGGGCGACGGGAACACATCGGAGGAGACACTGGGCGTGTTGTGGCGCCGCTTCTTGCTGCCTGGCGCTGCAGGTGGCGCCTCGTTCCCGTTGTCCGCGTCTATCTGTGAGCGCAGTTGCTGGCATAAGTCTTGGAAGAAATTCACGCCCCGAGCCCGCAACTGTCCGACGAAAAAAACAAAAAGTAAACGCTCAAAATGATCATGATATTAATTACAAAAAATGACACATCCAAAAACACTTCTTGCAAAGGAACATTTCTACAATATTGGGTTGATTTCTAATTACCCACACAGTTATCGATGTCTCCTCGTCTACTAAGATTCCCTGTTTTTTATTATTATTTATTTAATTATTTTTGTTTTGGATTTTTCTTCTTTTTTTTTTTTTTGGCGCCATTTTCTATGAAGGGACCACACCCTTCATCGCAACCCCCAAACTTGGATGTTTGGGTGTGGCGAACAGTTAATTTGTGCACTCGTGTAAAAATGTGGCCAGCCCGATTCCAAGCGGGGGGGGGGGGGGGAGGGGGGCGGGGAGGGTCGAGGACTCGAGGGACACTTCAGTTCACACGCACATCTTCACCACTACGCCACGGAGGCAAACAAACAGAATAAATTTTAGAAAATCTTATTCCACACGGCATTTTCGGAGCGGTCCTAAGTGACCTTGCTCTTGACCTTGAAAGGATTGTTGATGTCAAACAGCAAGTATTTATAGCCACAGTGGTTTGTTCTGA
Organism: Protula sp. h YS-2021; assembly: GCA_949752745.1. Taxonomy (NCBI): domain Eukaryota; kingdom Metazoa; phylum Annelida; class Polychaeta; order Sabellida; family Serpulidae; genus Protula; species Protula sp. h YS-2021. Next base: position 1,406,986 of record OX457025.1, read on the forward strand.
CGTAATAAGAAGTCTGTCAATGCAGCGGCATAATTATGGGTGTTCTGGTGCTATTGTGTGTGTATCCTGTCGTCAGAAAGTCCCCGAGATGAGTAAAAAATGAGCGTTTTTGCGGACCACAGAAAGCGATGGGTTGAATTTTTAACCGCTTTCAAGCAAGGTTCAATGGAAAACTCAATCACGCATGTTAATGACTAAATCACGCATGTTAATGACTCATTCACGCATGTTAATGACTCATTCATGCATGTTAATGACTCAATCATGCATGTTAATGACTCAGTCATGCATGTTAATGACTCAATCATGCATGTTAATGACTCAGTCAAGCATGTTAATGACTCAGTCACGCATGTTAATGACTCAATCATGCATGTTAATGACTCAGTCATGCATGTTAATGACTCAATCATGCATGTTATTGACTCAGTCAAGCATGTTAATGACTCAGTCACGCATGTTAATGACTCATTCATGCATGTTACTGACTCAGTCACGCATGTTACTCAGCCTTACTAAGTCACCCAGCCCTGACAGTGACTCTTGATTTGAATGCGACAAGGCCATGAACATCATTAAGCTTTGAATGTGATATGGGTTTAATATGACTCAGACCAAGCCGTTGACTACGACTTGGTCACTGACTATGACCTAGCCCTTGACTACGACCTGGGTGTTGACTATGACCAAGCCGTTGACTATGACTTGGTCACTGACTATGACCTGGCCACTGACTATGACCACGCCGTTGACTATGATCAAGCCGCTGACTATGACCAAGCCGTTGACTATGACTTGGTCACTGACTATGACCTGGCCACTGACAATGACCAAGCCGTTGACTATGACCAAGCCGCTGACTATGACCAAGCCGTTGACTATGACTTGGTCACTGACTATGACCAAGCCGTTGACTTTGACTTGGTCACTGACTTTGACCAAGCCGCTGACTATGACCAAGCCGTTGACTAGGACCAAGCCGTTGACTAGGACCAAGCCGTTGACTAGGACCTAGGCTGTCTCACCTCTTGATTCGACTCTCCGCCAGACGGCGTGAAGTCTGCGCCTGCACACTTGGCTTTCTTCTTGGCTGCGATGAACACGGACCGGTGCTTGCCTTCGATCACCCAAACTTCTGCAACCCACCAACTAATAGTCTCACCACTTCGCTCCACTCTTTTTAACACTTGGGACGAATTTCTTCTTCTTTTTTTTTTTTTGGCTACAGATGCTGAGTAATGGAAAATTAAAGAAGCTAAGAAAAAGATAGGCCGAAAAACAACATCCGGAGCGGTAATTTCCTTTCATCGTACCTCTCCAAGAACGACAGACATCTACAGTACCGCTGCGGGGGAGGGGGACGGAGAAGGGCTTGACGGGGGGGGGGGGGGGGGGGGGGGGGGGGGGGGGAAGGGGTGGAGCGGGGAGGGCGAGCTGGGTGGTGAAGTGGGTGGTGCGGAGCGGGGATTAATGGGGGGGAGGGCGGGGTAAGTTGGTCATTACATGACAGTTGCTGTATGAGATACAATTCAAGAGGAGGGGGGTGAGTAGGGGGGGGGGGCGGGGTGCTCTCACTGACCCGCTCTCTCAGGCGCTGGTCCTGTATGATTTGACATTTGCTGCACGTACTACATTTCAGGATGCTCTCACATGTCTGTAACAGAACAGCGCCGACCTGACTGATCCGTCCTTCATAAATGGCGCACGAGAGAGTGCACGGAATGGAAGCGTACTTTGTTTATTCATCTCATTACATATGGTTTAGGCACTTAACATTACTTTCTTGTCCCATGTGGTATGGACAATTCACATTAATTTCCCTCACACGGCATTCACACATTACTGAATTCACCCCATACAGTTTCAGTTTGTGTGTATTGCCTTTAGCCTCCCAACTTTTAAGTAGAAACATAAGAAACAATTTTATGGGCAATCCTTTTTGATGGCAGGTTGTCGGAGGAATTGTGGCCGGGTGAATGGCTGACGTTTACCTGTAGGCGCGCTTCAGATCGCTGGCGTAGACATGCGTGAAGTGATCCTGTTGTAGGCGGATGCCGAGAAGCTCGGCCTGCCTCAGCCCCTTGTCAGACAGCTCCGTGTCCTGCTGGCCTGTGAAACGTCACGCAAACTATAGCCATGTGTGGATCACATACAGCCCCATGTCACAACAAAATACAGCCACGTGTGGATCACATACAGGCCCCATGTCCCGCAAAATACAGCCCACGTCACAACAAAACATAGCGACGCGTGAAGCAAAATATCGCCAACGTCACAACAAAACCAGCCCACGTCACAACAAAACATAGCCACGCGTCACGCAAAATACAGCCGAGGTCACAACATGATATAACCATGCGACACGTAAAATATAGTCCAAGTCACAACAAAACACAGCTTACGTCACAACAAAATATAACCACGCGACACGCAAAATACAGCCCATGTCACAACAAAACACAGCCCACGTCACAACAAAACATAGCCACGCGTCACGCAAAATACAGCCGAGGTCACAACAAGATATAACCATGCGACACGTAAAATATAGTCCAAGTCACAATAAAACACAGCCCTCGCCACAGCAAAACATAGCCACGCGTCACGCAAAATATAGCCCACGTCACAACAAAATATAGCCCAAGTCACAACGAAACAAAACTACGAGACTCGCAACATACAGCCCATGTCACAACAAAACATTCTGCGTGACGTCAGGCTAAATACAGCCCACGTCACAATAAAACACGGCCCTCACCACAGCAAAACATAGCCACGCGTCACGCAAAATACAGCCCACGTCACAACAAAACAACATCAAGCATCACGCAAAATACAGCCCACGTCACAACAAAACAGCCACGCGTCACGCAAAATTAGCCCACGTCACAATAAAATACAGCCAACGTCACAACAAAACAACATCAAGCGTCACGCAAAATACAGCCCACGTCATAACTAAACATAAAACACACCACAACAGATACAGCCCATGCCACATCAAAATGCAGCCCACGTCACAACAAAACAGCCACGCGTCACGCAAAAAATATAGCCCACGTCACAACAAAACACAGCCACGCGTCACGCAACATATAGCCCACGTCACAACAAACACAGCCCATGCCACAGCAAACATAGCCACGCGTCACGCAAAACACAGCCCACGTCACATCAAAATACAGCCCACGTCACAACAAAACAGCCACGCGTCACGCAAAATATAGCCCACGTCACAACAAAATACAGCCCAATGCCACACAAAATACAGCCCACGTCACAACAAAACAAAATCAAGCGTCACGCAAAATACAGCCCACGTCACAACTAAACAATAACACACGCCACAAAAAAATACAGCACAGCGTCACAGATAAAATACTGCCCCGCGTCACGATGAACACAGAATACAGTGTGACGCGTAAAGCCCCGCGTCATACACACTTTTCACAGCGTTCGCTTTTGGTTCTGAAATTCAGCTTCCAACTGGACGCAAACTATCCGCAATATTGCGTCCAACTTTCTGATGGTTATAAAGTGACGAATTAAAAATGTATTTCCCGTGACTATATTTCCTGCGTCATGAAATTTCTGCCTACCTTTCATCCATATAATGCGAAGCGTAAAAATACAGGGCGTCCCACACAATCCCGGAGTGTGTCACACACAGGCGGGACTTTCCGTGAGCTTTTTTATTTCGCGGATAACACTTCACTCCCGATGATTGTGCCTCACCCACCCCCTTGGTATTTGTCCAAACCATACGCCCCCCCCCCACTCCCCATCCCCTTGGTTTATGTCAAACCATACGCCCCCATCCCCCCCCCCCCCTCCCTTATGTTTGTCAGAACCACATGCCCCGCCCACCAACCCCCTTGGTATTGGTCCGAGCCATACGCCCCCAACCCGGTGGTATTTGTCGGAAGCATACGTCCCCACCCCCTTGGTATTGCTCCGCCCCACCCACCCTTGGTATTTGTCCGAAACATACTCCCTCATCCACCCACCCACCCCTTGGTATTTGTCAGAACCATATGTCACCAACCACGCCCCCCCCCCCGCCCCCTTGGTATTTGTCCTAACCATACGCTTGTGCCATACTCGGATGGCTGTCGGTGATATGATAACATTCTAATGTCAAGGCGTACGGCAAAGAAAAAAAAATACAGGCGCCAGGTACTCGGATGGCTGTCGGTGATATGATAACATTCTAATGTCAAGGCGTACGGCAAAGAAAAAAAATACAGGCGCCTAATACTGCATTAATTACGCATAAAAACATGCGGTATGTAAAAGAAAAAAACCAACCTTGGACAATGCCTTGTTTATTTGCCAACGTCTCGCCACTGAAACATAAGAAAGAAAACGTAACGTCACACCACTATCCACTTGCTACTACAATGAGGATCAGTACCTATGAAGCATACCATTTCACGTTAAATTAATTCCAGTACCGATCTAAATCCAGCCACGGTGTGCAAAAATGCTGAACGGTAGACAAAACCACATACACTTAGAAAGAGAGTCGCTGCCATCTTGGAAAAATCACTTTTAGCAGGTAAATAAACCGTTTTCGTCTAACGAAACGGGGATGTCTGAAAACATGAATGAGTTTTTTTAGAAGAAGTAAAAAATTCAACGGATTGTAGCATAATGTTAACAAATGCCAGAAAACATTATACGCTGTTTTAGTGGACACACAAAAATTATCTGACTATGCTCGATAAAACTTAGGCAATAGTACGAGATTTTAAAGTTGGCATACTTTTTTTCACGTCACCCCAAATTTGACCCATTCTGGCAGCCTATGTGGCTAAAGCTTCAAGCCACACTTTAAAGAAATCATTTCGATTCATTTTAACGTTTTGTCGTAAAAAAAAGAATCTCTCCACCATTCATAGTAAATTTTTACGTTGTCGACATCCTGTTCTGATACGAAAACCAATATAAACACTAGAACCTCATTTCGCTAGCGAAATGTTAAACACTTGACAAAAATTAAAACGCAAAAATACTTCCTTCAGTGGGTTATTTGTTGAATAATCTATTGCAAGCAACACAGCTTGAATACGTCTGATAAGCCGAGTAGTGTTTGGATATTGTTGACTTAAGGTTTTATTGCCTGATCAGGCATACGCCGTGTTATCTATTTACGCATTGTGACCTCGCACAAAGCTAAGCAACTGTGTGTTGTGCTATGCGATAAATGCTCCATATTTATTTGCACAAAAAACACTCTTTTCACATCGCGCTTTAAACAAGAAAACGAAATCGAAGGAGAAAATAAAAAGTGTCATGCACACGTTTATATCAAGTTCTACCCAAGTTTAGTGGTCCTAGGGCCCGTAGTGTCAGCTGAGTAGATGACACAAAAAATTCATTGTCAAGAAAAAAAGATTCCAACGGTTGCTCGCACAAATTCAGAAACACCTTGCAAGCCAAAGGCTTGTCAAGTGTTAATAAATAAAACTCGGCTTTTAAAATGTCAATAAAATCCTGAAACGTACGTTAAAAGTACTGCATTTTAGTCGACAGGGTTTAAAACAGTGTAAACTTTAGAAGTTTTCTTCGTTTAAATAATTTTAAGCAATGACACACTTGATCTCTAAATCTGTGCAACACAACCAAATTGCTCCAAATTTTCACATTTTGGAGAGACTTTTCAATTTGTGCGTTTTCATCCTCAAAAATAAATGAAAAAGCAAATAATTTTGCAAAGAAACTTTTACAACGTGTATAAAATTGATAATTTAGGTTTCTAATTTTCTTTCAATGCACACTTTGAATTTAAGAAACCATCATATTATCTCTTAAAAATCTATTTTACACATTATTCAGAAACTTCGAGTGCTTGTAAAAACCTTTCTGGCAAAACGGATTTTTTTTAAAATTTTATGTCAGTTTTTTTCTATCATTTCTTTATGCCTTCATCCCCAACGAATACAGCCGAAACGCAAGAACTTTTCGGTAAGTCTAAGCGCGAACCCGCTTATTCACATTAGAGACTTTTCGTAAAAATAAAAGCAATGATTTCTACTCTGTGTTTCTACTAAGTGGCATGGGGCAAAAGTAAGGGCTCTGCGACTGGATGATATTCGACACTTTTTAGGTCTAGTGAAAGTGGGCGATAATATAAAAATATCCATTTCCCTTTTATTAGATGTGTTCAGAACAACAAAGCTGAATCAAGACACAATATACTTTTAAAATTTATACAATACAACATTTCTATTGAAATCACGTACTGTCTGACAAGGGTGAGGGTAAAAACTGCCATTTCTTCCTGCCGACGACCGGAAGTATTACACCTTCGATAAAAAAACACACAATGGGTTCATACTTGAAAATGAAACACACAAATATAAATTGATACCCAAAGCCATTTTATTGCCAGACACTTGTCAGTCCACGTAAAATGATCAAATCCTTTAACTCTTCCGGTATATTAAATGTCACAAGTATATAGATTGATGGCATTTAACAACTGCAGGGAGACACAATTAATTATGTTTTTGTATGGGAAAACACTAGTGATACTCTGACATGGGAAAATGAACTGTACCAACAATGTTTCCTCATTTTAGCCAAAACTGTGGTTGGGCTAAACAGACGAGACTAGAGTCAGCTTTAGGCACATATTTAGGATGAGATAAAATTAGATAAGATATAATTTTATTTCGAAACCGGTAACCACGAAGGTTGAATTGCTTTCGAAATTGCGAAATTATACCTTTTTCTAAACGAAATATTTTGCAAATTTAAGCCTTTTTATTTTTTAAAATAAACAAATAGATAAAGAAAATGATAGGCCACAAAAGGCCACTGCATAATACTGGAATAGTCTCAGTCGAGAGAATTTAATGCTCCCAGTATCGAAGAAGATCGAAATAATCCAGCTATGTTGCGAATTCGAAGTAATATAAGCCCACACCCGAATGAATATCGAGTCACAACTTGCATTATACAAAATAACTATTTTAGAAAAGCAAGCTGGCAGATATTATTAAGATTGACTTACAACTGTAGTTTCAAATAATAGGAAAAAAAAGAGAAAAATAATGCAGAGAAAGAATCAAAAAAAAATCTGACAATAACTACCAAAAAAAGTATATTTATGCTAACCGGGTTTTCTACTGGCTAGAGTATTGAATGTGATAGAAGAAACAGTAGTGTCTCTTTGACTAAAGCAGAACAAAAACGTCGATTATTTTTGGAGTGTGCACAATAAATAAATTGAATATGCAGAGGGCACAAGTATCACAGAATAAGAAAATATATTGAAATTTATGCAAAAATATGTAATTTTACATTTGTGATACAGATAGAGTATGAAATGCAGTTTTGTTGAACCGAGCACTGGAATTGTTGTATTTGTAAGACACCGAATTTTAGATTATGGAATACGTACTATGAGCTCCAGTCAAGTACTGCGCTGCCACCAGGCACAGTACGTCAGTAGATTGTGTTATAGCTTTAAGTGTACTAATGAACTTTATAAAATGATCTTTCTATTGCGCAATTATTGTAAAAATGCTTTATTCCCGTAAACCTAGATGCGCTACCATGTAGCAGTTAGTTTTGTGAACCATGTAACAGTTAAATTTCATAAACCTTTCAAGCTCGTTAGAAATTAGAAAAGTACCCCCAAGAATTTCTTCGTGGTTGACAAAACAAAACGGGATGCTGCTTAAGAGCGTTTGTTTATTTCTGTACAAATTGAGACTAACCCTACTGACAACGCGGGCGTGATGCAATGCTCTCAGGATGCACGGTTTTGTTTAGCTTAGAAAAGCGGGTGATATTATTGGATGACAAAATTTTAGTGTGGAAATAATGTGTGTTCATTTGCTCTTTGATTAATATAGGGACAGAGTTAAGGAATACCTTACTGCGGTATGAAATTCAATGCACACATAAAATTAAGGGTAAAAAGTGTACCGTCCTGAATCGGGAGATGACTACAATAATGAGATTTGATCAATAGATAAACAAAAAGACATTTCAAGAGACCGACTGAAAGTATCAGAAATTCAGGCGTGTCCAAAATATCGGGTCTTACTGTGTTTTATGTATTTAATCATTTACTATTTTAATTCTTTCAGCTATACCTACGTGCATACATATATATTCCATAGAGTGTTTTGCCGCACTGCTGCACATGTTTAATTTCATCCTAACTTAATCTGGCATTTTTTCTGTCCGCATTCTTAACCTTAAGTAAAGTGTGGTTTTAATCTATTGATTAGTTTGAAATTTCTGGTAAAAAACCAGGTTTATTGACTGGTAAAAATATCATAATGTTTAGAGTTTGATAAATTTATAATGACAATGTGCATATATCGAGCAGACAATGGTTTAGCTTTTACAAGACTCAATTGCTTATAATGATTATTTTTGGCAGGCTCAACTTTTTCAATTTGTGAGAATAGAATACAGTTTTGTCAGCTGAAATTGAATTGAGCAGTATGAAATGTCTGCTCAGGTGATTCTAAAATTGTTTCCAAAATATTTGACATGGAAACATTCGCTCTCAAAAAATTTGTTACAATCAAGCATTACCAATTGGAGTTATCATTTTGTGAAAAGAATTTGAATGTATTTTGTTCCTAAGTCTATAAATGTATATTATACGCGTATATTATTCATTACATTTTTATTTTAAACTTATAGAATTTACAATTTGGCGATATCTTTCAAGCTTCATTTTTACACTCTTACCAGGATCAATATATGGAGTTTTTAGAAAGCAATTTTTTTCCATCAACAAGAATTCATAAGCTGTGTAGGACACGGAATTTGAGTATGCCAAGGCGCTAGGATATAGGATATCTCGTAATGGAACATTTAAACTTTAAAGCTCATTATGTATGTTACATTGAATTATCAAAGAAGATGAGTTGACAAGATTCATCTTTCAGTATCGCGTCAGAAAAAAACGTAAGAGTACTGCACAGAGAATGCGTTCAATTGTTGTTCAGATAGTGCTATTTTCTGCATTTAGTACTGACTTCTTTTTAAACGTCAATATTTATTGTCAATCTTTTCGTTAATTTTCCTGGAAGATTGTAAGTTACCATTTGGAAAGGTTTCTGTGACGGTACTTCCTACTGTTTTATGTCCCAATTTAAAAAAATATTAAAAACATCTAAAACCAGCAGGCAGTTTACTAATAGCCTTAACAGGAAGTTGTTCAACGTACTCGGCACTTTATTTTACATAACGCTTTAAATTACAAAGTTAAATCTGAAAACCTACTTATCACATCTATTTGAGCCATATTAGTGCCTGGAAGGGGACCGCTTCACATTGTTAAGCTTGCTGAATTCACCAAGTCTGCGAGCTGGTTGTTTGCAATTCATGAACGTGGTGAGCTTTTGTGATCTGTACAGGAAAATCACAGTGTAAGCAATAAATGATTTTCTAAAATGAAGGTAACCAAGAATTGGAGCCTTTACCAGGAAATCTTTCGGACTTAGGAAACATTTTGTTATCTATTTTCATTTTTTATCTCTAAAAGAAGATATAGAGGCAAAAAACGCTGTAGCACAAACAGATAAAGTATTGAAGTACTGTGAGTTTTTAACGGCATTCGCCTTTAAAACGAAACTGGTGAGCTTTTCAGCTCCTGAGCCAGTTTTATGAACTGGTAATGATCTCCTTTAGAAGAAATTGCTGTATAAGGTCTGCTTTCCGTCTCGAGCCCAACTTGAAAGAGCCCAGACAAAATATCAATATAACTGAAGAAATGTGATTTCTGAAACCCTCTATGAAGTGGCAAAGGATGGACAGCAACACTTGATCACTCATCCTCCTGTAATTCATTTGTTTCAACTGGAGCCTTAGGATCAGGCCAAAATTTTATGACAATATCCAGGGGACTCGACTCAATCACAGCTTTTTCACACCAGTCACACCATCGTTCTCAAATATAGAATAACGATCTTTGATAGATAGGCCTTGTTCCTGGCCTAAGCTCGTGATTCAAAAGTTCCCTAGCTCTCACCGTCCAACGAAAATGCTTTTCATTGGTTTGCAAGAATTTGATCACCTGATCGTTTTGCTCTTCAGTCGGATCTGATTGAGTCAAGTCAATACATTCTTTAAGTCTCACACGAGCTTCGTCAAAACTAAGGCTGTGATGCTGTTTTTGAGTAGACACAGTTTTTGTAGCATCGGGATTTGTTTTAATAGCTGAATTACCACTAGAGACAAGATTCCCGAATGATAAATCATTATTTTCATCGGAGTCTTCGAGAGGCTGATGCCATTAGCCGAGCTAAGGTTCCTACTTTTGTATTGGCCTTGAACTTTATTGGTGATTTCAGAGAATTATGTAAATCTTTGAAGTATTAAGGGTATTAAGGGTGTTGGCCTTGTATTCCGGCGTTTGAAACCGTCTATTGCATTTGAACCTTTGCAACTGATAACAATGAAAACAATTTTCTGTTTGTCGCATTCATCGGGCACAAACAAAGTGTACTTGTCATTGAGTTTGATGATGTTCTTAGAGAACTCAACAGCAGCGCCTTTTTACTCAAGAAATGTTCTTCCCAAAATAAAATCAACTACCAAGTCTTCAACAATATATACCTTTACTTCAAGCCTGGATTTTTTGAGATGAACTGAAATAGCTGAAGTGTCTTTAATAGATAATGGGGCCCTTCGGCCGACTGAGCCTGATGGAATTTTGAATATTCAACATCAGTTTTATCGCATTGCTTAAAACGACTGAATGCGTCAGCACTGATTTAGTGCAGCGGCACCGGTAATCTGGAATGGGCTGCCTTCCCAAATCAGAAACGCTGACACTGTAGCCCTTTTAAGAAGCAACTTAAAACTCACTTATTTCGCGAAGCATACTGCTAATTTTTAACTGGTTTTAGTCATGTAAAGCGCACAGAACAATTTGTTTATGCTGCGCTATATAAGAACATCTATGAATGAATGAATGAATGAATGAATGAATGGTGCAGTTACAATTCGCACCCGTGTCGAAAAGAGTGTACAATTGCACATCATTGCTACATTTGATGCTAATATGGGAACTATCACTCAGATTTAGAATAGGACATACTTGGGGTTGTTGAGTATTCTGTCTTGTGTGTTGTTGTTTGTTTGCTTTTAAATTATTCATTTGGGTGTAAGCGTCACGATTTTCTGAATTGACAGGAAGATGGCATCTTTCTTTGCGGTGGTTGTTTGAATCACAATTCGTACATGGGACGCCGTTTCCGCAGACGGTTCCTTTTGTTATGAGTTATTCACATAATGTGCGATACCAAAAACTAATCATCAAAGAAAATAAAAGTAAATGCGCCGCATATACCTCATGCCCTCAAACTTATGCCCCACATTCAATTTGTTTTTCTCACGCACCTCGTACCTCTCACCTACTTTATTCATGCACCTTAAACCCCTCAGACCTCATGTACCTCATGCCTCTTCTGGCCGTATACCCATTATGCTCCTTGTGCACCTCTTGCACTTTACATCTCTTAAGCATACTGTTCTCCTCATGCTTCTCATGCCCCTCGTGCCTTCATGCACCTTATACACACCATACCCCTCATGCACCTCATAAACACCATGCCTTCATGCAACTCATACATACCATGCCCATCCTGCATTTCATACATACCATACTCCTCATGCACCTCCGACACCTGAAGTCCCTTACGGTCTTATGCAGCAGATAACTTTCATGTACCTGATGTGTCTTATGCTCCCCATGCCTGATCAAACTTCTGCTTGTCGAGTGACATAATTGTGCATTTCCATTCTTACAGTTATCACATATAATGCAATACAGTAAGTACAAAAGTATGATATTAAAAAGTCAGTAAAACAAGGATTGAAAGGATTTTACATACACAACTGAACTGAATTGCTTAGAAATTAATATTTTAGAAAATCTTGCAGTGTCTTGGTTCTCCCCGGTATTTCAACAAATGAGGATATTTCAACAGTGAAGAAAGTGATGAAACATTGGTTAAAGAAATGCTTTGTACAAGTAAACTTGAAATTATAAACTAAAGCATAATAACAATGCCTCTTTTTTGTGGCCAAATTCACTAAAATTTTCACTGTGTTAATTAAACAATTTCATATAAATTTTCGTTAAACTACCTATTTACAAGAGCCCGAGCCATGTTCGAACCTTGGAGCTTAGGATTACCAGATCACAGCTCTAACCAACTGAGCCAACTACTACCACTAAAGTTGCATAGATGTTTCAACGAAACCATTTCTTACATGACGGAAGTCAAAACAACTCTTACATCTCCAGAGATAAAACTCATTGTCTGGCGTTTTAACAATATTTCACATTTTGATATACTCTCTAGACATTTTATAGGCTTTTAATGACGTTTATATCTTGCAACTCATCTATTACAGTTTTGTTCGAAAAGCCACTAACTGAATATTAAAGGAGACTCTTCAGCAATCAACATTTTATAATTTACGTGTGGAGCAGCTCCATTTACAGCAAAGAATCCACAAACAAGGCTGCAAACGAAACGTTGGAATTCTTTGCTAAGTTACAGCTCCGAAAGCAATATTCTAAACGATTGGGTGTGGATTGTGTGTGGATTGTTTTTATATGAAAACATGCTATTTTTGCAGAAAGCTATGAAAAGTATACCCTTTATCAAAGAAATGTTATCCAAAATATAGGAGGATCTTCAACCCTGCCTTCATCTTAATCCGTCTGATGTTACCGTTTACACCGACAGTTACAAAATGTCACAAGAAATGGCGAAACTGAAACAAACTGCTTCTGGAAAAGATATATGCAAATTATGTTAATTTTTACTTTTCTGTTCTTATTGACCTTATTGAACACATTACATCTTCTGCACTTTTTTGTGAAAAACTCATAGGCGAAATAAACAATAAACAAATAAATGAAAAAAATCGATCAGTTGGTTGTTCTCATTCATTTGATGTTGGACAGAGAGAAAATATAAAACTGCTAGCTTGCTTCTCAACTCATATGATTCGGACGTAAGACCGCATTTGAAGAAGAAACGCCCAGAAAACTATATAAAGGAACATTTATTAAAAAAGCTTGATAACCAGTTTTCTTTTCTCAAGCACATATATAATTATTATAAAAAGACACTCAAAAATAAACATAAAAATCTTGCGTAATGTAACTTACGTAGAAAAGACCTCGCACGTACTACAAAAGAATTTGTATTTTTGTGTTGCAAATATTGATCGAACACGAAATAAACAATCTATTGGACTTAAAACCTCAAGTTTTAAAACAATGCCTATGTGTCAGTCATTAACTGTAGGATATGATTTCCTAAATCTACATCAAGCTTCCTTTACCCATTTATAATTTACAACAATTTAATGACATTTGCAATATTTTGCACATCGATACAGTCTTCAGGAGTTTTAGGACTTTTTGAGGAGTTTGAAATTTTCTAATGGCTTGTTGAAGTTTTTTCAAGAGGCAATAACAACAGAATGCGGGTCTGTTTATTGTGTATGTTCATTAATGAAATGATTTGTTTTTGTTTTCAAGTGAACAATATGTGAAATCATTCAAAAGAGTTGGACCCGCTCACGTTATGTAGGAATCGATAAAAACCCCAAAGAACTGTAGTTTTTGCCTCACGATTAACAGTTTCCTAAAAAAAGATCATAGTTTTTCAAAGCTATTCTCTAAATTATATTTTTCAAATAGTTACCGTAATTTATTTCCTGAAGCAGTCTGAGAGCGGGAGCACTAATGGATTCGAGTAGGAGATAGGAGCACCAGTAAAAGCATGTAGGGGGTAGGAATACCAGAAAGACCATATAGGAGTTATGAACATAGGCAGGAGTATGTAGGAGGTAGGAATGCTAGTAAGATCGTGTAGTGGGTAGGAACACTACAAAGAGCATGAATGTTGTTAATATGATCAAATAGGAGGTAGGAAACTCAGCAGCTTTATGTTGCAAGTAGGAAGACCAGTACTTTTCGTAGAACACAGAAACAGCAGTAGTAGAAGAGAGAAGCATCCGTCGGTGTCAGTAGGAGGCAGAATGTTAGGGCACAATTAAGAGTGAGTGGGAGATAAGAGCATTATTATGAGGGAGCAGGGCGTAGGTCAATAGTGAAGGCAACTAATACGCAGGATCTCCAGTAGGAGAGCGCAGGAGGTTGGAACATCAGTTGTCCCTGGTAGTCTTCTAGGGCGTTTTCCCGATCCCGGTAAATTTACACTCCATTACATCTAATTGGGTAGTTGTTAATTATTTTTATTCTGCTACTACCCACTGTTTTAAAAAACTTCATTTAAAATAAATCCAGTTTGTTAAGTTTTTCCTTCGTAGAAAGGACATCGTGCTTGAATTTTACTTTTTATTTAGACATCTACATAACCAGAAAGCTACTAATATTCCTTACGATATTCTTAGCTACAAAGTAGGCTTAAATAAAAGAGACAAATCACTTTCCTAAATCTGACGAAGACTGTAAAAGCGTGACTATCGAGTGTGGCAATTTTTAAACAAAGTTGTGGCTCATTCAAATACTTAAAACTTACGTGCAATTTAATGAAGCTCGAATAAATTCAATTTACAAAAAAAATTTCTCGGTGAAGGCTTGTTGAATTTGGGGTATGTTAATTAATGAAAACACCACAGTCCTCAAAACTGAGTTACTGCAATACATATGATTTGTAAACAAAAAATTTACAGAGGTTTTATCACTATGCCAAAACGAAGCAGGCCATTACCCCCCCCCCCCGGTGATTACCCCCCGGCCATCACCCCCGGCCTTTACCCCTCCTAGGTGATAACCACCCGGCCATTACCCCCGGCCTTTACCCCCTTAGGTGATTACCCCCCCCCCCCCCCCCAGGTGATAACCCCCCCATACATTCCTGTTCTGCAATTTAAAAATAATTAATTAAAACAAATAATATACCAAGCTTCGGAGATTTGAAATTTAGTGGATATAAAAGATGACATGGAAATATGATCTCTGATCCCTTTCATCCTCTGTCAGATATAAGGTACGATGAAAGGAATAAAAGCAAAAGTGGATTTATATTGATGTCATTCAAAATTACAAATTGACTTTTTCGATTGCAATGAAATTTAATTTTATTGCAGTTGAAAAATACAATAAAACGAATCAGGTCATCCCTCTCATCTTTTGTATGTCTTTCAATCCTGCGCCATGACAAGAACATGAACAAGTCGATTGATTTGGTTATAAAATTGCAATTCAAAGTCAATTGCAATAAACTGATTCGGTTATATGCATGAACATTAATTCTCAATCTGAAAATTCATTGCATTCGACTGCCCTATGATGTCCGTTGATGAAATAAATTAACGAACAAACGTGTTCATTTAAAACTTAAAAACACCAATGGTGTTGTAGGAAGGGGGGGGGGGCTGGTCATCTTTGCCCCAAGATATGATCTAATAAATATATTAACCGTTATGCATGTTTCTATCGGAGGGGGTGGTATCGGCCGGGGGGGGGGGGGTAAAGGCCTAAGGGGAGCAAAGACCGGGGGGTAATCACATCAGGGGATAAGGGCCGGGGGGTACGGGCCGGGGCGGGGTAAGGGCCGGGGGGGGGGGGTAATCACCTAGACTCATGCCAAACATTGTGTGAACCATGGGACCGGTTGTTGACAGGATACAATACGCTGTCTGACAATCGTTGATGGGATACAATGCACTGTTGCATAATTGTTGATGGGATACAATGCACTGTCTGACAATTGTTGACGGGATACAATGCACTGTCGAATAATTGTTGGCGGGATACAATGCACTGTTGAATAATTATTGATGATATACAATGCACTGTCTTACAATTGTTGATGGGATACAATGCACTGTCGAATAATTGTTGACGGGATAAAATGCACTGTCAGGTAATTGTTGGCGAAAAAATGAACTGGCGGACATTTAACGGGGTACACTGTCACATCAAACACGTGTGCACACTCCTCCTATACAATTAATTAATTGAAAGTATCAAGCTGACACGTTTTGAGCATATTCTCGGTCTTTGTCTTGCTCGAGTTTTAAATGTCTAATCTGATATAATTAAAAACATTTTGATTTTTATATTAATTATTATAATAGTTAACATATAGCGTTTTTCTTATAATAATAGTTATGTTAATATGACATGATATTATAATGCTAACATAGTTTAACGCTTCTAATTTTAGTGTAGTTATTTTATTTATTTATCATCAATATTCGTTACAAGAAAGGGTACTTTAAATCTGTAATGACATTCAGGGGAAAAAGACACAATGGTACTTTCAACTCCTGTCCGGACGGCATATATACAACTCGTTCTCACTCTTGCTGCAGTTGTATATTGTAATTAATTAAAGACGTTACTCAGCAATTTATACCCAAGTTGTATTCGTGTTTCCAGTAGTTCTTCTTAGCAATATTTTCTATATTTTATTTTAGAGTGTTGACAAATTCGGTTTTACAAATAGCATGGTGAGTGATTCATCTAAAAGCTGAAAGGAACTACCCCGACTTCGGTTCAACTCTAACACATTCTGTTAGAGTATTTTCATGTAATTCGCAAGTGTGAGTTTCCCGTGGCTGATGCAATAAAATAAAGCACTGGGTTTATATGGGTTTTATATACTCTTTACCCTTTTAGAAACATGTTCTATCTAGCTTTTACGAAACGTTAACAAGGTCTTTGATTTTTATACAAAAAGGGACTCGGTATTCTAGTGAAAATAAATTATTCCACTGATTTCTCTTATTCCTGTTTAATCACAGTAAAAGTTTAATTATTATTGAAGAATATCTAAAAATGTTTTGTAAGTGCAACAATATTTAACTGTAACAAATCCTTTTAAATCATAAATTCAAACCAAAAAAACCAAGAGGAATAAATATGGCTACAACGAAGAAGCACACAACATGTTGTCAACTCTATAGACACACTTGGCCATAATTGTGATTAAAGTGCAGTGTACCCGTAGCTTCGACCTTGTAACCAAAGGATTCAACATCCATGGTCTTAAAATTTGTTCTATAAGGAGCAACATAGTAGGACTGAAAAGGCAAATCTTTTAAAAGCTTGTTTCTTTGAAGACTAGGTGGAAGAGCCAAAAATGGGCAGTTTAGAATTATCTTATAGCGGTTTACAAGGACATGTCTGCAGCTGAAGCAGCATAGAAATAGGCAGTATGAAAACATCATCATCATCATCATCATCATCATCATCATCATCATCATCATCATCATCATCATCATCATCGTCATCATCATCATCATCATCATCATCATAATCATCATCATCATCATCATCATCATAGTGTTTCTTGTAACGCGCTTATTTAGCCGAGCCACTAAGTGGACAATTGTAAGCTTTCCTAAACAAGTGTGTTTTTAATAAACCTTTAAACTGAGTTAATGAATGAGCATATTTTATGTGTTTTGGTAGAGCATTCCAGAGCTGTGGGGCAGAGTGGCTGAATGCCCTTTGACCATACTTCAGCCTCGTTTTCAGTTCGTTCAATACCATTGAGTTTGCAGAGCGTAGCAATCTACTTGGCTTGTATGGTATCAGCATCTCCTTAACATAACCCGGGGCTTTATTGTTGAACGCCCTGTATGTGATAAGCAAGATCTTGAATTCAATGCGCTGAGGGACAGGCAACCAGTGCAAGGAGATGAGGATAGGGGTGGTTCTCTCATACTTCGGGGCGCGTGCAATGAGACGTGCTGCTGCTCGCATAACATGCTGTAAGCTGTCGATTATCTTCGCTGGTTAATTAACTAACAGGCTATTACAATAGTCCAGCTTAGATATCACAAGGGCGTGCACAAGCGTTTTTGCAGCGTCATGGGTGAGAAACCGTCGAATTTTCTTTATCCAGTTCAGATAATAAAAACATGATTCCCTTATCTGCTGAACATGTTTTTCCATTGACAAATGATTATCGAGAATTACACCAAGATTTTTTGCGTGACCAGCTGCTTGGATACAATCGCTTGACACTTCCATGCTGTCAACTAAGATCCGAGACGTATTTCGTTTACTACTCACGACCAAAAATTCATTTTTATTGCCATTGATTTCAATTTATTGTTCAGCATCCACTTCGAAATTTTGCATATCCCATTTTCGAGCTCCTCTTTGGCTGTAAATTGTTCTTCTTGATGTTTAAGGTTGAAACTTTTAGTTGCTTGTGCATCATCCGCGTACATATGGAACATGAGTAACAACAGTCTAAAACATGCATTATAGAAAGAACACTAGGGAATGTTTATTTGTCAAATATGACATATTTGACAATTAAAATGATAAAATTCCATGGTAGGTATCAGCCTGAAAGATGTTCATCAACTGGTCCAAAAATCTAAGCTTCCAGTTGGCCTTTCGCCGCATACTCCGCATGATTTATGTGTTTTTTTTTAATTTTTATTTTTAATAAACTTTGAAATACCCAAACTGACTTAGTTCTGAATAAAAACATCCACTGTGCTTAACACTGAAGTGATGGAGTAATGGCGCTGGTGACAATGCATACATTTAAACTGGCAGTAAATGCTGAATTCGTTTGTAAACTATTGCGAGTATACTGGATATGATATCACTTGTATTAAAGCCTTATTGATAGATTTTAAAGTAACTTGAAATCATAGAGAAAAAGAACCAGTTTTTGGTGAGGGCGTGTTACGTTTTGCTTGCACGCAGGGTGTGATCAATATCGTAAAGCAATAAAACGAGACTGCAGCTTTTTGCACAATTATTTAAAAATGAGTGTTTTTTACTTAGAAGTTGATTCTTGTAAAAAGCTCTGATGTTGTAAGAATAACTTAAACAGGATAGAAAGACAAAATATGGCAACATTTGCTCTTTTTGTCATTACAGTGTTTTTGCCTGGTAAGAATTAAGAATTAAATTAAAACTAAATTAAGAACATGAGCTAAACATACATTAATTAGAACTTATTAAGACAAGATACATATAAAATTTTAACTTTATATCAAATGAGTGATGAATTATACAAGTTTAACTATTGCAGACTTATTACCTCTCAGATAACCCAGATATATATATATATATATATATATATATATATATATATATATATATATATATATATATATATATATATATATATATATATCTTCATACAGCGCAGTAATTAAATAAATTAAAGACATTAGCCTTATTTAACTATTTAGAAGTAGCTACATAATTGTTGCCAGGAAGGATTGAATATTAAAAACACACATGTTCGATTTACTTTTTTTCACTGGAAATCAGATAGCTATGGTATTTGCAATGATCTCGGTCAGATGTTTTTAATCATGTTTATTATTTTTTAATTTATTTTTTGATAGTCCCAATACAGATACACCGAAATATTTTATTTATTCACAATTAAGTGAAATTCTGTATAATGCAAACACCCACAATTTTTAGAATATAGAAGCAGTCAATTAAAAGGCGGCTCTTCGACCCAGTTAGAGGTTCATCATAATATATAGTTCGAAGGATATATATCTTGCATAACCCTAGCACCACCCGTAACTTTGACTGGATTGATAACATCCATTACAGCCGCTTACCTCTTTTAAGGTCCTTTAAATCTTCACAACCTCTCATCCAGTGTTGAAGCATATTCAAGACGAAGAAGAATAATATTTGTTTAGTATGATACTGTACTGTGCTTTGTTGAACAGTGCTCTATTGTATTGGGTTTTATTGTACAGTAATGCTCTGCGTTGTACCGTATTGTGTTAGGCTGTACTGTATTATACCGTCTTGTACTGTATTGCATGGTATTGAACTTATTCTACTATGTTCTATTATGCTGTATCGTATTGTAATGTGCTGTACTTATTTGTCTGTGTTGTATTATACTATACTTTATTATATTGTACTGTATTATGCGGTTTTTTGTAACCTTGTCTGGTATTTTGTTTAAATCTATCTAATATTAGTTATTTTATTTTTATTTTTCTCAACTTGTAAGAGTTGTCTAAACTTGCAATTCCCTTGAAAGTCCCAGGGTAAGCAGGTATTGATTTTGTTTAAGCATTTCAGGATTACATCATAGCAAGGTTAGTCGTTTTTCGTGACTCAAATGGATTTTAGTGAAACATTTGGATTTGATCCTAGTAAACATTTGTCTTCACACAATCTTCATGCTTCCTGGTAGTATCTTATCATTATCTATTGCGGATAAACCTGTGGTTAGGTGTATTTGTTGCTATTTTTGGCTAGCTGAAACAATCGGAGAGAGAAAGAGAGAGAGCCAAGCCCTGCTTGCCATTCCAGAACCTCAGAAACTCAAACGTTTGGATTACTTAACCAATGTTTTTCAGAAATGACATAACCGCCCCCGTCACCCAGGATGTTTGTTGGTTGCAGTCCTCTCGGGGACGCTAGGGTCATAAAAGAAAGTGCTCATGATTTCGAGACAAAACGTTTCTCGAGCCCATTATATATCAGCTAATTTCCATCTTGACAAGTCTTGAATCCAATCGTTATATCTCAGATTTTATTTAATAAATCGTGGCGTTTTGTTGATTTTTTAAACATTTCGCGTATATTTGTAATTGCACTACACATTCATGTTGTCTTTTTGTGAAGTGTTTTTGCCATTAAAACGCAACCAAATCAATATCTGAACCTAAGTGAATTTTAAAGTTCGTTACTGCAATTAAAGTACCTCAGATGTAAGCTTACAATGGTCTTCTTTTCCAGAAATTACCTCATTAGCTTTCATTCCCTTGCTATTTGACATACATTAAATTCTCGTTAATATGAACTTGTGTTGAAATGACTTTGCAGTAAAAAGGATGTTTCTTTTATTTATCTGTTGAAAAAGCCTGCTGATACAACTTTTACATTTTAATTCGCGTACGCGAAATTTTAGATTTATTTATTTATTTATTATGGAACTTTGTTTTGACAAATCAAACTATTTGACAGCGTTTACCATTTATCACAAAAAATAACAAAATGTAAACAAAGGCTTCCTCTCACTGGCTACCATCAATTAAAACACATACAAAAGGTATGCACATACACACAGCGAAATCTGCATACAATATAAAATACATATATAGGTATTAGAATCATATAATATTTTAATATTTTTATATGGCGACTTTCCAGTTAAAGCAACTGCTCAAACCGCTTTGCATCAAGTTTCGAACATACATTACAGTCATAGTTATTTTAATCAAAGATTACTATTAATTCGACGTGCTCATACATTGTTTCTTTTAGTCCCTATCTGTCGCTTTAAATATTCCTAGGTAGAAGGCCAAACCGTCCTCTGTTAGAATCAGAATCAGAATCATGTTTACTGGAACTCATTGCATGCTATTAACTTGCATGAAAAAACTTTAAGAAATTTTTAAATTAATAAAAAAAAGTTTGTTAGAAGTTAGAAGTTTATCTTAGTTTAAGCTTGTAAATTAAATAAGCAGTACTGTATGAAAGAATTTTTGCATTTGGCGGTTCTATTTGTGGCAAGGAAAGTTTATTAGCTGATCGTAGAGTATAGCTCACATTTCGAGGAGATGCAAAATTTTATTACAGTGCAAAATGTTATTTGGGTCTTGCTTTTGTAAAAAGAACTTCTGGCATAGTTTGAGACTTCTTTCCTTTATAGATATTGGGCTACTTTTTCTCATTCCATTTCTGCAGTTTAATTCTGGGAAAACTATTTTAATTGCCCTTTTCTGCACTGCTTCTAGTGCAATTTCTTGTTCTTTTAGCTGTACTCCGTGCCTGTACCGAATACTCTAGTTTGGTGCGTACTGTGGCTTTGTAAAACATAGTTAGGCCGTTTTAATTGAATTTTGCTGGTTTTAGTTGTTTCAAGTAGTACAGTTTTGATGATGAGCTTGAAATTATGTTTTGCACGTGGATTGCACAACTTTTGATTGTGAGGCTTAGCAGGTACTCGAAGTAACTTGATTAATTTCAATACTATTTAGTTTTATCCTTTTTAACCAGTTAATTAATATCTGGGGAACTTCTAATTTTTGTAGTTTGTCTAAGATACTATGGTTCATTTTGTTGAATGCTTTGGAGTAATCGAGGAACAAGACTCACTATTTTATTTGTATCCAGAGCTAAGCTTCATTTGTGCAATAATTCCACCAACAAGTGTGTTTTCGAAATCCCTTTTTATTTCCATATTGTGTTGTCTTCAGTTTTTTATCGGTATATTGTTTCAGTTTTGATATTGTTTTATCAATATCGACGTTAGCGATATTGATCGAATGTCTTTTTCTATTATTTCTTAAAGGGATCTTTTTTTGGCACAGGTGATATTATTGCTGTTTTCCATTTTTCTGGCGTGTAACCTTCTTGGATTGGGCTGTTGAAGATGGCTGTTATTGGTGGTGCTATTATTGGGGCTAAGTGTCTCAAAATCCAAGGCAATTAGGACCACGTGCTTTTCCTACTAGTTTCATCTTGGCAAGGTTATCTTCCTTTTCTTTAATCGTTACGATGAAATCTTCTTCAATCGTTTCTTTTTCGGTACTTCTTTACGTCGATATCTGGTAGATGACTTCGTACACTGTAAAAGTAATCATTTAATTGATTAAGAGATGTTGTATCTGTTTTTATCCGGGATAGTTGTTTTGTATACCTCAACCAACTTCTGTTATCACAGGTTTTTAACCACTCTATTGAATTTTTTTTGAAAGGTTCCTTTTAGTTTCCTGTTCATACGATTTATTTAATTCCTCATTTTTTAACGTGTTGAGATCTTGTGCTTTTGCTGCTTGTCGTAGTAGGGGCATTCATTTACATTTGAAGTTAAACCAGGGTTTTTCTTGTGTGTGTGAGTTTTAATTGTTTTAAATTGAAAATGTGTATTTATGAGATCCGTTATTATTTTGTAGAAAGTTTCAAACTTTTCTTGGCATGTTTGTCACTAAAAACACATGTCTAGTTAATTCTTTTCAGGTTATATATGAAAAATGCTTTGTCATTTTCTCTTTTCACTCTTAAGGATCTTGTGGTAGTGTATTCTCTTGGATTAGAGTACATGGGCTTTGGTGTTACGATATATGATTCGTGGTCTGACAGTCCAAAGCCTGGTCTTATCTCTCAATCATTGTAGCATTCATAGAGGTTCGTAAAACATTTATCTCCTCTGGTCGCCTTTTTAACCATTTGTTTAATGTTTCTGTTTATGGTGTGCTTATCTTTAAATGCGTTAAATTCTCCTGATATGACGATGTCACTTGACGTTTAGTCTGCTACACTTTAAACATTTGTCAAATCGGTTTGCTAATTGTGGGTGGTATACGACATACACGCAGATTGCTGTAAATCCTCTGGGTAGTTAAGCTGGTCTGGTTTTTATCCAAACTGATTCTATTTCTTCATTTTCTAATCTTTCCATTCTTTGATATGGTATATCTCCTTGAATGTAAAGGCCTATTTCTCCTTCTTAAATTTTTCTGCCTTTTCTTACTATCTAATAAGTGTTTATTTGTGGTGGATCTTCAGGTGTATCTTCATTTAACCATGTTTCAGTTATTGCACATATATCAATATTATTTCTATGTAGTTCATTTTTTGTGGCCTGTGTGTCATTTGCAGTTGTAATTTGGGAAATAGTACTTTCAATGTTTCTCAACCGTGATTCAATTCTTTTCATTTGTTGTTCCATTGCCGTATAACCTATTGCTCCTGGCTTTGGTGTCGTAAGTTTCCCAGTGAGCGACAATGACAGGTTCGGGGGTTTGTCTGCTGTTGAGTTTTTAACTCGTTTATTTCTTTGTTTACTTCGGGCGCAAATGTCAGCAAATTGTCAGTTTATATACACTATAAATTGTTTTAACTCTTTGTATGAAAATATCGAGCTTTCTCTTCCTTAATACGCATTTTTATAACAAAAAGCTGCTATTTTCGAAAAGTGTTGCTAAGTATTCGAACCAGATGATAGCTAAAACAGGTGTAAACATCTAAGTGCAAGAAATAATTTAACCAATTATATTGACAGAAACACGGCAAAACATCCATAAATAGTGTTTGTCTTTTTTCTGTTTTCTTTGAGGGTATTTTTGTTTTGAAGAAATGTTTTATTTTAAATTTTGTCTATGTTGAAACATAATTCCAATGGCGGATGCCTCCAGATAATTTACACTTGGGACATAATCCCAACGAGGTATTGCGTTAGCAGCCATTTCCTAAGCTTTTCTTCCTTTTTTTTTTTTCTTTTTTTGCTTTTTTCTCTTCTCGTTTTTTCGTTTTCCTCTTAAACTTTCAAGACCGTGAGGGCTATCAGCTTCATACTAGGTCACTCATAGCGGTGTTGGATCCACTAAAAAAATGTTGAAGTTTGACGTTCCATGACGGCATGAAAGTTTTCAAGTGAAATATCCCAAAACCGGTGGCAGCTACAGCTTTGGAGCAAGTACATCCCGGTGTTACTCTTTTTCAAGGAATATTTTGATGACCTTATTTTGACGTGCGACAAAATGACATGAATCTTAATTTTTATGTAAATACGGTTTAAGTACGGTTTAAATCTGAAGAATAAAAAATGAAATAAAATGTTATTATAAAAACCGTGGCCCCCTCAAACATAACCCGAACCAAATCCACCCTGCCAGTGTTACCAGTAAAACTTCTATCGCGCTAAACCAACAGTAGAGCTATACTAAACTTTACTTTCCTGCATAACCTTTTAATCTTTGACGTCATACCACAGCGATCAATTCTACAGTAACAACGCATTGCATTTACGAGCAATTGGTTAGCTCAACTCATGCATGACGATTTAAATTTCTATAGCTCTCTGTTGAAACTGTTTTGATCGAGAATGTAAAAGAGTTGTGTTTATTTCATAACTTCTTCAAAGAGACATCGTGCTTTAATCATTATGACTGGAAATTGATGTAATTGTATTTGCCATGTTTTCCCACGTTTTGGCACCGATAGCCTTCGGTCGCATGGGTTACAGCCACGGCATTTGCTCTGTCTCTGTCCGTCCGTTTGTAAGCTTTGCAAAATACTATTAGGACTTCATTATAGTGACGTTGTGCTCCTAAGTGTAAAGTTGTGCTACTCGATGTATAAACTGGCCTAGCTTTCTCTTGAATCACACAGTTGTTACTAAACCTTCTCGGAGCGAAAACTAGGCATAGCGTTCTGGTAAAGTCTGCATAGTCTAATTACTTGGCAATTCGTTTTAGGTCATTCAGGCTAATTTTAAGAAGTCTGACTCACTGGGACTTACAACAATATATGTAACATCTGTTAACTCAAGTTTATAGGAACTTTTTAGGGTTTGGAAAGTTTTGGAGGTTTACTTTCATTGTCTGGATGAATTTGAAAGTATAATTTTAAAGTTCATAGAATTTAAAAGTTTAAGCTTAGATGTGAGAGAATTTTGGAGATTTCAGGGACTCTAGATGGTGTTTGTGTGCTGGATCTGGATGTTTATTGTCATACTCTCACTTTCTGTTCGAGGTTTATAACGTGTTTATTTACCGGTTTGTATTTAATATAAGTGGTGAATTCAAGAGGTCTAACACTTTTAAGATACTTATTTGGGTCGGAGCAGCTTTGAAATACTCCGAGCAATTCTCTTGTGAGTTCATATAATAGATGCTGCTCATACTGATGTTTGAATAAGGTACGTCTGGTGGCGGCTCTATCGGTTCAGCCATATTTTCTACAAGTACAACTAGTCCATCCACAAAGCTGCAATATAAAGTTACTTCGCACTGACTTCAAGTCGGAAATGATAGTGTGGAAGACTAACCACCACCGTAACAATAGTCAGGTCTCAGGTCTTTAAACGAAACGAGTGCAAAGTGGAAAACGCGGAGCACTGAATAAAACTTACAACATTTTAGCATATTTGGCACTGCCGACCTCCACGTGACAGCTTTCTCCTCTTTGATTGGACGCTCAAGTTGGTGTACATAGCTCCAAATGTCCTCATAACATCCCAGGGAATGATTCCAGCATCTAAATGATGAATAATTTCAAGGCTGTAAATACTGAGTAAGCTTTCATTTTTGCTTAAAAAGAGTAAAAGTGAGTTTTTCCTTGTTTCTCAATTACATTTATCCTGTCCAAGCTGCCTTACATTTACTTGCAGCATACATGTTAATCATAATTTGATTCCTTCATGTTATGTTAATTCTCCACAGATTTTGCAATTCCATCATTCTCAGTTTCTTAGTTTTTACTTCAATATCTTCTTATCATTCTTGTGATATAAGATTCAATATTCTGTGATATTACGTTTTAGCCACTGAAACCTTACTCGAACATTCTCTGTCCATATGTACTCTGGCCAGTACTTTTCCACTAAATGTCGAACTTCTTGATAATAGCGTACTTGTTTTAATACAACAGTGTTGATATTCACCATTTTCACGTCATTCGCACGGCGTCTTTAAACTAAGTATTACCATGGTAATCACCATTACAACGTGTGCTTTACTAGTGAATAAAGCTGCTTGAATGGATAGTCTATAGATGTCTGAGAGACTGTCTGTAACAATGGTAAGGTTTTCATGTATTATAACTTCCTCAACGGTTTCAAACCTGCTTAGAAAGTACCACAAATCTTGACACAATTGGCCATTATTGTCTAATTACGAATGTGTAATTATGTTATTTAATTAGACTAGCTCTTCAATTTAAAACTTTGTGTTGAAAGTCCATGGGGTTTACATTGCAATTGGTAAAAAAAAATTATTTGTAGGCCAAGTGTTTGAAACTCACTTTCACACTTGTCATAGCAGTTTAGTGAAAATGTACAAATCTTCTAAAATATCACTATGTCACAATGTGAGATAACGGGTCATATCAAATGCAAAGTACAGCACACATTTTGGGCCTGGTAGATGAAATAGCGCAAATTTATGCCATATCACGTCATATCATGATAGGTTGTGTCATATTATGTTGTGTGATGCCATCTTATGTAAGCCATGTTATATTATTCCAGTAGTATGAAAACGTTGGTTCTACCGCACTTGCGGTAGAACCAACGTTGGTTCTACCGCACTTGCGGTAGAACCAACGTTGGTTCTACCGCAAGTGCGGTAGAACCAACGTTTGGTTCTGCTGCAGAACCAATGTTTTGCATTGCAGCAGAACCAACGTTGGTTCTGCTGCAGAATCGGCAGATGGTAGACAGACGGTCAGACGGACAGACGGACAGACGATAACTTTTTTTTTTTTTTTTTTTCCCATTTCCCACACTCTCATGCATACACACATATACCAACACCATGACTGTTTTGCTTATTTTTGTAATAAGTGGCGGCCGCTCTGAAAAGAGCAGCCTGGAGCTCACGCTCCTCATTGTGTTAGTTGTCTCCTCACTCTGGCAGAGACCACTGAGAAGCCCGACAAGGACACTTCCGCCTATGCCTCGCAATTGTAGCCACCGTGGATTTAAAAGTATCGTTCGATACAGAGCAGAAGTATGCCTGGATCCTCCCAGCTTCTGCACAATGTATAACATGCTCCTCAATACCGATATCGGTAGGTAGCACTGTTTTGCACATAGTGCAGGAGTTGGTGGATCCACCATTCAACCCGTTCAGAATTAGCATTACTTCTTCGATTTGTTCTTGGTTGGGTTCTTGGGCATTGACGGTTAAGCTACTCTTGCTTACAGAGGCAGAAGCGTCCTGCAAGTTCTCAGTAGAAGTCTGCACGGGTGAGGAGACGACGCTTGCAGTCCGCTTCCTCTTCCTTGGTGGAGATGGTAGTGGCAGCGGCAGTGGCAGTCGCGGTGGAGTTGTCACCGCAGCAGACTCCCTAGCAGGCTTAGGGGCTGGCTCAGCAGGAGCTACATTGACGGCTTGTTCAGGGGTAGGCTCTGGAGCTGTGACAGCGACAGGCTCTGGAGCTGTGACAGCGGCAGGCTCCGGAGCTGCATTGACGGCAGGTTCAGGCTCTGGAGCTGCGACAGCGGCAGGCTGAGGAGCTGCATTGACGGCAGGTTCAGGCTCTGGAGCTGCGACAGCGGCAGGCTGAGGAGCTGGCTGCAGGAACCCAGACCTCCCAAAGCGGTGACGCTGCTGTTGCTCCCGATACTTCTCCTCCATCTTCCTCAAGCGCAAGCGTTCATAGTCTAAGAATATCTCTTCTATCAAAGACACATCTCTTTCGGTTATGTTATAATGTTTGAGAGCCTCTGGAGTGAAAAGTTCATCCTTGTATTCCATACTTTTTTTTTTTTTTTTTTTTTTTGCAACGTTGCGTACTTGAAGCGGATGCGTACAAAATGGCGTCGTACAACTTGTAAACCGCAGCATTTCGTCATCTAAAGCCAGCGTAATCAGACCGCGTCATCTATAGCAAGCTTAATCAGATTGCGTAATCAGACTTCGTCATAAACAACGTAGACAATGGTGTGTAGCTTTTTGTTTGAGCAAATGGTTAGCAACCTGAGGGTCCCGGGATCGATCCCCCATCAGGGCAAAACTTTTTTTTCTGGTTTTTTGTTTTTTGTTTTTTGTTCACTTTTATGACTGTGTGACATTATGTGATAACATGTGACTGTGACATCATGTGACTCTGTAACATTATGTGACTCTGTGACTTTTTTATTTTATTTTTTATTTATTTATTTTTTATTATTATTATTTATATGATAATATTTAATTAGTCATATTTCAATGGTTTCCCATTACAGTAACCACACACAGCATAAGTACATGTGTAGTAGGGTGAAAACGTCGGAATCACCACACTTTGTGACGTCATACTGTCTGGAAGTGACGTCATCATGTCTGGAAGTGACGTCATAGCGTCTGGATGGGAAGTATTGTCTGGACCGGAAGTGACGTCATCATGTCTGGAAGTGACGTCATCATGTCTGGACCGGAAGTGACGTCATAGTGTCTGTTTGTTTCTATCTGCTTCAGTTTTTTGGATGGAGCGCGCGCACGTGTTGGGATGACGTCATGATGAAGGGTAAACGTCATAGCAGAGTGTGCGTAAACGAAACGTCATTTTGTTTTCGTAATTTGAAATAACGGACTTCCGTTGAAGTGTGGAACTTATATTTGTAACATGCCGCCATTTTAACTGTGTAAAAAGTGAAAAAGTGGGATAACTTTCGTTATAGTTGACCGATTTGAATGAAAATTTCACTGTTTGATTCAGTTTTATATCTAGTTTTGTTATAAAGTGGTCACAGGCTATTTACACCGGTGGCTGTATGCATTTTTGTAACATGCCGCCATTTTAACCTTGTAAAAAGTGGAAAATTGACATAACTTCCGTTATACTTGGTTGATCTACATGAAAATTTCACTATTCGATTCAGTTTTATATCTAGTTTTGTTATAAAGTGGTTATAGGCTATTTGCGCAGCTGGCTGTATCATTTTTGTAACATGCCGCCATTTTAACTTTGTAAAAAGTGAAAAATTGAGATAACTTTCGTTATACTTGGTCGATTTACATGAAAATTTCACTGTTTGATTCAGTTTTATGAAACGTTTTAATATTAAGTGGTTATAGGCTATTTACACCGATGGCTGTATGCATAATGTGACATGCCGCCATTTTAACTTTGTAAAAAGTGAAAAAATGAGATAACTTTCGCTATAGTTGGTCGATTTGCATGAAACTTTCACTGTTTGGTTCAGTTTTATATCTAGTTTTTGTTATAATGTAGTCATGGGCTATTTGCGCAGCTGGCTGTAGGCATAATTTGACATTTGCCATTTTAACTTTTTAAAAAGTGGGAAAAGTGTGATAACTTTCGTTATGGTTGACCGATTTGCATGAAAATTTCACCGTTGGATTCAGTTTGATGTCTTAGTTTTACAGTAGTTTATGCATAGGTAGGTTGTTGGAATGGCGCGCGCCCACCATTCAAACATGTGTTTGAATTATTTTTTTACGTCAAACTATTGTTCAACAAGTTGTTTAGCAATTGTACAACAATTGTTTAACAAGCTGTTGTTAAACATGTTCAACATGTTGTTGAACATGTTCAACAACATGTTCAACATGTTCAACATGTTCAACAACATGTTCAACAAGTTGAACATGTTCAACATGTTCAACATGTTCAACAACATGTTCAACATGTTCAACATGTTCAACATGTTCAACAACATGTTCAACAAGTTGAACATGTTCAACATGTTCAACATGTTGTTGCACAAGTTGAACATGTTCAACATGTTCAACATGTTCAACATGTTCAATTTGTTCAACAACATGCTGTTTAACAAATTGTTCAACAAGTTGTAGTTCAAGCAAAGAAAAAACAAGACATATGTTGAATAGGTTTATTAATACATTTAAATACACTTAAATACACTTAAATACATTTAACTACACTTAAATACACTTAAATACACTTAAATACACTTAAATACATACAGCTTAAATCTATAACAATATTATAACATTTATTGATTTACAAAGTCTTTATTATAATGTTTAGTCAAATAAGTCTATTTTTCTTCATCTGCTTCACTCTGTTCACTGGCATCCATATCACTTTCTTCGTCGCTGCTTTCATCTTCCTCCTCCTCATCTAGAAGCTCTTCAAAGAATGCATCGTTTCTTCTTATAGCCGCCTTTAGTGCCTTTGAATACTCGTAATGTTTTTCATCAACAAAGTAATTAAAGTCTTCTAAAATGGTTTCATAATGTTCGTTTTGTTGTAGGCGTTGGGCATATTTGAATAGTCTCATAAACAGTTGTTTAAGTCGACGCTTATAAATGGGTCGAAAGTCATCACTTGCTATGTCACGCGCATCTTCAAGCCCTTGTTCTTCATATTCTGAAACCTTTTCTTGAAATTTGGTATCATATTCATCGTAGACTTCTTGAACCATATCATACCAAACAGAGTCTGTTTCTGACTCACTTTCAGAGTCTGTTTCTGACTCACTTTCAGAGCTGCCGTCATTATCACCCTCAACACAATGTTCCATATGTTTGAACAAAGCTTCTTGACTGTTGTATAACGCACCACATTCTGTACAAGCATGTGCATTCTTTTCAGTCATGTTGACGCTTTGACTTTCCATAGAAGACTCATCTAAAATTTCAGTGATAGGTGGTTTTACAGGGTTTTCCACATCTATCTCCAATTCTTCTTCTTCTGAAGTGTGAGCATTCTTTAAGTGCCTTTTAAGACTTTGTGGCCAATTGTAAGATTTCAAACAAATGTTGCATTTATACATCCTTTCGGTTCAACATGCACTTTTCAAATGATGAAAAAGCCTTTAAACATAGCCTTATATACAACTTGTTGAACAACATGTTGAACATGTTCAACATGTTGTTGAACATGTTGTTGAACATGTTGTTGAACATGTTGTCTATGCCTAGGGGAGTTTAACGTCATGACGTCATTATGACGTCATCATTATGACGTCATTATTACGTCATCATTATGACGTCATAATGACGTCATTGGAACAGGCGCATGCTTTGTCAAAAACTGACTCAGCAGAATTTATTGCTGTTTGATATGGATGAAATGCATGTCTCACTCTTCCTTTTATGCTACTTAGATGTAATCAAAATATGGTGTGTAACTCGTCAAAATCAGCAATTTTTACAAGTTTGGCATTTTTGACGAGTTACACACCATATTTTGATTACATCTAAGTAGCATAAAAGGAAGAGTGAGACATGCATTTCATCCATATCAAACAGCAATAAATTCTGCTGAGTCAGTTTTTGACAAAGCATGCGCCTGTTCCAATGACGTCATTATGACGTCATAATGATGACGTAATAATGACGTCATAATGATGACGTCATAATGACGTCATGACGTTAAACTCCCCTAGGCATAGACAACATGTTCAACAACATGTTCAACAACATGTTCAACAACATGTTGAACATGTTCAACATGTTGTTCAACAAGTTGTATATAAGGCTATGTTTAAAGGCTTTTTCATCATTTGAAAAGTGCATGTTGAACCGAAAGGATGTATAAATGCAACATTTGTTTGAAATCTTACAATTGGCCACAAAGTCTTAAAAGGCACTTAAAGAATGCTCACACTTCAGAAGAAGAAGAATTGGAGATAGATGTGGAAAACCCTGTAAAACCACCTATCACTGAAATTTTAGATGAGTCTTCTATGGAAAGTCAAAGCGTCAACATGACTGAAAAGAATGCACATGCTTGTACAGAATGTGGTGCGTTATACAACAGTCAAGAAGCTTTGTTCAAACATATGGAACATTGTGTTGAGGGTGATAATGACGGCAGCTCTGAAAGTGAGTCAGAAACAGACTCTGAAAGTGAGTCAGAAACAGACTCTGTTTGGTATGATATGGTTCAAGAAGTCTACGATGAATATGATACCAAATTTCAAGAAAAGGTTTCAGAATATGAAGAACAAGGGCTTGAAGATGCGCGTGACATAGCAAGTGATGACTTTCGACCCATTTATAAGCGTCGACTTAAACAACTGTTTATGAGACTATTCAAATATGCCCAACGCCTACAACAAAACGAACATTATGAAACCATTTTAGAAGACTTTAATTACTTTGTTGATGAAAAACATTACGAGTATTCAAAGGCACTAAAGGCGGCTATAAGAAGAAACGATGCATTCTTTGAAGAGCTTCTAGATGAGGAGGAGGAAGATGAAAGCAGCGACGAAGAAAGTGATATGGATGCCAGTGAACAGAGTGAAGCAGATGAAGAAAAATAGACTTATTTGACTAAACATTATAATAAAGACTTTGTAAATCAATAAATGTTATAATATTGTTATAGATTTAAGCTGTATGTATTTAAGTGTATTTAAGTGTATTTAAGTGTATTTAAGTGTAGTTAAATGTATTTAAGTGTATTTAAGTGTATTTAAATGTATTAATAAACCTATTCAACATATGTCTTGTTTTTTCTTTGCTTGAACTACAACTTGTTGAACAATTTGTTAAACAGCATGTTGTTGAATAAATTGAACATGTTGAACATGTTGAACATGTTGAACATGTTCAACTTGTGCAACAACATGTTGAACATGTTGAACATGTTCAACTTGTTGAACATGTTGTTGAACATGTTGAACATGTTGAACATGTTGAACATGTTGTTGAACATGTTGAACATGTTGAACATGTTCAACTTGTTGAACATGTTGTTGAACATGTTGAACATGTTGAACATGTTGTTGAACATGTTCAACAACATGTTGAACATGTTTAACAACAGCTTGTTAAACAATTGTTGTACAATTGCTAAACAACTTGTTGAACAATAGTTTGACGTAAAAAAATAATTCAAACACATGTTTGAATGGTGGGCGCCCGCCATTCCAACAACCTACCTATGCATAACTACTGTAAAACTAAGACATCAAACTGAATCCAACGGTGAAATTTTCATGCAAATCGGTCAACCATAACGAAAGTTATCACACTTTTCCCACTTTTTAAAAAGTTAAAATGGCAAATGTCAAATTATGCCTACAGCCAGCTGCGCAAATAGCCCATGACTACATTATAACAAAAACTAGATATAAAACTGAACCAAACAGTGAAAGTTTCATGCAAATCGACCAACTATAGCGAAAGTTATCTCATTTTTTCACTTTTTACAAAGTTAAAATGGCGGCATGTCACATTATGCATACAGCCATCGGTGTAAATAGCCTATAACCACTTAATATTAAAACGTTTCATAAAACTGAATCAAACAGTGAAATTTTCATGTAAATCGACCAAGTATAACGAAAGTTATCTCAATTTTTCACTTTTTACAAAGTTAAAATGGCGGCATGTTACAAAAATGATACAGCCAGCTGCGCAAATAGCCTATAACCACTTTATAACAAAACTAGATATAAAACTGAATCAAATAGTGAAATTTTCATGTAGATCAACCAAGTATAACGGAAGTTATGTCAATTTTCCACTTTTTACAAGGTTAAAATGGCGGCATGTTACAAAAATGCATACAGCCACCGGTGTAAATAGCCTGTGACCACTTTATAACAAAACTAGATATAAAACTGAATCAAACAGTGAAATTTTCATTCAAATCGGTCAACTATAACGAAAGTTATCCCACTTTTTCACTTTTTACACAGTTAAAATGGCGGCATGTTACAAATATAAGTTCCACACTTCAACGGAAGTCCGTTATTTCAAATTACGAAAACAAAATGACGTTTCGTTTACGCACACTCTGCTATGACGTTTACCCTTCATCATGACGTCATCCCAACACGTGCGCGCGCTCCATCCAAAAAAACTGAAGCAGATAGAAACAAACAGACACTATGACGTCACTTCCGGTCCAGACATGATGACGTCACTTCCAGACATGATGACGTCACTTCCGGTCCAGACAATACTTCCCATCCAGACGCTATGACGTCACTTCCAGACATGATGACGTCACTTCCAGACAGTATGACGTCACAAAGTGTGGTGATTCCGACGTTTTCACCCTACTACACATGTACTTATGCTGTGTGTGGTTACTGTAATGGGAAACCATTGAAATATGACTAATTAAATATTATCATATAAATAATAATAATAAAAAATAAATAAATAAAAAATAAAATAAAAAAGTCACAGAGTCACATAATGTTACAGAGTCACATGATGTCACAGTCACATGTTATCACATAATGTCACACAGTCATAAAAGTGAACAAAAAACAAAAAAAAAACCAGAAAAAAAAGTTTTGCCCTGATGGGGGATCGATCCCGGGACCCTCAGGTTGCTAACCATTTGCTCAAACAAAAAGCTACACACCATTGTCTACGTTGTTTATGACGAAGTCTGATTACGCAATCTGATTAAGCTTGCTATAGATGACGCGGTCTGATTACGCTGGCTTTAGATGACGAAATGCTGCGGTTTACAAGTTGTACGACGCCATTTTGTACGCATCCGCTTCAAGTACGCAACGTTGCAAAAAAAAAAAAAAAAAGTATGGAATACAAGGATGAACTTTTCACTCCAGAGGCTCTCAAACATTATAACATAACCGAAAGAGATGTGTCTTTGATAGAAGAGATATTCTTAGACTATGAACGCTTGCGCTTGAGGAAGATGGAGGAGAAGTATCGGGAGCAACAGCAGCGTCACCGCTTTGGGAGGTCTGGGTTCCTGCAGCCAGCTCCTCAGCCTGCCGCTGTCGCAGCTCCAGAGCCTGAACCTGCCGTCAATGCAGCTCCTCAGCCTGCCGCTGTCGCAGCTCCAGAGCCTGAACCTGCCGTCAATGCAGCTCCGGAGCCTGCCGCTGTCACAGCTCCAGAGCCTGTCGCTGTCACAGCTCCAGAGCCTACCCCTGAACAAGCCGTCAATGTAGCTCCTGCTGAGCCAGCCCCTAAGCCTGCTAGGGAGTCTGCTGCGGTGACAACTCCACCGCGACTGCCACTGCCGCTGCCACTACCATCTCCACCAAGGAAGAGGAAGCGGACTGCAAGCGTCGTCTCCTCACCCGTGCAGACTTCTACTGAGAACTTGCAGGACGCTTCTGCCTCTGTTAGCAAGAGTAGCTTAACCGTCAATGCCCAAGAACCCAACCAAGAACAAATCGAAGAAGTAATGCTAATTCTGAACGGGTTGAATGGTGGATCCACCAACTCCTGCACTATGTGCAAAACAGTGCTACCTACCGATATCGGTATTGAGGAGCATGTTATACATTGTGCAGAAGCTGGGAGGATCCAGGCATACTTCTGCTCTGTATCGAACGATACTTTTAAATCCACGGTGGCTACAATTGCGAGGCATAGGCGGAAGTGTCCTTGTCGGGCTTCTCAGTGGTCTCTGCCAGAGTGAGGAGACAACTAACACAATGAGGAGCGTGAGCTCCAAGCTGCTCTTTTCAGAGCGGCCGCCACTTATTACAAAAATAAGCAAAACAGTCATGGTGTTGGTATATGTGTGTATGCATGAGAGTGTGGGAAATGGGAAAAAAAAAAAAAAAAAAAAAAAAAGTTATCGTCTGTCCGTCTGTCCGTCTGACCGTCTGTCTACCATCTGCCGATTCTGCAGCAGAACCAACGTTGGTTCTGCTGCAATGCAAAACATTGGTTCTGCAGCAGAACCAAACGTTGGTTCTACCGCACTTGCGGTAGAACCAACGTTGGTTCTACCGCAAGTGCGGTAGAACCAACGTTTTCATACTACTTATTCCATGTTATGCCTCTTATGTAAGCCATGTTATATTATTCCATGTTATGCCTCTTATGTAATCCATGTTATATTATTCCATGTTATGCCTCTTATGTCAGCCATGTTATATAATTCCATGTTATGCCTCTTATGTAAACCATGCTGTGTTATAATATGCTATGTTGTTGTGAACCTGGTTGTGTCATGTTGTTTTATGCCATATTAGGTGATGTTTTTCATGCTGCGCTATGTGCAATGCCATGTTATGCCATCTGCCGTAAGACCTCTCATGTCATTTTATTATGTCATGCTATGTTACGTTACACCATGATACGTGATGCCAGGTTATGTTATGTAGTGTTATATTATGTTATGCCATGCTATGTTGCTCCGTGTTATGGTTTCATATGTCATACTGAATTAAGAATATGTATATTTTACAGGATATGCTAACTGTTTTATGGAAGAAGCCATCCAAGTGCTCCAAACCATGAAACAAAATTTTGACTTGCATGATTTCTTCACCGAAGCAACTAACAACGCACAGAAGCATGGATTTAAGGCAGCAAACGCTAAGTCCATGGCTGCTATATGGATCTTTATCTATACCGGTAATGGCAAGATACGGCCTTCAATGTTAATGCAAGACAAACATGACAATATCTTCTACGCCCGACTCAATAAAGAACTCAGATGTGCTTCGTATTCTAATCGCCATGGACCGACGAAAGAACACTTTCTTAAAGCTGCTGACATCATCAACGGTGCTCTGAGTATGCAGAAGTCATGGCATGGTACCCTCTACCGAGGTGTTACCTTCTTTCCGCAGACAGACGATGATGTATTTCTAGAGCGTGGCTTCTACAGCGCATCCAAGGACGTCATGGTGGCCCTTTCTTTTGCGCGAGGCCAAACTCTACAGATTGTGGAGAATGCTAGAGGAGTTTACGTCAAGGACTTTACACCGTTTCCTAAGGAAAAAGAGGTTCTTTTAAAATCCGGGAGCATGTTCAAAATAGAGGGTATAATAACAGATGAGGCTGAAATAAAAAAACGTGTCGATAAAATCAGTGGCAAAAAAGCACAGTTCTATCCCAAAAAAATTATATTAATGTATCATAGGGATGTAGATCCCATCGCAGCGAGTAGAGTAGCGGCCTATCAAGACAGAGAATCTGTTAATTATTGCACTCCTAAATAAACAACAGGTGCTTTCACAAAGCTAGTCACATAATTTTCGTAAAGATTTTTAAAAAGTTGATTTTAATTAATAGCTAATGTTACTGCTATGTAATTTGCAGCCAGTGTCACTTGTTATTATAAAATTAATCGATTCCTTTTGCTAGTTTATGAGGCAAATACACTTTCGCAATACCAAGCATTAATTTGATAACGTTCATTGGTTAAGTTTAAGAATTTTAATAAGCACCTTGGATTTGAAGTTTACAAATGTGAAATTTAATAATCTTACTTCAAGAAAACACTAAAATAAAGAAACAGAACGAAAGGCTAAAAGAAGCAAAACTTCCGAGATATTATTGCATCATACATTATCGATGTTACGAAGTACTTGGACAATTAATGAAAATTTATACTTGCAAGACCACTGTGAATAACGTCCATCCCAAACATGTAGAGCTTTTAATGTAAATGACCATATGCATTATATAAAGTTAAGCAAATTCCATATGTGGAATTGCTAACAAGAGCATAACAGCGGTCTCGGGAACAAATACTGCTAATAAATTTTGCACATTTTGAAAAATTTACCTTAAAGTATTCTTTTTTCAGTTTTTATGTGCAATGAAGAAATGCTGATGATAACTTCATAATAATACAATTGCAGCATTTGATTAGAGCAGTAAAATTACACATAGACCAATTTTGCTAGCGAGTAAGCGCGAAGCAATTATTATGAAGGCTCAAAATTATACCATATACAAGCGTTCCAAGCAATTATCATCAAGGCTTTAAAGTATACCATAAACAGGCCAGGTAATTTTATGCTCCTGATTTTTATTAGCCTATAAAGTTCCATAAACTTAGCACACTTGCAAGGAAAAGGAAGATGGTTTTAGTAAGTTTCCAATTCGACAAAATAATCAATCGTCAGAAATAACAACAAGTTCCTCTCTCACTTGAGTGGGATATTTTTTTGAAAAAGTTACTGGTGATCTCTGAAAACTGTGACAGAAGTAGAAATAATTACATCTTACTGTCGGACGGACGGACAGAAGAATGAACCCATACCATACGTATATGGCATGTTGCCATGGAATACATGGCAAACATAAACCATACCTTAACTTTCTGAAATACGCATTGAACGTACAAGTTGCCGCAAAAATCTACAGACAATTGAAGCTACCTTGCTATGGCATGAAGCCAGCACATGCTACGCAAGGTAATAAAGATAAACATTGCTGCACTGATGTTGCCTTAGCGTCAGAGTGGTAGTTGGGATGGAAGGCCTGTTATAGGGCCTAGGACATTTTGAGGTTATTGCTAAATCTCCAGAATTGAAAAAGGAGTGCTATTGTGAAATCACAAGTTGGAATTTGGTCACCGAGATGTTTCACGTCTCATGATTGGTCCTAAATTGTAGATGCAACAATCTTCCAGATATCTCAGTGTTAAAATTTTACGACGTTATAAGACGGGGATGAAGATGTCAAAGGCATCAAAATTATGAACAGCCTTTAGATCGCTCAGCCCAATTCATGCGTTTCCAGTTTTATTTTCCTTGCCTTAAGAGCTGCCCTGAAATCGATTGCAGAAGTTAAAAACGAAGAGGACACTTAATGAAAAACGCCACAACGGAAAAAGAAAAACATTCAGGAATTGCGATAACTACTCGTGAGAATTTTAAATCCAAATGTAAATTATAAATTAAAAGTTTCATAATTAATCATTTTATGGCTAAAATGTGAAGCAACACATTAACCGTAACTCACAACGTTTTTTTCTTAATTTTTTGGATATGCATTGAAAAATTTAGGTCGAAAAATTAAGTAAACTATGAGCTATGGTTCTAAGCTAATCTGTGATGGATGAAATTGCTAAGTTCTTCATTTCACCAGTATCAGTCACCATAGTTTTGAAACATAAACTCACCAGACTGACTTTTGGCAATTTCGGGGATTTTTTTTACGACCACAATCTTATAATATTGTATTACCGGATAAAACTATTTTCTGCTTTAATCATGTACTCGTATTCGACAAAATGGCACTCAGCGAGAAAGGTATCCGCACATTCAGGCAAATCCTATTGTAAACAATAGCCATCGACAATTTTTACGCGTCCAGTGCCAAATTTTTTGTCATATTTTAAGTGGAGCGTTTGTGGTAATCGTAACGTTTGGGTGGCACATTAATGCGACTCGTGGTATTTTAAGAGGCATGCTTATGATAATCGTCATGTTTATGTGGAACAGTAACACGACTTGTGATATTTTAAGTAGCACATTTATGATAATAGTCATATTTCAGGTGGCACATAAATTACGATGGTCGTTTTTAAGGAATGTATGTATGAGAACCGTTTTGTTTAAGTGGTGAATTTATGACAGTCATTGTATTTTAGATGTCACATTTAGTGGAATAAGTACTCTATAGTAATAATTTGATAAAAACATACCCAGAATAAAATATACTATAAGTGTTACAATGGAAGCTGTAGACAGCCTATCATTACAACAAAGACGAACATATGCCTCTTTGCCTGAAACAAAGGCTGAATAAAAGAAAATTCATAGACCTATTTATCAACTCATTAATAGCTAAACCTTCAAAACAACATCAGATTTCAACAAGTCTTTTAAAATATTCATTATGTCTATAAAAACACAGAATACATCTGCTACTCACGCTTGTTACTTAGAGCTTAAAAAGTGTGCACAAGCGTCTTTTCATGACTATTTTTCACTCCTTAAGATAGCGGTATACGTTGGCCGAAAAAACATGATTTGCCACTGCATTGAGCATCGGTTTTTCTTGACTTTTCTCGTGACATTGTTGTGGCATGGAGTATATGAGATCTCTTGTTGTAGTGACGTCAACCTCAGGTGCCCATCGGGAGAAACATTTTCGGTGACGACCCGCAAAGTGACCTTTCTGCAATTCTGGACACATTGCCGCACTTCTGGTGACATTATCGATCAGGTAATCAATTTAATAAACGGATGCAATTTATACAGAATGTTCACCCTAAAAACAGCAACTTTGCACACTGTTCAACTGATTACTAAATGCTACCAGAATAAATCCTCCTGTACAAACCCGATTTGTGTGAAAATCGCTAGACAAAATCCTCCTGAAAAAACCTTCTTAGGCTATATAACCGGATCTCTTCTTTTCCTGAAAACTACTTTTTCCGAAATGTTTTCGGTATCCAACCGTCTCTCCTTATATGCTATCATGAGGTCACGTGACCCAATTAAACCTTTGACCAATCAGAAAGAAACGACAAAATTAGTGTCAACTGCTTAATTTCAACCTGGGAGCTATCTTGGTAAAACTTTGTGTCACAACTTTTTAGAAAACATTTAATTTTTCCCTTACAAAATAATAAATAAACAAACAGTTATTTAATCAAAATGCTCAGATTCATAGCTTTCTAACAAATATAAATTGTATATTAAAACTATTAAAAATAAAGCTATAAAAATATCGAACTAACCACACGAGTCGGACTCACGTGAAAACTAAATCAAGGTTTTTAAGCTATTTTTCCCCCAAAATGAGCGTTTAGCGTTTAATTTTATAACGTACTTCAAGA
Organism: Protula sp. h YS-2021; assembly: GCA_949752745.1. NCBI lineage: Eukaryota > Metazoa > Annelida > Polychaeta > Sabellida > Serpulidae > Protula > Protula sp. h YS-2021. The sequence continues at coordinate 1,447,874 of OX457025.1, forward strand.
GCTCGTGACAGCATTTTAGTATAAAGAACTTGTATATTAACAATTAAACCTATCACTTATTAAAAGTCAAAGCTCAGGTCGAGACACAAACAAAAATTACTTGGGTCAGCCATAAAGAAATGAATGAAAACCTCTCCTCACTCTCCCTTTAAAACGTTAAGTTAGGAACTCTTAAACGGATCATTGAAAAAGAATAAACAAAAAACACGAAAAACTGAATAAACACGAGCGACACTAATTGTATTCCAGAAAAACCAGTTTGTGAATCAGACGGCGCTTGGTAGTGTTCTTGCACCGAACTATGCTGACTCGTACAAGACCGTCCGTCGAAAGTTAAATCTCCTCTACCACACCCAGTGGCCACTGATCACTTCTTGTGTCCTGGTCCATTATTAGAACTAAATCACCCACTTGCAGAAAGTCTTTCGTGTGGTACCACTTGTTCCGCACTTAAAGGGTGGGTAGGTACTCACTCACGAAGCGACTGTGGAATTCGTTGGCAATGGCTTGTAACGTTTGCCAACGCCGTCGGATGTGGTTGCATTCACTTGATGGGGCACGATTGCTGCTACGGGATAGCAGCAGATTGTTTGGTGTGAGTGGCGTTTGGGCGCGGGGGTCTTCACCCATACGCTTGAGAGGCCAATCGTTCATCACTCTTTCCATTTCGCCCATGAACGACAGCAACTCTTCGTCTGTTAAAAACATATATTAAACATATAAACATATATTCAAATATTAAATTTGAACAGAGGATAAACATATGCATGATATCATTCTTCACTTTACAATTCAGACAATTTGATGCAACCGTTGGGTCAAATTTTGCGACTATATAATTTGAGGCATAGTTTTTATGCATAATTTTATAGTTTAACATACTGTCTCGAACATTTCTTGTCAAATATTTCGTCTTACCAAAGATTTCCTTAAATTCACAATCAGTCATACATATATTTTCATTTTTCTACCTTTCTATACAGCTTGGTATAGCTTTCTGAAGTCTAACTAGGTTCCAATATATTAATTGTGAGCATATTTTGGATATCACTGAGTTATAAAATTTAGATGTAAACATAATATCAACATCTTTTTTACTACTTATAATTTTTGCTGAATCTAGTGCCAATACACTTTTCCATTTTTGCGAAATTGCTGCCACCAGGCTGAATAGATTTAAGACATTTATTTTACAATCAAACCTCTTTTTTATTTCTAGCGGTAACATAATTGACCCATCCTTATTCATTATATCTGAAATATGCAATATTTGATTGGTATATAATTCCTTAAAAAATACCGGAGAATTTCCTAATTGGATATACTTGTTGTACCATAAGCATTGATTTACTATGTCCACAGCTGTTACCGGCTCAGATTGTGCACTAAACCAATAGTGAAAAATTTCTTTATAAAAATTGGGCATTTCGAGGTGTAGGTTTTTGGTGTTTAGAGAAAGAGAGAGAATTTCAGAAAACTTTTGAGAGTCTGGCAAGTACTCTCGAATAAACTCAATACTGAAAGATTTCGTGAGATTGAATCGTCTTTTTATCCATATAATTTTATGTGTCTTCAAGAAGGATAAAACTCTAAATGTCTTAAGCCACCGCCTTTAAAGTCTTGAATAAGGACTAGTCTTTGTATTCTGGGAGGTTTGCCGCTCCATATAAAGTTTTCTATGAGATGCTGTATTTCTTCGGTAAACCAAGGTGGTGTATAAAGAGAGTTAGTTGCATGTATAATTTTTTGTAAGGCTAAGTTTTTTATTATGGTAATTTTTCCGCTTAAAGTCACGTGAAAATATTTCCAACGTTGTAAAATTCCCTTTAAAATCGTTGATTTTGTCTTTAAGATTGATATTATATATGGTGTCCACATCGTTGAAGTATCGTATTCCCAGAGATTTCATATCACCTGTTGTCCATTTTAAACGCAAGGGTTTCCATTTATGAAAGTGTATCTTAGGCCTACCTATTTGCAATATTTCAGATTTCTCATAATTAATTTTGAGTCCTGAAGTAAAATAAAATAAAGTTAAGACATTTAAAGCATTTCTCAATGATATTATATCAGATGCTATTAATGTGGTATCATCCGCAAGGAGGCTTATTTTTTGTTCAAAGTCATTATGTTTTATTCCTGTTATGTGTTTGTTTGTTCTTTTTGCTTTAGCCAGTATTTCTACTGCAATAATAAAAAGTAATGACGATAAAGGATTTCCTTGGCGTACGTCAGTTCTTACTTAAAAATATTTACTGCTTTTCCCATTGCTTATTGTACAACTTTCAATGTCAGTGTAAACTACTTTAATCCACTCCCGGATATTTCCTACGAAATTAAAAGCTTCAAGACACTTATCAATGAAATTCCAATCAAGCTTATCAAACGCCTTTTCGGCAGCCACAAAGTTGGTACCATTGTCAAATCAAATCTTCTGCGGCTTTTTACGGCGAGCGACAAATCTATGGTAAGCCATCAGGAAGGTGTCACTGTCCATGCTGTGTGCTATTTAAATGTGCACGACTCTTGTGACGAGGCCTGTAAAAATGCACCCATATCTCTTGATTGTTTCGCGACGGTACTTGGCGAGCATCGGACCAAAATAATCAACTGCGATGCACGAAAAAGGCGGATTTGATGTAGCGAAACACTCTGTTGACACACTCGACATTTTTTCTTTCATTGGTTTTCCATGGTAACACTTGCATGTCACACAGCTCTTGAGTACTATCTTGACTTGACTGTAACCCTTTGTGATGTAGTACTTGAGGCGTAGGATACTAAGGATTTGATTTGCACCGTCATGAGCATTATTGCTGTGCGTTTAACGAATGATGAGATCCGCTCGATGGTGGCATGGCAGTATGGCTGGATGTTTTTTACTTCAATATTTGCCTTTTCTAGACGATCACCGACAAACTGAACTCCATCCTTGATAATTGGGCACAACTAACGAGTCGAACTTCACTTCCTGAGGGCTTCATTCTTGGCCAACGACTTCAGCTCAGATGAGAAGACTTGTCGTTGCAGGTACTTCACTAGCGCAAACTCTGCGCTCCAAACTCCAGACTAACAGATTTTGACGTGTTCTGTCCATCGCTGTACTGTATGGACCAAACTGTTGCCTTTCGTAGAAGCTCGTACAAGGAGAAGTAGTTTATGAACGTAACAAGATTGGTACTAACTTCAGCAGCAAACGCTTGCTTGACTTCCAATGCTGTGTCCTCTTTGGCTGGCCCTTTGTGGTATGACGACACACTGCGTAAAAACGCAGGTCCGTTTAACCGCAGTTCCATGTTTTTGGGTCACTTGGCTTGAGTCCTCGTGACGTGAGGTCACTGGTCAGACGGAATGTAATTCTAACTTGAAACGTCACTCAGATCTTGAATCTGCTGCACACGATGAGCAACAAAAACCTTGAACCGGACTGTGGACTGGTGGACTGGTTTCGGATGTACCGAGAACGGTCATAAAATCACTCCAAAAGTAGACTTTTAAATCACTCCCATCCATTTCATCGACCAGAACTTCTGAAGTTTCGCAGCGACTGCGGCAGCTGTGAATTCAAAAACGTAAGATTGATATAGCCTTAATCAGTGCGACTCGAGATTTGCTCATGACAACAGACAACAAAACTCAATCCTGAGACTTGACTTTTAGGTAGCCTGCAGCTCAGTAACCGAATTCAGAGGCATCTGAAAAGGCATGGAGCTCTTTTTCACAATTTGCGCTTGGACTTTGTTGGTAGCATCGGGGTATCTTGAGGCTTGACAGATGTTGAATGCTCTCACTCTAATGTCGGATGTGTTGTGCAAGCTGGTCCGGTATTTGGTCATCCCAACCAAACTGCTGCCGGTACAGCTCTTGCTGAATCAGCTTTGGTGTCATTAATACGGGTTCGACAAGACCTAGCGGATCGTACAAACATGCCATCATGCTCAATACACGGCGTCTAGTCGCTGGTTTACTCTCCATGGACGGAAAGTACGTAAAGTAGTCTCCTTCAACGTTCCATTGAAGTCCCAGTGCTCCCAATGTTGACGTTTTTGAGTGAAATGTCTCTTTCTTCCGCCGGAACACTTTCAATGACTTCTCGATGTATGGAAATAAGCTTGATTAACTTGAATCCACCTTGTTGCAGAAGCAAAGTCACTTCTTGCATCAGGTCTTTGGCGAATGAATTGCAGGGTGTTTATAGCCATATCCGAGAGAGCTTACTAGTTTTCCTTGGCTGTCTTTTTTGCAAAAGTTTGCAACCTTAGCACTTGATTTTGCTCCAAACAAGCGAACAGTATAGCATAAACCATTGACGTCTTTGCTGTCTCTGGCCACTAAAGAAAGCGAAGAAAGAGCTGATCTTGTGGCAAAACGTAGCACTGATGAAACATTGATTTGATCCCCAAGAATGGCAATCGCGTAAGGACACCAGCATGGTTGTCCAGAAAGTTTGGTCCTTGCAGTATTGCATCATTCAATTAATCTCCCCTGTACTTGGCCGCACAGCCAAATACAATTCGACACTTGTCTGGGTCGGACTCTTGAACACTGCATGGTGGGGTAAGAACCACTGGTGTTTTTCTTCAACTCTGGCATGACCATCTTGAATGTAGGACTCAATGGTGGTGGCATACTTTTCTTGTAAGGTTGGATCACTAGTAAGCCTTTTCCTGAGCATTCTTAACCTTGACTCGGCCACATAACGATTGTTCTGGAGAAAGCTTTCTGGGTTCTTCCTTCCATGGGATACCAAGACAGTACTTGTTATCCTTGAGTTGAAGGTTGTGATCCATGCACTTGAGAGCAGCTTTGTCTTCTATCGACATGACTCGATCCAACGGCTTTACGTCTTGAAAGTCTGAAGACCACTTTGCTTCTAAATGCCGCTGTAGCGGATCAACTTGTGAGAGATTGACTTAAATGTTTGGTTGTCCGTAGCAAGCTCGCGGTCCTAGGACGATCCAACCAAGTGAGGTCTTGTTGCCATTGGCTCTTTGCGTCAGCCTCGGCGCTCTTTATGGCTCCAAAACATCTCTGGATAGTCAGTTCCAATGACGAGTACGATCTTTAAATGGCTAGTATTTCTACGTCAATATCCCTTAGGTGAGGCCATTTGGAGGCTTCGCTTGTTTGCAAAGCATTTTCACGTAGAGGAATGTCTGGAACGGTCAACACCTCTATGTTGATACATTCCTGTTCCGCCTTGTCGGTGAGTTGAATTTCAACCAGTAACTGTTATTGATCTGATAGAGGCCCATTCGTTGAATTACGGTGAACGGCGACGGAGTGCCTTCAGTACCTAATCTGTCGACTACATCTCTCTTATAAGAGGGATGTTACTTCCACAGTCAACCAGAGAGCACGTACGGAGATCACCTTCGCGAGACTTGATGGCCACAAACAAAGGTCACAGAGCAGCAGAAGTACTTGACATGGGTTGCTTTGATGTAGATCCGCGACTTGGATCATGAATTAGCTCATGATGGTGGCGCGTACACTTGCCGCACACTCGTTCACAGGTTTTTGCGTCTTGTCCTGGTTGCAAGCAGCAGAAACAGAGTCGAAGTTTTTTCACTCGGTCCAGCTTGTCTTCGAGGCTGAGGTGCCTGAACTTGAAACATTTCTCAATTGAATGATTTTTTCACCTCACAGTGGCTACACTATTGTTTTTGTTTCTCGTTTGTCATGGCATCAGGTTTCTTGGCCGACTTGACTGAGGATGACGTGTTCTTCTCATTGTTTGTGGTTGTTGCTTAGGTCCTGACCTTCTTTGTGTCAGACTTCTGCTTAGGTGTTGCTGGCTTGTCAACCTTGGGCTTCTTGATGCTTGCTAAATCTTTTCCGTACGTTGAGCTTGCCGTCTTTGCCTTTGCTTCCACAAATATGGCTAAGTGCTTAAACGCTGGTTCTCGTTTCGCTTCGTAGAACTCCGTTACTTTGTCGACTCATTTAGCGTGAAGATGGTTCGGAAGCCGCTTGACAATTGCTCGAATCCAAATCACTTGTAAACTTAAGCTGAGAAAGCACGATGGAGCACGTTAACATTTCGTCAGCTATCTTGATTAAACTATCAATGTCGTTTGCGTCGGGCTGCGGTCCATTGACGATTTCATTGATGTAGGGCTGAGCAATCAGATGGTTCTGATCAAACCTCTTCCCTAGATTGATCATTACAGTCTGGTAACCAACATTTGGCGGAAGTAAAACACTTGGCTTTAAAGGTACAGTACTGAATAAGGTAGGTCAGTCTCCAGCTTGGATCTGGAATCTTGATGACAATGTTTGTGGTAAAGTTGGAGATTAACGAATGATAGTTCACTGGCTGTATCGCTCTTGGTTGGAACTACAGATTGTCGTTGGAGGTTGACTTGAAACGCTTTGTAATAACTGTGAGCTCTTCATACGTAACCTTGGTTAACCTTGAAGCCATCGGGCTGGTCTTGTGGTTCTACTTGCGGTTTCTATTGTGGCACTTGACTTGGGTTGACCATTGGCTCAGCTGGTGCTGCGTCGGACTTGACAGTTGTTGCAAGATCGTGTTCATTGCTGCAACTTGGGTCTCGTTGCTTGGGTAATTTATCACCATCCGCGCCATCCCTTTGGTTTGGAAGACTTTATGCCTGCCACTCTGTCTGACTCATAGTCACTATCTAACTCAAGCCGGATTTCCTCTTTCTCACGTATCTCTACTTCTTTCTTGTATTCTTCAAGCTTGTGCATAGACTCAGAGATCTCCATTTCGTCATCAAGAGCATGTTGCAGACGCTCAAGCTCCTGCTTTTGACGTTCCATCTCCCGTTTCTTTCGCTTTATTTCTTGCGTTGCCTTGAGCTGGGCAATTTTTAACTTGCACCTTGGCCGTAATAAGCTTCTCACTACTCACCCTTGAAACTTGACTTGTGGAGTAGCGATGGCCTTTAGATCTGGTTTTCACAGGCATACTTCTTAAACTTGCTTGGATTGGATTTGAGCCGATGGTAAAGTAATTTTCTTGGAAGGGGCGCTTTTATAACTTTCGTTGTGGAGGCTTTCTTCAGCTGGCAATGCCTTTGACTTGACGTACTCATTAACCCGTAAGTGTAGTAGTTGGTGAACTTAGTTTTACTCCTTGTGAGATGCTTCCACTTCTTCGGTTCTATATGTTTAGGCGACCAGACAATCTTCGTGACTTGTACTGTATACCACATACCGTTCGTCTATTTTGGACATAACTGACATGTGTCGCCAAGGCTTCTTTCATTCGATATGTAACCATTTGCTTCCTTATGTAACTTGGTAATACTGCTTTGATATCCAGCACGAACCCGAAGTGGGACAGGCGTTCGTTGCGATCGATGCCATGGTGGACGTAGGAAACCGGTAACTCCAACAAACCACTGAATCTCCACTTGAGTTGCTCCCGGAAATACGGTATCTACTCGAACTGCTTCCCTGAAAGGTAGCAACTACCGAACTGGACTGACGTCCGCCCACTCACCTCTTGCAAGAGTTCAATAAGACAGCCATTAGTCAATGGAAGCGCCAAACAGGAAGCTCTCTCCGTTCACCTGACTAAAAAAACACCCGAAGGGAGGACCTACGAACCATGCCTAAAGCACTGGCCTCCCATAAATTAATGTCGTAAGGCCAGCAGAGAGATTCTGAACAAGAACGCATAGATCAAGGAGTCTCCCACTTGGAAAACCCAGCAGCAGAGTTCAGATGCTTGGCGGAAGCTTGTTGCCATATGCGTAATCTAGTATAAAGTCCATTACCGGGTCACTTGGCTTGAATATGCGTGTTTGGTTTGGATCATCCATGGTGTTATCCAGTTTGGCTTATCAAAAAGGTTACCCATGTGTGCACTAATCACAGGCGCCAGAACTCTTGTTTCCATGCTACTTGTATCCCTCCACTGATATCCAGTAAGCATATCCAGTTTAAATGGTTTCACTTAATATCCTTGTTTTTTTTGTTAAAATTCGTATATCCATTTGCAAACACTTCACTGTTAAATTCACTTTCCATTTTTATTTTTAGACTTCACTTAAACTCCTCTTTTCACTCAGTAACATTAGATCTTGAGCTGTAACGAGCTGAAGCTTATCTCGTCGTTTGGCGGATAAATAAATTCAATCTTCCTTTATTAATCTTCCTTTATTAATATTTTATTTAGCACATTTCTATCGCTTGGTCGATAAAATACGGCTAGAAACTTAAGCGTTCAAGACCGTCTCTCTTCCTTTCCTTAAAAGTACTTTTTGCGAAATGTTTTCGGCGTCCGGCCTTCTCTCCTTATATCCTATCATGAGGTCACGTGACCCAATTAAACGTTTGACCAATCAGAAAGAAACGACAACATTAGTGTCGACTGCTTAAATTTCAACCTGGGAGCTGGCTTGGTCAAATTCTGTGCCTCAACTTTTTAGAAAATATTTAATTTCTCCCTTAAAAAATAATAAAATAAACAAGCAGTTATTTAATCCAAATTTCCGGATTAACAGCCTTCTAACAAAGATAAATTTTCTATTAAAAACCCTCAGTTGGTTATGAAAAATATCGAACTAACCGTACGTATGGGACTTGTAACGGCCTATGGCCGAGGACTAATCAAAAGCCAGGTGGTAGTCGTGTACTTCTTTATTAAAAGGTTCACTGAAATGAACAAACACTAATATGAGTTCCTAAACCAAAATAAAAACACTATGAATTTAAATACATATTAAAACTAAATACTCATATAAATTCTATGACAACGTTCCAATGCCAAAATTTATCTATAAAAATAAACTTACCGGCATTAGTACCACCAACACTTTTTAAGTCCTATGGTCACATGCTAAACAGAACAGATTGCTTTGAAATGACAAGGCACAAATGTGAAGGGAATTGACCACAAACAAATGACGTGGGTAGGGCGAGTTCATATAACGAGGGGTGTAAGGTAACCACAAACAGCTTCAACTTTGAATTACATATATATCTCATAACGAGGGGTGTAAGGGTAACCACATATAACAGCCAGTCCATTACAGGACTCACGTAAAAGTTAAATCACGGTTTTTAAACTATTTCTCTCACTAAACCAGCGTTTAGCGTGTAATTTTGTAAACAACTCAAAGAGCTCGTTATAGCGGTCATTTTAGTATGAAGAGCTTGTAAATAACATTTATACCTTTCACTTAAAGGTCAACGTTCAGGTCGAGACATGAACAAAAGTTTCCTTGGACCGGCGATAAAGGGATGAATGAAAAAAAATCTCCACAGGCTAGTTTTAAACGCCTAGTATTTTTTAAGTTGAAGCAATCACGCAAATTTTCCTCTTCCAAATTCTAATATTTTAAACATATCTTTGCCAGGCAACTGGGAAAATGTTCCGATAACATACAGCTCCTAGCTAACTGTCACACTTGTTCTTTTTTCTTTGTGTCATTTCATTGCCGTTTTCTTTTGCTTTGATCTCAGTGGCAGTTCTGTTGTAGCTGTTTATTTTGAACACTTTTTAAGATATATATCTGAAATTTTCCTGTATAAAATATTTCTTCTGATTAATTTCTGTAGTATCTTTGTTATGATTTAAAATAAAATCACACGTGTGTACTAGTGTTTTATTTTTATGTGTTTGGCTAACAAGTGTCAAATTAGAAGTTGTTTAAACTTCAACTTTATGAGTGTTTATTGTTAGCATTTTCTTCAAGAAACATATGATAGAGACACAAACTTTCCCTCGAAACCCACAAGAGAAAATGCAGCAAGAAGTCAAAATAGTTCTGATCTTATAAGAAAGATTTTGCCAATGAATCAGTCTTTTCCTAATTTTTCATTCCTTGTAAGTATAGCTATATACTTTTTGCAAACACAGTCAGACAAAATGGTTGGCCATATTTAACAGGTGCGATCACAGTGCCCGCTGTATTCATGTAATGGTTCCGTAGACAACTGGTTTAATGAGAACAACTTCTGCACTGCCGTGGCTGGGTTAGGCAAATATTACAACAAAATAGTCGGGTAACTTATCAATTTTCCTGCATACTCATCAGACATTATATATATATTTATATCTTCTGCAGTCCATCAAAAGGTCACTTTGGCATAAAACCTTTTAAAGAGCATTTCTAACTCTCCCTTATTTATAACATATATATTTAACTGAACAATTTATCTTTCCTACTTTGTATCATACCTTTTTAAATTAAAAGTGTACTGCGTACTTTTTTATTTTCGGCACCTTGAAATTGCTACTTAATCGATTCTTTAATTCTCTATGTGTCAAAACTGCCATAGTATGTATTTGTCATATATCAACACCTGTTCCTGTTTGCTAACAGATTTGCCTGTGCCGTGCATGATTTATGCTATTCTACACCAGGCCGTAGCCAAGCACAGTGCGACGAAGATTTGCTGCACAACATGAAAAAATTATGTAATCACGGTAGATACGGCAGTGCTTGTATCGCAGCCATTTACGTAGCCTATGCTGGCGTCCAAGTTGCTGGCTCTACTTATTTTGCAAAGTTTGACGCCAATGCCAATTGCATTAAACTATGACTTATCATTGTATTTATTTCAATTTTCAGATAATGAAAAATAAAAATTTAACAAATGAGCATCAAATGCATTGAGTACATTTACTGATTTTACAGCGTACCATGAAATCCAAACAAAAGACCAAGGAATCTTTCGGTGATGCCATTAAAAGAATTTTCTTTTGCTTTTTTTTAACTAAATATGAATCATTATAAACGTTCAAGATACTTTGTCTGGACTTCTTTATAACGATTTAACTCTTAACCAACAGTACTTGATAAAAATCCTTTGAGACCTGTATCCTTCTTTGAAAACTTTCACGGAAATATTTGCTCCGCCTTAAATTACGCCACAAAGGGTAAGTGAAATACATAAGCAGCATATTGGCACCGAAAAAGCATTCATATGTATGTATGATAGATTGAATGGGTGTAAGGAATATTGATTGCTGCTGCTGTACACATTTCTTATGTGTACATGTGTACAATTGATTATCATATTAATAATCAATTCAGATGTCTTATTCCTCATTGAAATATTTTGAACTTTTTGTTGAAATATAATTTTAGCAACTTAGTCCTAATTTTAATTTATAAAATGTGGGATTGTGGACTAAGAAACCGTCACTTTGGGTTTTCCAATGTGCTAACATTGGTTATCGCGATGCATCGTAAATTTTTTGGACTATTATTTTGAACCCGTTGCTATGTTTATAATTTGTTGTCAATCAACAGATCAATCATCATGTCAGTCAACTCGACGAACCGTTCCCAACTGCTACACCATAAACATGATTTTTTACAGTCCATATTTTCTTATTATGGCGGATCAAATTCAAGGTGAATTGCATACTTTTTGGGAACTATTTGTCTTTAGTATTATGTACATTTATGCTGTAAGTTTCAGCTTGACCGGTTTCAGATTACGGTTTTCTGACTTTGTGACCCCTGTACATCTTAGTCCAAGTTTTGGCAAACCAGTTTTCGTTCAGTAAATGCTTCCCAGGCATCAATAACTGTAGTGCGGGGTTACAGGTAATTTAGAGTGAAGTCTGTCTTCATGGTCAGAAAGTAGTTTGCATCGAGTTGGCTCTGAAAACAGCAGACTTTAACCTTCCAGCGTCTTCCTTCATTGCTGCCAGCAACAGGGCATTGTAGGATTGCTGGGCTTTCGGTTGAATCCACCCCGGTAAGCTCGCTTCTCCCACGTGTCGAGACTGCATCGACTTCCTTGTGGATGCATCCACTCTTTCTTTTCTGTCAGTCCGGCAAAGGTTGGCGCATTGTAACGAGTAGTGGATCCGCTTGCTACCGCCTCTGGTACAGCTATCGAGTCGTCCATGTGGTTGTCACGCGGGCGGTGCACCTGTGGCAGGTACGCCATCTCCACACTTTGTCGGGTCGCTGCATGCGCGACAGCTAAAATTTATACCTTGCATCACCGTATGAGATTACCTCCTTGCTTGCCACGGGTATATAGCTTCATTAGGGGATGATGTCCCATTTTATACGTAAAATACGCAACGGTCACATTGCGGGAAGCTATTTGTGTCGTTTCTGTTAAAACCTGTATTGATGGCGGATCAGCTTTGTGACATGTCGTCCTTGCCACGGGTTGTACATGCAGGGGGTAGCGACTGTCACGATCCATGACTGACGGGCTGGGTGTGCGATGCAACTGGTCGTACATGCAACGGGTCGTCGCAAATCACGATCCTTAGCTGTTACGGGTCAACCATATGACGAGCACCTCTGCCAAAGGCTGTACGGTGAAGACTCATCACTGTGACGGGTGGTCATTGTCATGGCTCTTTGACGCAGCAGGTCTTTCTGTCACGAAGCGTGGCTGTGACGAGTCCCCATTACGTCGGGACCTACATGCAGAGACTCGATTACTTGTCACCGGTTGTTATGACGGTATCGACATGGTATCGGCTTGTACATGAAACGTCTCGTGTAACCAGTCGGTTATGTGTTGACGTTAGTTTATCAACTTTATTTCACAATTTTCGATGTTTTGGTGCATTTTAAGTAATTTAAGCAATGTTGACCACAATAGCAGTTCTTATTGCATACTTAGGTAAGTAACTGTCTGTTGTGAGGCATCAGGCGATCGCTGGCTCCTATGCTAAGTCAAGTGGGCCGGTGATCTATACACAAGATGCACGGCATGCCTACTTTCGTTGAAATCAGTGTGCGCACTTGGAAGAGTCACTATTTTCTTTCCTACTACGCCAAAGTAAGTGAGCCAAAGTAAGCATTCAAAGAGTGAGAAGTCATCAGCGTTGCAAAAACTATGTCACCAGGGCCACAATTGCGACCAGTCACCAATTTCTCAGTAACATTAAGGAAGCGTAAACTCAGACCGAAGTCAGTGATTGTTGCTAAGGTTAGGTTGTCATCGTCGGGTATTAACTCGTTGTTTCAAATCAGGTGGTTGCGCATTGGCGATGCGGAAGTGTATTGTGAGATCGACAACTGAGATACATTCGCCTACTCAGTTTGTGTTGTCGACGCCAGCACCGTCGTATTTCTTGTGTAGAGATTCGAAGATGGGGGTTGTACCAAAATAGTTGCGCTGTTGGCACTTGATCATGGACTTGCCTACATCATTACTATTATTCTGACGCAAAGTAAAAACGCAAAGGTTAACGTAAATTGCTATATTTGAAAAAGTATTTAACGTACCTTTTCCAAATTTTGACATCGTATTTCGTTACTGATCTTTCACCGATGCCCAAAAATTCGCCTATATCAAACGTCTTTAACTATTCTTAATTATCCATAGTTTTTTATAATATCACAGTTTTCAAGATTCAGTATCTCGTATGCCCTCCTCGAGCCTCAGCCAACGCATTAACACGTCATGGCATAGACCTTATGAGTCCATTTATCCTTCATTGTGGTAAACTCGTCGGTCAAGCGTATCCCGCAGATGCACTATTGGATTCATGTCGGATGAAAATTGAGGCCACTATAGAGTCTGCACATTATTATCCCGAAGCAGATTCATGCATATTTCTGCTACATGCAGACGCGCATTGTCCTGCATGAATATTGATCGGTGTAACGCGTGGCGGTCAAATTGCCTTCAATATTTAGCAATGGTGATCTCCAACCAGATCTGATAGCGCCCCGTACCATAACGTTTCCCCGTCCAAAATTATCCACCTCGCGAACACAATGTCTCGCAAATCGCTCACCCGTTCGCCCGTACACTCGATTACTACCATCGTGTCGAAACAGTTGAAATCGGGATTCATCAGAGAGCAGTAGTCTTCTCCAAAATGCTCTTAGCCATGGGTTTCCCGAATGATTGGCCGCCCAACCCCTTTTTATATTCCGTCGACGTTCATTTAAAACTGGTCCGACGTATGCTTTAGAAGCTCGTATCCCGTGGTCGCGCAATCGATTTGAGGCCACTATAGAGTCTGCACATTATTATCCCGAAGCAGATTCATGCATATTTCTGCTACATGCAGACGCGCATTGTCCTGCATGAATATTGATCGGTGTAACGCGTGGCGGTCAAATTGCCTTCAATATTTAGCAATGGTGATCTCCAACCAGAGTTGATAGCGCCCCATACCATAACGTTTCCCCGTCCAAAATTATCCACCTCGCGAACACAATGTCTCGCAAATCGCTCACCCGTTCGCCCGTACACTCGATTACTACCATCGTGTCGAAACAGTTGAAATCGGGATTCATCAGAGAGCAGTAGTCTTCTCCAAAATGCTCTTAGCCATGGGTTTCCCGAATGATTGGCCGCCCAACCCCTTTTTATATTCCGTCGACGTTCATTTAAAACTGGTCCAACGTATGCTTTAGAAGCTCGTATCCCGTGGTCGCGCAATCGATTTGACACCGTCTGTCGACAGATGCGGTTGTTGTGTCTCCCTGCAGTCGCATTCGTGGTGGCCGTTGCGGTTCGAAAAAGATCTCGAAGATGCGCCGTTTGCACAGATTGATCTTGCGCTGGGATTGTAACCTTTGATTGACCAGGTCGTTGGCGGTCCTGTGCAGAGCCGGTCTGCAGGTGACGCTGTTGCAATCTGCATGTGGTTGATACCGCCACACCAAACCTTCTAGCGGTGGCTGATTGTGACAGACCAGACTGTAACATACCGATGAAGTTTACTGGTGTGAAAAAACAATTGGATCTATTCTAACAGTGTTAAACATTTGACGTTTGTTTAATTTACATAGCCCAAAAGGAACATGATAAAAACCACTTTAAAGCCTTTGCGTTTTTACTTTCCATCAGTATATTATTATTATTATTATTATTATTATTATTATTATTATTATTATTATTATTATTATTATTATTATTATTATTATTATTATTATTATTATTATTATTATTATTATTATAATTGTAACACTTTTATAGCGCTTAATCAACTAATTTTGCTCCAAACGCTCCAAAAGATGACTTAGATTACAATGTAAAATCGTATGCTTTCCTAAAAAATGAGTTTTCAGTTTACGCTTAAACAACTATAGCGTGGGAAAAGCTTTAATATCCTCGGGAATACTGTTTCAAATGTTTGGTGCAGCCACAGCGAACGCACGGCCGCCACAGCGGAGTTTCGATTTGGGTACTATTAACAGCAACTAGAACGAACAGTCCGTTTTGGTTTGTATAATACCAGAAGGTCTCAGGTACGCTGGCTGACCTAATGTCAAACTTTGAACGTGATAACTGCTATTTTAAATTTAACTCTAAAGCGAACTGGCAGCCAATGTAACTGCCGTAGCCAATCTGTGATACAGTCGTATTTTACCCGCTTTAAAGCAAGTCTTGCTGTGGCATTTTGCGCGCGCTGCAATTGATCTATCAAATGGATACTAACGCCATGCAGCATGATGTTTGAGTAGTGCAGATGTGAAGTGATCAGTGCTTGAACTAGGGTTTTTGTTGTTTCTGTGGTCAAATATCTGCGATTTGACCACAGCCCTCTGATGTTAGCACAACAGACGCGGACGACAGGTTGAACATAAACATGAACATCTTGAGATCCGAGTCCAGCCAGACACCAAGATTACGAAGGCTTGTGCAAGCCTAAATTTGTTGCTTTTCAATTCTGATGCTGTCGTATTCCATCTTTTGCAACTCCTTACTGGTATCCACGATCATGAACTCGGTTTTGTCGACGTTTAATTTAAGTCTGTTCTCGGTTATCCATTTGCGGATGCAACCAGCTCCATCCTCCACTTTTTTCTTGCATCATGCTGCGACTTGATACTGTTTGAGTTTTGTGACGTATGAAGTTGGGGATCATCCGCAGGTCTCTGGGAAAACAGAGCAAAAACATTCGTATGAGACAACCGAGAGGATCTGTGTACTACGTGTATTCCCAGAGACCTGCCCCGGATCCTTGAGGCATACCACTGGTCAATTTTGTGGGCTCAGATGTAGTGATTTTAATGCTAACCGATTGCAGACGATCTTGAAAATACGAATTAAACCAAGAAAGGTCTTGGCCACATATTCCGTAATCAGATTCTAAACGTTGGAGAAATCTGTCATGGGGAATAGTGTCAAGTGCTGACGAGAGGTCTAGTAGCGTCAAAAGTGATACTTCGTGATTATCAATATTACAGAGCAAGCCATTGGTGACAGCAGTCTACAATTCAATCAGTTCTTATATCTCGAGTCATGCAGAATGAACACTCCACATCTCAAGAAATCCATACTAGATCAGTTCATGTGGACCATCTCTCGGATCTGTCGAATGCTTGTCTTCACAATCCTGAGTACAAAGTCGTTAGTCGCTTTCTGTGCTTCAAGGTATTTGGTATAGCTTATTTGTTTCGTGCCCTCTCATTCCGGTTGTAGACGGCACCTTTCGTGCTATGGTTGTAATCAAACGCTGGGGATGACATTTTGAATTGAACATTTTCCAATATCTCGACGATTGGTTGCTGGTCAACAGGAAAAAAGACGTCCTGCTATCTCAGCTTTTGTAGATGGGTCAACAGTGCTTCGCTGTCAAAGTCAGTTTCAGATTTATTTCTCGGCTACCGTCAGAAATGTGCAAATGGGTAGAGCTTTTCCCACTCAACCAGGTATTCATAAATTGTCGATTTCAATTGTTCGCCTTGTGTCCACTCTGAAGTCTCCGGTGTCTATAATGGAATCCCTCCTGATTTGTTAGTTGCCAGGAGAAAACTGTCGAATTGAGCAGATGCCATTTTTGTTTCAACGTGTGGTTCTCAGACTATGGCTCTTCCTGTTAGAATTCAGAGATCTCAACTGGTGGTCACGTCAAATCACTCTTGTGAAGAGTGCTCCTTTTACTTTTCCATCCCTATCGAGGTAGGTTCAAACGGATACGTCTTGTAACGGTTAAATTTTCTTTTTCAATGGTGTACTTGGAAGTGTCAATGGTTTTGTCACGATTGATATCATATCAACGTGTTAGAGATGAAAACTGTTTGAGTTGCATGGCAGTTTCTCTCCGCGTTTCTCAAGGGTCGTGGGGTTCAGTTCCTGGTGGATATCTGACGGTGGTCTCTTATTTGTCTATAAAGCGCGGCTCGCGCTCATCTATGGTGTGTCAACTAATTAAAAATTAACCGAGGGACTTACCTGAAGGTTGATTAGAATTTCTCCGAGCGTCATGTCTCGTTGACAAGGATTCATAGGAGATAGACAGCCTAGCATCCAGACTTCACAATTGAAATGCCAAATAAGTCCTCGTGTATACAGAAGGGGGGAATAAAGTGTGTGCTAATGGGCTCGAATAAAAGAATTATATTGAAGGGTGAGGCCTGTGAATCCTTGTCAACGTGACATGGCGCTCGGAGAAATTCTAATCAACCTTCAGGTAAGTCCCTCGGTTAATTTTTAATTTCTCCTCGCTTGTGATGTCACGTGACAAGCAGATTCCCATGAGATTTAAAAGCCTATACGAGGGCGGTTTTTGCCCTTTAGTATTTATATTTAATTCAAGAGAAATACTGAGAATGGTTCTTTTCGTTTTTTTCAGTAATTGTCCATAACCATATGCATGCTAGTTACATAAATACAGAGGTCAATTGATTTTCAACGCTTCTTGCTCAAAAGTGCTGCTATCAATAGAAACAGGCCTTCTATAAAATTTTTTAAATGTATTTTCTGTGGTCCATCCAGCCTTCAACAATATTGCATCAACTGGCACACCCCCTCCTTTTTCAACTCTTGAAGTTGTAGCACTTCGCGTGGAATGTGCTGAAAATTTAGCAATATTAACACCTGAAAGTTTCAAAACTGTTTTAATCTACCGACTAATAGTGTCTACAGTGACAACTTTATAGGGTTTAGAATAGCTAACAAGAATTTGACTTTCATCTTTCCGTAGACCCTTTGTTATGGTAATGTATTTTTGAACATGCCTATACACACAAAGCTCAATATCATGAAACATATCAATAACTAATGGCACTTGATGCTTGCCAATGCGGGAGGTTTTTAACGGAGACAGAAAGTAAAACATACACGTTTTCTCTGTCATATGAATAGCAGAAAGCGACAAGGACTTTATACCTTGGAGGCGTTGCGCCGAGATTAACGCCAACAACATGGCCAGTTTTAATGTTAATGTCTTAAGTGTTAAATGAGAAAAACTCATGCAACGAAGATAACGAAGCACCTCATTAGCGTCCCAGGTGTGCAAAGCAGTATTTTTTCTTATAAATGCCTTTCATGAGACTGTTATTTTGAGCTTGCCGGAGTCTTGATTCGGGTAATCACTCAGGGTCACAGTTGTTGATAATACTGCACCTGCAGTGTTAATGGTGCTGTATCCAACCCCAGTAGAGAACAAATAAGCAAGGAAATTTAGAGCATTATCCGCCGTTGTGATAAATGGGTTTCTGCTACGTTGTTGGCAGTAATTTATCCACTTCTTAAGCTGTTTGCAATACTGTTTATTTGTGGATGGTCGCCAGTCATTTAAAACTAATTTCTGTGCTGTGCCTGACAACTGTCTTCCCTCAATTGATCCCCGGATGACATAAGTGCTATCAACTGAAGCTTTTGATGGAGGGGGTGCCGCTTCGCTGGGTTGGATGGTAGTAGCAGCTGGCCCCTCGAAATAACATAATCAGGTTTAATACAAAACTTTGAGTTGTCGATTTGGGTACAATGAGCACTCCAGTTGCTCTATCCGCAATAATCTTTTTAGAACCTTATTTATAATGCTAAAAGGGGGAAAGGCATAAAACCGAAATCGACCCCAGTCCGGCATGGACAAACTATCAACCCAGAAACTTTCCGGATCGGGCTTCCAACTGACATACGGCTTCAGCTGGTAATTTGATCTAGAGGCAAAAAGATCAATGTCTGGAGTGAAGGAAAAATGGGTCATTACTCTTTGAAACACATTGGGTTTTAATTTATACTCCATCTTCTCCTGATATACCCGACTGGCCGTATCTGCTTCTGTGTTAAGTGACCCCTGAATGAAAGAAAAAGCTATATGTATTTTTCGCTCAATTTTCCACGCCGCAATATCAAGGGCTAGTTGATTACAAACCGCAGACCTTGATCCACCTAGTTCTCTAATATAGGCTACTGCAGTGGTGTTATCCATCATAAGAGTTATATGGCATTTTTCTATGTCTCTAATAAGGGCTTTAAGCCCGAGAAAAGCAGCCTTGAGCTAGAGCGTATTGATATGAAAATGCTTTTCCTCCATGTTCCACAAGCCCCCTGCAGTGGTATTGCGTTCAACACAGAACGCACCCCAACCCTCTAAAGAGGAATCAGTTTTAACAGTGAGGAGTAGTTTTGGATATGTAAGAACGTTATATGCCGTAGGCAAATTGTCCACCCACCATTGGAGATCAGATCGTGCCATTGCAGAAATGCTCATTCTACCCTTAAAGTCACCTCGTGCATTTTTAATGCTGAAAATCTGTACACCTTCTAGGTGTCTGGTATGCAAACGGCCATATCGCATCCCTGGCAAAGCGGCCATCAACATGTCAAGCACGCGACTAGTCTCGCGAATTGATGGCCTACAACAGCTGAGAAGTGCCATGCATGCATGTGTGGTAATCTGCACTTTCTCAGTTGTTGGACGCACGGTCAAAAATAGAATTTATGGGGAATCCAAGAAAAACAATTTCCTGTGTGGGAAAAAGCACAGTTTTTTCGGATGAATAATAAAGCCAAGGTTTGACATTAGTTCAGTTGTCGCTACGACATGTTTGGCACAGTCCTGAAAATTACGACCCCGTAGATATATATCGTCAATATATGCTGAAGATTGATACGTTTTTTCCCTCAATGTTGCCAGCAACGGTTTTAACAGTTTAGTAAAAACACGGGGGCATGGGCCTAAGCCATTCGGAAAAACAAGGAACTTAAAGTACTTTCCTCGCCACTGAAATTTTAAGAACTTGGTGTCTTCAGCAGCAATTTTACACGAATGATAAGCATCTTTAATGTCACATGAACACAGAAAGCAGTTAGGCGTTACAATGTCCAAAATATTTTGCAAGGATTCCATTTTAAAGTGACGGTATTTTATACACTCATCCAACCGGGAAAGATTTAATATCATCCGGTATGTACCGTCTTTTTTAGATCTAAGAAATATGTTGGAAATAAAGTCTTTATGGCCTTATGTGCTATGGCCTTATGTGCTCCAAGCACGAAGAGGATTAAGTAAGTAAGTAAAGTCATTTTCTTCCCTCTCACACTGTGCAATAACGTTTTGGCGAGCAACGGGCTTATTTCGTTATCTATAGCCAACATTTCTTCGGCGGAAAACTAAATTTCAGGTGGGAGTTTATTCTGAAAGGGGGCTTGTTCAAACTCAATTTTGTACCCACGCACAGTTTGTAAAATTTCATTGTCACAAGTAATAGCTTGCCAAGCGCAAATGTTTTTACTTACACAACCACCCATTGGCCGGCTGTTTCAAGAATATCAGACACCAGAGGCGCTAAAAATTGTCTGGAGTATAACTGTCACTGGAATCGTCACACTGACCTACCTCAGCGAATAATGCTTAGTTGGAAGTTTGTTCTGACTATTGTTTCTCGCAAACCTGTTCTTGACGCGCCCCTGAAAGTGTTGCTGGTGCGGTCCTGCCCAGTTTTATTTTACTGTCTGGGGGTAGTGTCTGGAAGCTGAAGTGCCTGGTTTGGTCAGTTCCCATGGTTCTTTAGTTTTGCGGGTAAACTCAGCTTGATCGCCAAAGAGATGTTCAGTTGTAGAAGCCAATTCCAATAATTGCCGCAGAACCGGCGATAACGCACACACCGCTAAATCGCTTCTGTGTTGTGCGCGAACGACAAAACCGGTTCCTAGGATAGCAATCCCATCCGTTAATTGGCGCACGATTTGCGGCGTTGGTAGTGACTTGTCCGGCGACACGAAATTCTGGGCAAGCTGTCTCAAGATGACCCCGGCTTTTGACACGTCAGACATGACGTGCAGTAACGTCGATTCACGACTTTTTTATAGCGGCCCATCTGCACTGCCACCTCCTTATTGCACATCGGAACCTGAAGCCACGGGCAATTTTCGGGAATTTGATAAGTATCTTTTCGTTCTTTAAGCTTGTCCAGCACCAGTTTAATTTTGAACCGCTTATTCACGATCGAAGCCAAAGTCTCTGAAAATGGAGGCCCGGTGTTGGAGTCCCCTAACTCTCTTTCGAGGACGTGGAGGAAATTATCCTCTTCCTCACCTTGCAATGCTTGTTGTGGTGTTGTGGTTGCCGGAAATAATTTATTGACGTCGTCATTGTTATCGCTGTCGCCAGATACTTTGGGCGCCTTCCGGGCCTGCGAGCCATGCTCGTCATTACTCTCGTCCGCATCGGAAATTTCATGCGCCTTGCGCTTCGAGTGCTCCGTGAGCGATTTTAGGCTGGCCTGGATTGCTAGCATTGTGTCCAACAATGACGGCGATTGTGGATCAGAAACTGCTGCCGACTGGTCACTGTCGATGCTGGTGAAAAGATTATCCGCAGCCATTTTTTTCGTTATGTGATGTTCTAATATTTTTTTAATAGATAGTGAAATTGCAATGGCAAAACCAAGAAAAATATCCACTTTAAATATGAATGAAAACAGAACACGCAGCAGGATAGCACACAGAAAAACACTAGCGTAAGCAAAAAACACAGCATGAAGCTGGGGAGCTAAGTGTCAAGAGAAGTCTGGATGCTAGGCTGTCTATCTCCTGGGAATCTGCTTGTCACGTGACATGGCAAGCGAGGAGAAATCACGCAGTTTCCCTTATGTGCACGCGACAATGGTTTTATCACTTAAGCAACTCACATTGCGGACAAAGTGAATGCTCTTGTCCATCTGGCTTCCATACAGCGTGGGTTATGGCAGAGTTCGTGTTTCATTGGATTGTATGTCAATTACACTGGTGCTCCCCTCAAAGCAACCTCTTTGAGATCCGTCTTAGTCACCATATCTCAGCGTACAATCTCAATGTCCCGATTTGAAAGCTTTAGCTGTCGATGCTTTAATGTGCGATTGGTCTTCAGTACTATTGTTCGCATTTGTGCTTTCGCCAGTAAGGCTGAAGATTTCAAGATTTAGCAGAAGAAACAAAAACATCCGTTGTTTGTGACTCCGGATCTACCAGAACTACCTTGGTGTCTCTTGTTGATTTTGTTATCACCCGTCAGAGTATCATACTTCCCCAAGAGTATGGCAACCTAATTGGGAGTATGCCACCCAATCCACTTCTGTTTCAGCTCCAGCTTAAATGCATTAGTTTCCTTCATGAAAGACAAAGGTTTTTCCAGAGGGTACTTCAGATGATGGAAAGTCCACAAATAAGAAACTTAATATTTCTGATTTATTAAATTCATTTTGTTTAGTTTGCTTCTGTTGTCATTTATATCGCGAAACACGGAAATACAGAATGGCTTCTCTTGAGAAAAATAGATGCCAGTTTCAAATCAGTATGAAATTATAAGCCAAACTCTGTACTATTAATTTATTCAAGTCAGGAATTACAATAATTATAGAATATAGTAGTACAAGTGTATTAATTTGATTTAAACTGCTGCTTATAGTAATCAGAATAATAAGGCGACCTAAAAGGTGTCAACTTATTTCCCAACATTTTCAAAAATTGTAATATTGTCTGATTGACGCCCAGATGAATGTACAATGCAAAGGTAGCTTTGGGCATATTATTACTCTGTATACTTTGTATTACTGTGTATTACCACAACGCCTAGCATACTAGTTTAGCGTATTTTTGTGGGTCAAACATCGATTTTGTATCAATAGAGCAACTTGTGTTTTGTTCATGTTTTCTGTTTTAACAAAAAGGTTATGACGAAAAATTCATACACAGTAGGAAAACATAATGAGATTGATATACCTGAGCTTGTAACTCGTCTGCTTTTATTTCGTGTCAAAACTTTTGATATTTAAGATTTTAATACGTTTAATTTTGATATAAAACTGCGCTATGTTGCAAATAAAATTCTTACACTGGTAATAATATATAAATGTATAATCTGTGCAATATTGCGACGTTTTTGACAGGTTGCCATTTGGATAAATTCCAAAAAGACTAGCATTCGATATTCATTCGAAAAAGTAATAAAAGTAATACCAGAATTTAATTGTCTCTTTTGACCACATTTCACTCAAACACAAGATTTTTCATTTTCATGCAATTCCCAAAGAACTGAGTGAACAATAAAAATTGAGGGTTTTCTACGGTGCATAGTAACATGTTATTAATATAACCCCTTTCTACGCACCCTGTTCTAGCTTGTTATCTTTGTAATTTTTTGAAGGGTACCAGAACACTTTAGAATATTAGTAGTAAAAGACCCATTTCAAGACCGCCACAACTATCCACGTCAGTTATTCGAAACTTCATTGGTAACATATCAAATCTTCGGGAAAAAAGTAAACAAGTGCAGTGGAGTGAAAAGTTTGAGAAGTTGATTCATATTTTTGTCACACTACGAAATGAGACAGTTCCGTTGGAACGAATAAAAAATTTTTGCTAACATTTTTCGATAGACCTAGAAGTTTGCACCATGGGTAGATTATTAAATGAAGGTCCCAACTACATTTTCTTGGTAAGTGATACTCGTACTCAAGAATCTTTTTTCTATGGTATCTTTTTTTTCTGCAAGGTTTTATTTTTGAAACAGATGATAACTTAATAACTTTCACCCAAGCCTTCCTTACTGAAATATAGAAATTGTCATAATCAAGTTGTAAAAAAATTATAGTGAGGCATTTGGCACTTTTTGAAGTAAACTACACTTTGGGTGTTTTGAATAAAATGCGCAAGAATTTTGAATTTCGAATGCAAAGGAAACGTGTAAAAATGAAAGAAATGATAGAAGAAATAAAACAGCAACATCTCATACTCGAGACACAAAAGAAGTTGAAACTTAAACTATTTGTTAAAACTTTTACTTTTAAAATAGCATACGGGTTGTTAAAAGCACGGTTACTCTATAATGCAAGAGAAATTTGACTTTTAGGCGAAATCTTTCTATTATTTCTTTCATTTTTCCCGGTCAGTTTGTATTCGAAACGCAGAATTTTTGTGCATGTTATAAGGAATGCCTAAAATATGATTTGGCTTATAGTTCATGCCAAACTGGCAGATTGTTTCCAATGATCAAGTCCGCATACTCAGTGACGGAAGTTCGCAGGATTACAGTGGGAGAAAACAAATAATAAGGAAAAGGTATTAAAACCTGATTTCCTCCATCATGACATATCGATAAGGTGTCAGGACTTTATTTTGAAAAATGTATTTATGATATTATAAAAATGGTTTTCAAACGTAGAAACAGATCTGTATCTGTTTCAAAGTGATTTTGATGTGCTTCTCCATTCTCAATCCCCCCCCCCCCTTCCCAAGAAAAACTGGAATCCTGTCCTTTGTTTGTTTGTTTGTGTTTCTTTTTTTGCGTTGCGAAGCCGCTTATATCATATCATGTTTTGCCACACAACATAACGGTTTCAAGATTCTTTTGAACGAAAGAGATTGAAATTTTACTCCAAGTATTCATCGCCGTGCCTATTTGACATGATTTATTTTCCGGGGAGGTTATGCAAATTTGATAGTGGTGGGAGGGGGGGGGTATATTCGACACATAAATTTCCATGAAATATTCACTGAGTTCGACAATTAAGTATTCAATTTCCTCCGGGACACCACTGGTCAATCCACCATCCACAAAACAAAATCCGTTGTGTTTAATAACCGAATAATTGCACTTAAGTATATTTTAATATGATTTCAATATTATATCTTCATTTAATTATTATCGAAGCACATGAGCCATGTAAAGGTGGTAAATAAGCAGGGTCAAACTGCCTTTTGCGAAGGACCCAAGTGTCTCAAAAAGTCCCAGGCCCATGTGCAGGAGTAGGAAAGGCCGAAATTTCCGTAGTTTTACGGCAGGGCTGGAAAAAATCCGATTAAAAAAAATAATCGTGATTTTTTATTTAAATCGGACTATTTTTATTTCAGTCAACCCTCCCCCCCCCTCTCAAAAAAAAAAAAAAAACAAAAAAAAAAAAAAAACAAAAACAAAGAAACAAAAAAAACGACAAAATATTGGGCTGTGCGGTTAAACCGGTTCACCTAAAAACTGCGGTTTTTTATTCTCGCGGTTCAGTTAATCGGTTCGAAAATGAAAAACCGGTTTTCCTTGTGCTGTGTTCGCTTTTTGTTTATTAACACTTGGCAAGACTTCGTCTTGCAAAGAGTTATATACTTTGCTATTAGGACACCCGTGAGATTTTCATCGGTTTTTTACCTTTATAGCCGGCCGTCATTTTGTCATCACAACTCGTCAGAAACTACTGGTCCGATTGACACCAAACTTTCGCAGTATATAGAGTTTGACGTAAACTTGTTCTATCAATATTTTTTATTTATTATTAAGATTTTTTTCAAGGTCAAATCAATACGCAAAGACAGGGTAATTTTTCCTTTCTTATGCACTGAGCTGATGCTCCCTGTACATAGTTTGCTATTACCTCACAGCTGTGGCCTGCTGTAAAGCTTTATTTGGCGCATTGCTAAAAATAAGTACATATGTCTGCATGCAATAGAGCTCGAGATCAGCTGAACTTGTGTGAGCACGATAAAAAAATGAATAGACTTTAAACGTAATAGCGTGCATTTCTGTGTGCATCATTTAAATGCATCATTATATATAAAATACCATATATATATATATATATATATATATATATATATATATATATATATATATATACAATTAATTGTCATAAAGTTTTCGATGTAGTTTTTGGATGCTACTCATCAAATTTCAAGTTATAACGGTCAAAATGTAAAACAGAAGCTTCGAAAGTCTTTAAAAAATTACACGCACGAGAGTGGTTGGATGGGGGGGGGGGGTGGGGGCTCTGCACCAGGCATGTTAAATGCACACTGACATGCAAGTCAGTTTTAGCAGGAGATATGGTTATTAAAAGTGAATTATCCTTTTAGAACGGGATCGCAGTAAATGCGAATTAAAAAAAAAATAGAAATTTTAGGGTTTTTTTTTTTTTAATTAGGGTCAAGTGTTTACCGATTTGACTTTCGTCAAATCGTGCTCCTCGTTTATATTCGTTTACTTTTTGCAACTGTGTCTGCAAAACACAACGCAAAGCCAAAAATGGGTTTCGCTGCTTCCCGTTTTATTTTACAAACCCTCTTTCGTGTGACAGGTTAACAAAATATGTGCAACGTAAAAATTTCCGTTTGATCGGCCAATTGTCGAAATCACGGCCCTCTGAACTTAGGCAATTTTTTCGCCTTGCACTTTCATACAGGCGATTTTGTGCGAATCACTTCGACATGAACGCTTTGATATAAAGCTATGAAACCTTACACAATGAAAGAATATATAATGAAGATGTGCAACGCCAAGTTTCAGTTTGATCGACCCAAAAATGTCGAACTTACAGCCCTCTGACCTTAATTTGCCGCGACTTGTTGGCGCGGGCTGGGGTCTTTGCATCTCGGATGCCTATGTTTTTATGTTTTGCCAAAGGAACTGGACAATTTGAAATTGTTGAACACTGAATTATTTTAGCTTAAAATTGAAGCAGAAACTCAATGTAATTGCAACTGGTGATTTTTACGAAAAATACCGATTTGTATACATAGCAAGACAAAAGTCCTGGTTAGGAAGTTATACTCACGTTTTTTATGTGATAAATAAAATCACTCTTTTATTTTTGGCCAATAACATATTTCATGAAAAAAAAACGATTAAAACCGGTATTTCGTGTTAGAAAACCGGTTCGGACCGCGGTTCACAGCCCTACAAAATATAAAAAAGCACCACCTTTTTAATATTTTATTGAATACTCATTACACTGTCTTGTAAGACATTTTTAAATACATTTACAGTTCACAAAATAGGTGAAAACTGTCATCAACTTTCAAATGTTCAGATAACTGTCTGCAACTTCAATTCTTTATTTAACGAGCGATCGGTAGCAAAACGCCAGTTTTCCAGCCTTTTCCACTCCGAGGCGTGTTCGCAGTGATCCGTACGTGCTGAATTGCCTCTCCATTCCCGCACTGTTTGCTATCACAGAGACTAGTTTAACCGCGATTTGGGTTAACAAGTATTTAACGAGTACTTAGTATTTAAACGTGTTTAAGTACACCTCGCTAGACGGGTAACATTAATACTTTGTTTACAAGCACACGCTGTTGAGAGACAGGCCAGAGTGCGTTGCAGATATCGGTGATACCGGGAGTTTCTGAAGATAGTTGCGCGATTACATACCCACTCCAGAGTACATGCTCAAACGGTTGTAGTACTATAAGGCGCAAGGCCTTCTTTTCAAACACCCCCCCCCCCCCACCCCCTCGGAGGCTCATGTGCACTACTAAGCGTACGATATGGCATGCCTTGTTTAAACAAAAGGCGTCTTCAGGTGACGTCACTGCATACCATCTGCACACATAACACATATTTTAAAAAAGCAAATACAGTGCGTAGCAAAAAATCAAAAATCGTGATTTTTTATGTTGATTTAAATCACGATTTATATCATACCGGCCCTGTTTTACGGCAGATCAGACTCTTCAGATATATAGCGCAGAGGGGAAAGGGAGGGAAGAGGGGGGGGGGGGACTGTAACAGACAATCGGCAGTGAGAAGAAGAAGGGGAATATCTGATTTTTATTGTCGGGAGGTAAATAACTCCGGGACCGCGGTCGAGAACTTGGTTGCCGCAATTTTTTGGGTGTGAGATAAAATTTGATCAGTCACATGACATTGGCCTTTATGTAAGGTCTTAATTCTCTTCTTATCGTTGTTATAAAACAACTGACCTCTAATGAGATCTATCTGTTATGTATTTACACAGAGCGGATGGATATTTTTAAAAAGTAGTTCCGCTCCTTTAATTTCGCGGAATCCCCAGTGGGTCTGCCTAGTAAAATGGTGTTATACGCAAGAGAACGGACCGCCCCAGAGAGTGGTTGTTGAACACGCTTTTTAAAGAAGTTCCACTCTTTTACGGGTACTGTTTTCACAGAATCCCCAGAGGCTGTCTGGCTGGTGTAAAAAGGTTTTATACACAACAGACCAAACCGCCGAAGAGGTTGGCTGTTGAACAACAACGCCCATGTTACGCAACTTAGTACTACTTCTTAGCGAACGGCGGGGGTCGGCGTAAACATTCAATTAATGGAAATAATTACTAATTAATAAATTATTTGTTACCCTTGTTAGCTATTGTTATTATTACAACATCAACCATGGCCTTTTGAAGCCGACACTTGATGACTTAATATGTTATGTTTATTTTTTCTATGGTTCTCTTTGATGCCGGCAATGTTTACCTATCGATCTTTATATTCTAATCGGCGTGAATTAGGAAAAAAACCTCACAGTGCACACTTCAGAACTTTTCCCAATGTTAAGCATGTTGTGTTGACGAGGTGAAAGGCCCCATTGTGCTCTGTTGTTTTATGCGAGGGTGGGGGTGGATTGTGGGGAGGGGGGGGGGGGCTTATTGAAAGCGGTCTATTGTTACCTGGCATTAAGACGTTCAATGGCGAACTTTCTGTGAAAAAGGCTCCTAAATGACGTATTTGTGCGAAGCGCACTTTAAGAGTGTTAAAATCCCGGCTATGGAGGTGATTGAGAGCGGTGACAGGTGATGTGTATGAGAACGGTAACAGGTGATGTGTATGAGAACGGTGACAGGGGATGTGTATGAGAACGGTGACAGGTGATGTGTATGAAAACGGTGACAGGGGATGTGTATGACAACGGTGACAGGAGATGTGTATGAGAACGGTGACAGGGGATGTGTATGAGAACGGTGACAGGGGATGTGTATGAGAACGGTGACAGGGGATGTGTATGAGAACGGTGACAGGAGATGTGTATGAGAACGGGGACAGGAGATGTGTATGAGAAAGGTGACAGCCTGACAGGGGATGTGTATGAGAACGGTGACAGGGGATGTGTATGAGAACGATGACAGGAGATGTGTATGAGAACGGGGACAGGAGATGTGTATGAGAACGGTGACAGGGGATGTGTATGAGAACGGTGACAGGGGATGTGTATGAGAACGGTGACAGGGGATGTGTATGAGAACAATGACAGGGGATGTGTATGAGAACGGTGACAGGGGATGTGTATGAGAACGGTGACAGGGGATGTGTATGAGAACGGTGACAGGGGATGTGTATGAGAACGGTGACAGGGGATGTGTATGAGAACGGTGACAAGGAATGTGTATGAGAACGGTGACAGGGGATCTGTATGAGAACGGTGACAGGGGATGTGTATGAGACCGGTGACAGAAGATGTGTATGAGAACGGTGACAGGAGATGTGTAGGAGAAGGTATCCAGAATGAAGGGCCTTGGACAAAAGGGCCTTGGACATAAGGGCCTTTCCCAAAAAGGCCTTTCCCAAAACGGCCCTAAATGAAAAATTGGACAAAAGGGCCTTTAGAATTTTTTCCTAGGATTTTGAGTTTTAATTATTTGATAAAATATGTAAAAAAATAAAAAATAAAAAACAGGCTTCATTGTGTTTTTAAAGATAACTGCTTTGATGTTTTGTTTCAATTACTCCCCATCACTCTCTTGAAATTTTCGAAGCACTGTGCCACAGGTTAATCCCAGTTTGTACCAATCACTGCCTTGATGTTTTACTCATTGCAAAGACTCTTTTAATTACTTCGCATCACTGTCTTTAGATGCCAGATTTCGGAGTCATTGTGCCACAAAAGGTAATGTCTGTCCTTTCTTTCGTTCCTCTGCACTGTTGTGTTTAAACACGCGCGCTAAGCCGGATGATGTTGGCGTGTCAGTGTCTTGCCGATATATGAGTTCTGAATTTGAGGTCTTTATTTGAACTGTGACCAACAGCAATGGACACAAGACAAAGTAATAAATTTTGTCTGAATCAGGCAAAAAAATCAATAAACTTTGTTTTTGGAGTTATTATTTTATTACACAAAAATAATAATTTTGAGAACCATATCCAAAAAAAATTCTCAAGGCCCTTTTGTCCAACTTTTCATTTAGGGCCGTTTTGGGAAAGGCCCTTTTGGAAAAGGCCGTTTTGGGAAAGGCCCTTATGTCCAAGGCCCTTTTGTCCAGGACCCTTCTGTCCCGGATTCGTAGGAGAATTGTGAAATAAATCAATCCTGGCGTAACGCCCGGTGTCGCTTGCTCGTCTGTTGATATAAAAACCCTAAACTTACGCGCATACCAAGTCACTGTAAAACTCGCTTGACTGGAGACACTGGGGCAATCGTTTTTTTTTTTCCTTTTTTTTTTTTTTGTTTAATGGTCAGTAGTGAACACAACAAGAGTCACATTCTAGAACCGAAGTGTACCGAAGTTGGTACTTTGTTCTCCGAAAAATCAACTACACATGGAAGGGTTGAAATTTCGCGGTCGCCCGTGCCGACCAACTTTTGGCTCGGGCGACCAACTTTTTTGAGTTGGTCGCCCGAGTGGACGCTAACTTTTTATCCCCCGTAAAACGGAGGGATATAGTTTCGAACTTTTCGGTCTGTCCGTCTGTCTGTCCGTCTGTCACGCTTCAGTCTCACGCGCCTACAAACCATATTAATATATAGATTCGTTTCAAATTTTGAACACGGCTTCTCTGGACCCTTCCGCAGTGCAGTGATCAATAATTTTCCGGATCGGGCAAAAATTGACAAAATGGCGGACTTTTGAATATTGGCACTGGACTTAGCGTATATACGACAGTCTCACGCGTCTACAGGCCACAGTAATAGACAGATTCGTTTCAAATTTTGTACACGGCTTCTCTGGACCCTTCCGCAGTGCAGTGATCAAGATATTTCCGGATCGGACAAACATTGACAAAATGGCGGACTTTTGAAAATCGGCACTGGACTTAGCGTATATAAGGCAGTCTCACCCGCCTACAGGCCACATTAATGGATGAATTCGTTTCATATTTTGTACACGGTTTCTCTGGACCCTTCCGCAGTGCAGTGACCAAGAATTTTCCGGATCGGGCAAAAATTGACAAAATGGCGGACTTTTGAAAATTGGCGCTGTACTTAGCGTCCCTACGACAGTCTCACGCGGCTACTGGTTAATGGATTGATTCGTTTAAATGTTAGACGCTAAGTCTACCTATCCTTCCTCTTTTAAATTTTGCGTTGTTAACACGCAACAGCCTTAAACACACCATACCCTCCCCCCCCCCCCCCCCCCCCCCACGGGGGATAGACGTACTCCTCGAGACGTAGTCAAGTTTCTGAGTATTTTCA
Source organism: Protula sp. h YS-2021 (assembly GCA_949752745.1). Classification (NCBI taxonomy): domain Eukaryota; kingdom Metazoa; phylum Annelida; class Polychaeta; order Sabellida; family Serpulidae; genus Protula; species Protula sp. h YS-2021. Next base: position 1,479,144 of record OX457025.1, read on the forward strand.
GGTGAGTCTGTTGATTATTTTAAACACCATTGCGTTGTTGTTTTTTCATGTGAGGCGGGCTAGACAAATTTTGCAAAACTTGCGCATGATGGAAATTTCCATGGACACCGATCTCAATGCTCGCGCTCTTTCTTTCTTTTTTTTTTTTTTTTTTTTTTTTTTTTTGCCTTTCCGACAGTTCAATGTCATGTGTACGTGGATAGCAGGGCTGGAAATTAGCGGGGCCCGAGACCCCCGGATTTCGGCTCGGGCCTCCGCATATGATGTTATGGAAACCCAAAAGGCCTAAAAATTTTCCTGATTATATAATATTGGTACGTGTATATATCCCAGTACCCCCCCCCCCCCCCTGCACTTTTTCCTCAGGGTATTATTTGCCTTTCCAACATAGACAGATACCGAAGTCTTTTAGCCGGTCGCCATATAATGTTTCTTTTTTCACCAAACATTTATTTTGTCATTTTACAGCATTGGATTCCCCCTCCCCATCCCCCCTCCCCGTCACAACCAGCAAAACCATGGTACGTAGTATTTCGTGGGGGGGGGGGGATTCCCACTCCCCCACCACCCCCACGGCATGCCCTATGTCACTGAGGGATTCCCACTCCCCCACCAACCCCACGGCATGCACTATGTCCCTGAGGGATTCCCACTTCCCCACCAACCCCACGGCATGCACTATGTCACTGAGGGATTCCCACTTCCCCACCAACCCCATGGCACGATCAACCCCGCAGCATGCCCTATGTCCCTGAGGGATTCCCACTTCCCCACCAACCCCACGGCATGCACTATGTCCCTGAGGGATTCCCACTTCCCCACCAACCCCACGGCATGCACTATGTCACTGAGGGATTCCCACTTCCCCACCAACCCCGCAGCATGCCCTATGTCACTGAGGGATTCCCACTTCCCCACCAACCCCACGACACGATCAACCCCGCAGCATGCCCTATGTCACTGAGGGATTCCCACTTCCCCACCAACCCCACGACACGATCAACCCCGCAGCATGCCCTATGTCACTGAGGGATTCCCACTTCCCCACCAACCCCACGACACGATCAACCCCGCAGCATGCCCTATGTCACTGAGGGATTCCCACTTCCCCACCAACCCCACGGCACGATCAACCCCGCAGCATGTCCTATGTCACTGAGGGATTCCCACTTCCCCACCAACCCCACGACACGATCAACCCCGCAGCATGCCCTATGTCACTGAGGGATTCCCACTTCCCCACCAACCCCACGGCACGATCAACCCCGCAGCATGCCCTAAGTCACTGAGGGATTCCCACTCCCCCACCAACCCCACGACACGATCAACCCCACGGCACGCACTATGTCACTGAGGGATTCCGCTAATACCGTAACCAATCAACTTTCTTCCCTGTACCGGCACTACTTACATCGACATGTACCGGAGACCCTTTCCTTGCCTACCCCTACCGTCCCCCCCCGCCCCCCACACACACCACACACGCCGTACAGAGCATTGACGGAGCGTTAAGATCGAGTGCTGAGCTGCTTGGCCTGGCCGTGTCATGGAATTGTGTGTGTTTTTGGTGTTGCAGTTCCTGTGGGTAGCCACAAACATCGGCCTCTTCATTGGCTATTTCTTCTACTACTATGACGGGGAAGGCTTCTACTACCTGAACCAGATGACCGGGGTAAGTGCCGCGAAGGGGGGGGGGGATTCTACTGCCTCAGCCAGATGACCGGGGTAAGTACCGGGGAGGGGGGATTCTACTTCCTGAACCAGATGACCGGGGTAAGTGCCGCGAGGGGGGGGGGGGATTCTACTGCCTCAGCCAGATGACCGGGGTAAGTACCGGGGAGGGGGGATTCTACTACCTGAACCAGATGACCGGGGTAAGTGCCGCGAAGGGGGGGGGGATTCTACTGCCTCAGCCAGATGACCGGGGTAAGTACCGGGGAGGGGGGATTCTACTACCTGAACCAGGTGACGGGGGTAAGTGCCGGGGCGGGGTGGGATTCTACTGCCTGAACCAGGTGACCGGGGTAAGTGCCAGGGTGGGATTCTACTGCATCAACCAGATGACCGGGGAAAGTGCCGGGGGGGGGGAGGGGGGATTCTACTATCTGAACCAGATGACCTGGGTTAGTGCCGGGGAGATGGGGGGGATTCTACAACCTGAACCAAATGACCGGGGTAAGTGCCGGGGAAGGGGGGGGGGGAGATTCTACTACCTGAACCAGATGACCGGGGTGAGTGCCGGGGGGCGGGGGGGGGGATGCTTCTACTACCTGAACCATATGACGGGTAAATGTCTGGTGGGGGGGGGGGGGATTGACTTCCGTTATCTCACCCAGATGACCGGGTACGTGGCGGGGGGGGAGGGGGGCTGAGAGACAGAAAGAAATCGGGGTGGTACCGGGGGGTGGGGTGGGGTGGGGGTGGTGGTCGGAGATGGGGACAGAAGGGGCAGGGAATGACTCAGTGAGCTGCAGACATTGACTGTGAACTGATCAACATGATCAAGTCGTGAGTCCTCACACAAAAAGCAGGAAGGAGGAAAGAAGAGAAGGACACATCACTCATGTTTTCTCTCACTGTTTGTTTTAGTTATTTTGAAAATAATGAGATTTCACTGGCGCCCACGGCTTAAAATCTCTGTTTTTTGTCATGACACAGTGCCGTGGTTGTCAAGCAAAAAAAAAAAAAAATAAAATAAATGGCCGTCATGTACCGTGCTGTGTAAAGCTTGTTGAAATATGTGTAATGCCAAGGGTTTGTGTCTCACAGTTTTGTGTGACGTCAAATCTGAATGAAACTAAACCACAAAAACTTACAAATTCAATGCAGCTTCATTCTGTGAGATTTGTGCATTTGAAAAAACATGTTATTTTAACTTTTAAAACTGTTTTTGTTAAAAGGTTGTTGAAAAGGAAACATTTAATGCCTACTTGTTGAAGGGGGTGCATTGTATATCACGTTGCAACGAACTCATTGGTGCTAAAAGTGCTCGGTCTTTCTTTTCAAGATAATTTCTAGATAACTTCCCCAAGCATACAGTTCCTACTTGTTTTTGTATGGCTGCAAATTTACATTTTTAGGTGTAGGTTTTTAACTTAGCTTCTGACAAGAACTAGTATACTTGTAATATTAAACGAAATTTGCCACGTGTAATCTGAAGGGTAGGAAAATGTGTGTGGGGGGGGGGGGGGGTGTGGGTGGGTGGAGGAGGGGGGGAGGGAGGGGGTTTGTGATGAATTGATTCCTAGTATTATTATTGGTATTATTATTATTAGTATTATTATTATTATTATAAGTAGTATTATTTTTATATAAAGTAAGAATCAAGCCAAGAAGAATTCATGTTTTTTTTGTCATTTTTTTTTTCGTCATTGGCGGAACTGGGTACTTTTGGCAAAATGTATTCCGGAATAAACTCACGATGATCAATTTCACTGAAATATGTAGAATATCATGGTTGAGATGTTTCAGCTGTGCGGGCCGTTTTTGTGTTTGCAGTGATCACGTGACGTCTCCCTTCTCAGTTCTGTCTGTGACAGAATTAACTCACAATGATCGATCACAATAAAACACTGGGCAAATCGGAGACTTGTACAAAGTATATTGGAAGTTGTACAGGGCTAATGTTTCGGACAGTATCCCGACAATTGATCTAGCGACAATTGGTCTAGCGACAATTCATCTAAATGAGGTGGGGGGGGGGGGGGGGGGGCTTGGGTGTACGACAATTCATCTAATTTGTGTTAATAGGGAAAAAAAGGTTTCAAATTCCGATATGTTACTACTTCATGGATTCACGTTTGCAATAATGTACTGCCTTATAACAAAGCTGCTAGTTGTACAACAGCGCAATATTTTATTGCTTCAAAATTTATAATCTTGTAGCAAAACGGCTACTTTTTTCATACTTGTTTTAAAACTGCTGCATGTGGTTCATCGCTGTTGCAGTTAAAATCCAACTGCAAAACGTACAAGCTTCTCCCCTCCCCCCCCCCCCGCCCCCTCCAAAAAATAGTAATAATAATAAATAATAAATAAATAAATAAAATAGCTACTGCACAGAATTCAGTGCGGTTGCAATCAAAAATCGAACCACATGCGGCATGCAACTGGCAAAGCAAAACTAATTTGCAAAACGTATAGACTTGAAAAAAGAACTTTAAACAAAACTTTAAATTAAACTATCAGTCTGTACTAACTATTCACTACACCGAATTGACTTGTGTGACATGTGCTTTTGATTTTCACGGTTGATTGTCTTCCACTGGATGTTGGATCCGATCCCACGGCAAAAGTCCCCGATACACTTTTCGCCCGTGGACGCACTGGCGACAAAAGTTTCGCAGGCGTGCTTTTAGCCCCTGGTACTCCCTGTGGACACACTTCGCCCGGCGGAATCCCAATGGCATCTTGTACAAATCACGGTTCTGACTGCGCAGTCCTCCTTCTTAGTGCAGCAATCAAAGTTCCAGAGTGACGGATGGGTAAAGCCCCACGAATTGGGTGAACATGTTATTCCATCCCCTCGCAGTGAATTAATTGGTCCTTGCCTCGTTGTTGAGTGTGGATTCGTGTACGTTTCCACAGACTCGGCGGGAATCGCGGCGGGATGCGGCGAACGCGGATCGGACCATCTGGGCGTTGAAAATTCGCCCGGCGGAAAGTGCTGTCTACGTAATGGCGAAAAAAAATCAAACAAGGGCTCTGACAATGCGGACATCCCGGGGGAAGGGGGGAGGGGATTAGTGCGCTAGCGCTGGCCTGTTTCAGGTATAGGCCATCGTATTTACTTTGTTTTTAACCCCTCCGTATTCAGTTAAAAAATAGTTCTTAAAAGGTACTTTGAATTAAAAAAAATTGCAGTTATATAAAATGTAGATAAATTATCGCTAGATGAAATGTCGTACCCCCCTAAATTAGACAAGTTGTCGCTAGATGAAATGTCGTACCCCCGTGAATTAGATAAATTGTCGCTAGATGAAATGTCGTACCCCTGTAGTTTGGATAAATTATCGCTAGATGAATTGTCGTGGATTCGTTTCGGACTTGTTTTTCTCTTTGCTGGTCCGTCACTGTGTCTTTGCTGGTCCGTCACTTTGTCTTTGCGGGTCCGTCACTTTGTCTTTGCGGGTTCGTCACTTTGTCTTTGCGAGTCCGTCACTCTGTCTTTGCTGGTCCGCCACTTTTTCTTTGTGGGTTCGTCGCTTTGTCTTTGCGGGTCCGTCACTTTGTCTTCGGTGGTCCGTCACTTTGTCTTTGCGGGTCCGTCACGTTGTCTTTGCGGATCCGTCACTGTTTCTTTGCTGGTCCGTCACTTTGTCTTTGCGGGTCCGTCACTTTGTCTTTGCTGGTCCGTCACTTTGTCTTTCGGGTCCATCACTTTGTCTTTGCTTGTCTGTCACTTTGTCTTTGCGGGTCCGTCACTTAGTCTTTCGGGTCCATCACTTTGTCTTTGCTTGTCCGTCACTTTGTCTTTGCGGGTCCGTCACTTTGTCTTTGTTGGTCCGTCATTTTGTCTTTGCTGGTCCGTCACTTTGTCTTTGCAGGTCCGTCACTTTGTCTTTAGTACTCCTCTGACCACAGTGGCCCTAGGACTGCCAAATGTCGTGTACATGATCTGAAGTTATTCACCTCGCTTTTTGTCGTCGTTGTTTTTGTTTTCGTGATCAAAACAGGAAGAAAAAAATGCGAGTTTTTATCACGAATCGCAGTGCGTCAAGACTGCAGCAGCATTTGCACTAGCCTCCCGCATGTACCAACAGCCACGCTGTACCTTACATAAATGATGTGGGCTTTATTTGCACAAGCCAAATACTGTACTCGACCGCCGGAACGCCCAGGGCGATCAAAATGCAATTTTTAAAAGATGGGGGCAGGTCGTTTAACCGAGCAGGTGGGCGTTTAAACCAACTTTTCAGGTGATTTTCTGCTCGTTTAAACGCCCATCCCCATTTTATTCCAAATCAAGCAAAGCGAAAAAGGCACTGTTTTGTTCTTGTGACAAACTAATGGTCTGATTCCGATTCAAATTCCTGAAAGTAACGTTCGGTGTCCTTGTCACTGTTGTTTAAATCGTCATTTTCACCTACATCTGCCGCATCCTTAAGCGTTTTCATCGTCATTTTCATCTACATCTGCCGCATCCTTAAGCGTTTTCATCGTCATTTTCACCTACATCTGCCGCATCCTTAAGCGTTTCCATCGTCATTTTTACCTACATCTGCCGCGTTCTTACGCGTTTTTTATCAATATTCCATTCACGGGCAGTTCTCGCGCGATTTGTGCCGTTTTCGGGGGGGATGCCGTTTCAGAGAGTTGGAGAGTAAGTAGCAAAGCTGTGTGTTTACTTGTTTTGTAGAAAGGTTTCGAACTGGCAAAACAGTTTCTTAGAAAGGTTTCGGAATCTGAAAAAAAAACGTTGCCTTTTCTGTAAAGGAAAAGCAAACCGATATTAGACTGACAAAATTTCTGAAATTCTACTCGAAGGGAGAAAGTGATTTATTTATTTATGTGCAAAGTGTTTAATGTTTCTCCTTTGAGAAATTGGTTCTCGTTGAAGTTAAAATGTTTCAGCTGTGCACGCCGTTTTGTTTACATTGGTCACGTGACGTCACTCTTGGGTGTGTTACAGCTCGGCGTGCCGTTACTATCACCCGTGAAACGGAGTGATGTAGTTTTCACAATGTCCGTCCGTCTGTCTGTCTGTCTGTCTGTCTGTCTGTCTGTCTATCTGTATGTCTGTCTGTCAGTCTGTCGACACTGTTTGGCTCCGTTTGTACATGCCATATCTCACTTACTATTGAAGCAATTCAGTTGTCCGCGTGCACATAGAACGGCCGCACACTGGAGCAGTGCATGGGGGGGGGGGGGGGTTATTTTTGAATTTCCGGTAAAATTGTCAAAATGACGGAACTTTGAATATGACCGAAATGGTTTGAGGATGTTTGTACGCGGCATATCGCAGCTGCTATGGGAGCGATTCAATTGTTCACGTCGCCATAGAAAGACCACACACTGGAGCTGTGTATAGGGGGCGGGGGCTGAAATTTTGAATTTCAGTGAATTTCAGCGAATTTCAGTGAAAAGGCGGAATATATGTCGGCAGGGAACTATAATCAATTTCACTGATGCACTTGTTGATGAGACAGCTACCAGCACGGGTGAGACCCCGGTCTCTGACCGTCTAGTATTTACAGTGATCATGTGACGTCACTCTTATGTGTGTTACATCTCGCTGTGCCGTTATAGTTAGTGATCACGTGACGTCACTCTGGTGTGTGTTACAGCTTGGCGTGCCGTTGTGTTTACAGTGACGTCATCACTCTTCGACGTGTTACATCTCGGTGTGCCGTTATAGTTATAGTGATCATGTGACGTCACTCTTATGTGTGTTGCAGCTAGGCGTGCCGTTGTGGTTTACAGTGACGTCATCACTCTTCGACGTGTTACATCTCGGTGTGCCGTTATACTTAGTGATCACGTGACGTCACTCTTGTGTGTGTTACAGCTTGGCGTGCGGTTGTGTTTACAGTGATCACGTGACGTCATCACTCTTCTATGTGTTACATCTCGGTGTGCCGTTATAGTGACCATGTGACGTCACTCTTATGTGTGTTACATCTCGGTGTGCCGTTATAGTTAGTGATCACGTAACGTCACTCTTATGTGTGTTACATCTCGGTTTGCCGTTATAATTATAGTGATCACGTGACGTCACTCTTGCGTGTGTTACAGCTCGGCGTGCCGTTGTATTTACAGTGATCACGTGACGTCATCACTCTTCTATGTGTTACATCTCGGTGTGTGACCATGTGACGTCACTCTTGTGTGCGTTACAGCGGTGTGCCGTTATAGTTACAGTGATCACGTGACGTCACTCATATATTTTACAGCTCGGCGTGCCGTTTGCTCGGGCCAGCGCGGCGGCCTTGAACTTTGACTGCATGCTCATCCTGCTGCCAGTCTGCCGTAACCTCGTGTCCTTCCTCCGCGGCTCGCTCTGCTCCAACAGGGTAGGCATAAAAAACACTAGCATCTTCTCCGTGAGGGGTGAGAGGCGGGGGGGGGGTACTTCTCAGGGGCCATGTCGAAAAAAGAAATATAATTTTCGTGGGGGGGGGGGGTTGGAGGGAGGGGAGATCCCAGAAAAATAGGATATTCGGTGTGAGGGGAGAGGTAGGGATTTCGGGTTTTTGTGTGGGTGGGGGGATCTCGGATTTTTGGGTGGGTGGGGGGATCTCGGATTTTTGGGTGAGTGGGGGGATCTCGGATTTTTGAGTGGGTGGGGGGATCTCGGATTTTTGGGTGAGTGGGGGGATCTCGGATTTTTGAGGTGGGTGGGGGGATTTCGGATTTGTGGGTGAGTGGGGGGATCTCGGATTTTTTGGTGGGTGGGGGGATCCCGAATTTTTGGTGCGTGGGGGATCTCGGATTTTTGGGTGGGTGAAGGCAGGGATCTCGGATTTTTTTTTTGGGGGGGGGGGGGATTCGGGGGGGGGGGATTTGACAAGTCATTGGCAGAGAAAAGAAAATAATTGCGGAGGTGACATTGACCTTGATGTCAAGTTCTTAAAATCAAAAAAAAAAAAAAAAAAAAAAAAAAAAAAGAAAAAAAAAACACTGTTTGACTTTTTTCGTTGCAGCGTTGCCGGAGCATGCGCAGACTATTGGATAAGAACATCACCTTCCACAAGCTGTGTGCTTACATGATTGTGTTCTGGTCAGGTCAGTATCACGCATGTGTGACGTCTGCACGACTGTTGTTGTTGTAAAGTGAGTACTTCGAAGTGTGCTTCAGAATGGAGGACCTCAGGGTACTGCGTGTACCTCAAGATGTACTTCAAAGATGGCTACCTTAAGACGTACTACAAAAATTAGTTCCTTAAAAGTACTGTTGTTGTTGTAAAGTGAGCACTTCAAAGTGTGCTTCAAAATGGAGTACTTCAGGGGTACTGCAAAAGCAAGTACCTCAAGATGTAATACAAAAATTAGTACCGTAAGAGTTCTAGAGAAGTTAGTACCTCAAGCGTACTGCCGAAGTGAGAATCTCAGGGGTACTCCAGAAAGACAGTAACTCCGGAGTACCACAAAAGTGAGTACCTGAAGAGTACTGAGAATGCAAGTACATCAAGGTGTATAAAAGATGTGTCCCATTTTACTGTCTCTGTATGCGTTTGTTTATTAGGCGGAGGGGGGGGGGAGGGGAGGTGGACTTGGGGGGGGGGGGGGCTGGGAGGGGAATCTTACAATATCAGTTGCAGGAAAAAAAAAAAAAACAGTGACCCGCTTCTAAAAAGTTGGGCGAATCACGGCGGTGCATTAAGAGTTATAATAACCCGCTTTCCTGAAACCGCTGAGTCACGGATTTCTCTGTTGGAAGTTTCAACAACATCACTCACACAGGCAGTGCTCTGACATTTTTTCCCAACTTTGTCTTGTTATTATTCACGATTCATTTCAAGCTGAGATTAGAGTTCTAAATGACAAGTTAATCGTGATAAAAGTCTGAAACTGGAACTACTCGGGTGTCTTCAAGGCCGCTGTCCCCGGACAGTCTCGAGCTTGTCTGAAAGTACTAAAATTGCTTATTATATTGATGCCTTGTACGACGTGTTCGTGAGGCCCATACCCAGAGGTGCGTCACTGCTCAAAACGCGCGACGATTTGAGTGAAGAAGAACGCGTGACACGTGCATGGTCTTACACGTGCATGGTCTTACACGTGGCAAACGTTTTCAAGGGATGATTACGACTAGAACGCTGCTTTGCAGAACGACTTAAAAATTAGATAGGAAAATTTTCGGTGTTGCCTCCCCCCACCCCCTCCTCCCCAAACCTGCCGCGTCACGCGGGACAAATGAGCCGCCATTTTGTGTAGCCCTGCACCCCTTCCCCCCCCCCCCCCCTCCCTCCCCATCCCCACCCAGATCCGGGGAAATGAGCTACCACTTTGTAGACAGTATGGGCCTAGAATAAACACTGCATGCTGGCCTTAGCACTTAGGCTGCCAGGTCTGTGTGACTTTGCTTTAAAAAAAAAAAAAGAGTCATTTTGTAAATGAAAAGGACAAACCACAATGCGTTGTTTGGTTGGCATATTCACTGCAAAAAAAAAAAAGAAAGATTAAGTGCTTGATCTTGGGCGGAGAAAGAGGTGGGGGGGGGGGGGGGGGGGGAGATGACATTAAATAATCTTGGTGTATCTCTCATCAATTAGTATAAATGTCATGAGATTGACAAAATCTCGTTGTCGAGTCACGGGTGTGGAACAATAGCGTTGCTATGTCATTGAGAGGCCATGTGGGTGGCCGGGAGTGTGTTAAGTGGGGGGAGGGGGGGGCGGCAGCGGATGAAGGATGTAGCCTCGTGGTGTCGTGTTGTTTAACTTTCCTCATGTGTGCAAAGTTTTGACTCATTTTCAAACTATATAGTTCAGAAAAAAATATGCAGACCTATTACATTTTCTTTTATTTATTCGTTTATGTTGTTGCATTTGTTGTTGTTGTTGTTGCTGTTGTTACTGTTGTTGTTGTTGTTGTTACTGTTGTTGTTGTTGTTGCAGCTGTTTCTGTTTAATAAGACGTTCTTAGCTGAACTTGACCGCCTGTGTTACCACGACGCTTCAACTCCTGAATTTTTATAGGGGATCTTAATTGTTGAAATGGGGAAAAAGAAAGGGGCTAAGATGCCCGGATGTTCTGACAGGTCACGTGTCTAATCATGTCCATTGTCCTCCAAATCACGTGGTCGTGTGTGGGCCCGATGACGTCATAAATTCTCCGACTAGGGAGGCGGGGGTGGGGGGGGGGGGTGTGTTCAAAAAGTGACAAGTTTCGTCGTGACACAGTGACATACAGCTTCCTCCCCCTCCCCCTCTCCCCCCCTCCCCTCTCCCCCTCCCCCTCCCCCGTCCTCCGTCCTGTCGAGTCACTGTTATATATTCGCGGAACTAGACCTGAGAAAAGCTCTTGTCGGAAATATGAATGAATTTTGCGGTTAAATAAGAACTCATGAAAACATGATTTGCCAAAAAAAAAAAAAAAAACACACACACACACACACAAAAAAAAAAACAAACAAACAAAAAAAAAAAAAAAACAAAGAAAAGCGTTTTTCTTTCAAGAAATGAAAGTCAAAACCATTTCGCTACTCCCCCTCCCCCCTCCTCCTGCCCCTGCGTCACCATGACGACACAGAACAGTGACAAAACGACTGTGACAATTCGCTTGTAAGGGTTTGCAGTGACAGCGTTTGGGACCGAGAAGTGTGTTCATAGTGCATCAGGGCTCGAACTTAAATATTTTTGACTTGGAGCCACCGGGCTCCCGGGTCTGAAAATCTGGGAGCCCGACCCAAAATCTGGGAGCCCGGAGTACACATGTTGATTAAATAGAAAAAAAAAACCAAAAAAGAAAAAAAAAATAAGAAAAAAAAAAACAGTGTATTCGATTTTTTATTAATGTCACACTTGTCATGACATGAAATCTAAGTTCTGCCAGGCTTCTTTTTCTTCATTTACGTCTTGTTTGCCTTTTTCATTATTTTCCTCTTTTTTGTCCATCATATCGGGACGCCTTATTCAAGCACCTGAAGTGGTCCAAAGAGCAATAACATGGCTAGGGTCAAAGCTAGATATTTCTTCTGCTTCAGTTGAACCATTATGAAGTAACTAACGTGATCCTCACTTAGGCAGGACCGCCAATCACTTTTCGTTTTTTAGCCCCCAACCGGGGTCTTGCGCCCGGAAGGGGCTTATGGATTGCTCTCTGAACGTCTGTCTATCTGTCCGTTACCACTCATTCCTCTTAGATATATAGGCCATTTGGTCTGAAAGTTTACAGGACTCACCCCATGGTCGTGGCTTGATGCACACCAATTTTTTTGGCGGTCCAATAATTTTTTTTAATTTTAGTGTTTTCAGTACTGTTTTTAAACTTTGTTTGTGCGATATCTCAAAAATAGCCGATCAGTTCTTCACCATACCTTGCAGATAGAAAGACCATATAGTGCAGATTTGCACTGAGGAATTGTTTTGATTTGTTTTTTCAAAAATTGAATTTTTGACGAATTTGGACATTTTCACTTAAGTGTTTTTTTAACTGTTTTGGACTTTGTTTACGCGATATCTCTAAAACATTTCATCAGATCTTCATCAAACCTTTAAGAAAGAAAGACCATACTGTGACGATCATCACTAAAGGGTTATTTTTTATTTTTGTCAAAAATTGAATTTTTGACGAACTTATGGTACTTTGGCACTTTGGTTTGTTTTTAGCTGTTTTGGACTTTGTTCACGCGATATCTCTAAAACAGTTCATCGGATCTTCTCCAAACCCTGGAATTAGAAACATCAGATAGTGCACATCATCACGAAGGTTGATTCTGATTAAAAATAGTATTTTGAACGATTTGTTTTTTAATTTCACTTTGCTGTGTTTTAACTTTTTGACTATGTGCACACGGTATCTCAGAGACAGCTAATTCGATTTTGATCAAATCTAGCAGGAAGAAAACCCTACAGTGTAGATGGTCGCTGAAGTAGTGGGTCCGTCTGGTAAATTTGTTAGGTTGGCCCAAGGAAAATGATCCAAATGCACTTTGAAATTTACCAAATCCTGGAAATTATTCAGCATCGGAATGAGTTTGTTAAACACGATATCTCAAGAACCAACTGCAGGGATTTTAATGAAACTTGGTATGTAGCTTCTATGGGAACAAACACAGATCGGTGTTGTAAACGGATCAGGTTCGTCCATGGAAAATACACCAACTGGACTTGGAAAATTTCAGCTCTTGATTGACTATTGATGGCCATGTTTATCTAATGGGGCCTGTGGGGAATATGTGGGCTATACACACTGCTCTAATTCCACAATGTAGTCCTGAAATGTTTCAAAGCTGATTTCTTATCAATTATGAACAAATTCATTGTGGAGAAACCTGATGTGCTCTAGCGTGCAGTTTTCAAAGCATGGATTTCTCATAAAATAATAAAAATAATTAAGTTCATTGTTAAGTTTCTGACGTCACAACAAACAAAATCGGATTTCAGTATTGTAAAAAAACAAAAATACCGGATTTTCCGGGGGCCAGCCGGGCTCCGAGATCCAAAACTCTCGGAGCCCGGCGCGAAATCTGGGAGCCTCGGGCTACCGGGCTCCCATTAATTTCGAGCCCTGGTGCATGTTGTTCCCTGAAATGAAGAGGTGAGATAAGAATGGAATGATGGGATAAAAAAAGCATGTTCCTGTTCTGTTAGAAGTGGTTCCCTAACCAGAAGTGATTCCCGAACGACAAGTGGTTCCTTAACGATAGGTGGTTCCCTAACGACAGGTTGTTCCCAGCAACAGGTGGCTCTCTAACAATAGACCGGCAAGCGTCGTTAATAAACGACCGGTTTCGAGTAATCCATGCGTCCTTCACTTTTGGCCAATCCCCCCAAAAAACTGTGTTCCGTAACTTGTCAGTTTCAGTGCCGACTGTCAACAGTTGAAAAGTTAACATTAAGATATTTATTTATTTAAAATCAAAAAGAATTTAATTGTAATCTTATCAGTTTATTTAAAAAGTGTATCAAGACCCGTTTCAAGAAGGCGAGGTCTTTGTTTTTATGCGGCGATAATACCGTTGTTATAAACCTGCAGAGATGTCGGCGATAATAGAGTATTTGTGCAATATTACAGTATTTCCAAAATGTCAGTGCTTTTACTAAACAAGGTATAACAAACATAACGCATTCTTTTTATCTCTTTAAATTTTTATCCAGTTCTTTGTGTTTTATTCCATTATCTGCAACTGAAATCCCCCACCTCATTTAGTTCGGACATGTCGTAAAAATTACCCGATACCAAAGCTACTCTAGAGTGGCTTTGGGAACCAATTTACTCTAACAATAGGTGGTTCTCCACGACAGGTGGTTCCCTATCCCGAGGCAGTTCCCTAACGACAGGTAGTTCCCTAACCACAGGTGGTCTCCCCCTACCCCCCCCCCCCCCGCCACCGTCACCTAACGCCGGTGAGTTATCGTGGTTGCAGCCATACATTAATGGGCGCACACCCTCCCCCTCTCCCCCTACCCCCTCACCCCCTCCCCCCCCCCCGCCACCGTAACCTAACGCCGGTGAGTTATCGTGGTTGCAGCCATACGTTACTGGGCGCACACCTTCCCCCTACCCCCTCACCCCTACCACCTCCCCCCCCGCCACCGTAACCTAACGCCGGTGAGTTGTGGTTGCAGCCATACATTACTGGGCGCACACCTTCCCCATCTCCTCCTACCCCCCTTCCACCCCCTGCCCCCCCCGCCATCGTAACCTAACGCCGGTGAGTTGTGGTTGCAGCCATACATTACTGGGCGCACACCTTCCCCCTACCCCCTCACCCCTACCACCTCCCCCCCCCGCCACCGTAACCTAACGCCGGTGAGTTGTGGTTGCAGCCATACATTACTGGGCGCACACCTTCAACTTTGAGAACTTCATCGAGGCCTGGGACAAGCAGGGCGTGGACAACGCGACGCGGAAGCTGCTGCGCGACCTGAGCGAGGTGGGGCGCGACGACAACACGTGGGTGAATCCCGTCGACGATCCGGATACGGTACGTGAGTGAGGGGGGGGGGGGAGGGGAGGGAGGGGGCTAGACGGCAACGAGTGGGTGAATCCCGCGGAAGATCCCGACACGGTACGTGCGGGAGGTGGGGGGGGGGGGGGGAACAACAATATCGTGACTGAATACCGTTCACAATCCCGGTGCTTACGTGAATTGAGGGTGGGGGGGGAGGGGAGGGAGGGTGTCTGTGCGCAGAAATGTGCATATTTTGTAGAACCCTCTGTCTGGTCATATATTTGTGTTGTGGAACCCCATGTACGAGCTGGTCACGTGTTTGTGTTGTAGAATCCCATGTACGAGCTGGTCACGTGTTTGTGTTGTAGAATCCCATGTACGAGCTGGTCACGTGTTTGTGTTGTAGAATCCCATGTACGAGCTGGTCACGTGTTTGTGTTGTAGAATCCCATGTACGAGCTGGTCACGTGTTTGTGTTGTAGAATCCGATGCACCAGCTGGTCACGTGTTTGGGTTGTAGAACCCCATGTACGAGCTGGTCACGTGTGTTTGTGTTGTAGAACCCCATGTACGAGCTGGTCACGTGTGTTTGTGTTGTAGAACTCCATGCACGAGCTGGTCACGTGTGTTTGTGTTGTAGAACCCCATGTACGAGCTGGTCACGTGTTTGTGTTGTAGAACCCCATGTACGAGCTGGTCACGTGTGTTTTTGTGTTGTAGAACCCCATGTACGAGCTGGTCACGTGTGTTTGTGTTGTAGAACCCCATGTACGAGCTGGTCACGTGTTTGTGTATTGTAGAATCCCATGTACGAGCTGGTCACGTGTGTTTTTGTGGTAGAATCCCATGTACGGGCTGGTCACGTGTGTTTGTGTTGTAGAACCCATGTACGAGCTGACCACGTGTGTTTATGTTGTAGAATCCCATGTACGAGCTGGTCACGTGTTTGCGTTGTAGAATCCCATGTACGAGCTGACCACGTGTGTTTATGTTGTAGAACCCCATGTACGAGCTGGTCACGTGTTTGTGTTGTAGAACCCCATGTACGAGCTGGTCACGTGTGTTTGTGTTGTAGAACCCCATGTACGAGCTGGTCACGTGTGTTTGTGTTGTAGAACCCCATGTACGAGCTGGTCACGTGTGTTTGTGTCGTAGAACCCCATGTACGAGCTGGTCACGCGTTTGCGTTGTAGAACCCCAAATACGAGCTGGTCACGTGTTTGTGTTGTAGAACCCCACGTACGAGCTGGTCACGTGTGTTTGTGTTGTAGAACCCCATGTACGAGCTGGTCACGTGTTTGCGTTGTAGAACCCCATGTACGAGCTGGTCACGTGTGTTTGTGTCGTAGAACCCCATGTACGAGCTGGTCACGTGTTTGTGTTGTAGAACCCCATGTACGAGCTGGTCACGTGTTTGTGTTGTAGAACCCCATGTACGAGCTGGTCACGTGTTTGTGTCGTAGAACCCCATGTACGAGCTGGTCACGTGTGATTGTGTTGTAGAACCCCATGTACGAGCTGGTCACGTGTATTTGTGTCGTAGAACCCCATGTACGAGCTGGTCACGTGTTTGTGTCGTAGAACCCCATGTACGAGCTGGTCACGTGTGTTTGTGTTGTAGAACCCCATGTACTAGCTGGTCACGTGTATTTGTGTCGTAGAACCCCATGTACGAGCTGGTCACGTGTTTGCGTTGTAGAACCCCATGTACGAGCTGGTCACGTGTGTTTGTGTCGTAGAACCCCATGTACGAGCTGGTCACGTGTTTGTGTTGTAGAACCCCATGTACGAGCTGGTCACGTGTTTGTGTCGTAGAACCCCATGTATGAGCTGGTCACGTGTTTGTGTTGTAGAACCCCATGTACGAGCTGGTCACGTGTATTTGTGTCGTAGAACCCCATGTACGAGCTGGTCACGTGTTTGTGTCGTAGAACCCCATGTACGAGCTGGTCACGTGTGTTTGTGTTGTAGAACCCCATGTACGGGCTGGTCACGTGTATTTGTGTCGTAGAACCCCATGTACGAGCTGGTCACGTGTTTGCGTTGTAGAACCCCATGTACGAGCTAGTCACGTGTGTTTGTGCCGTAGAATCCCATGTACGAGCTGGTCGCGTGTTTGGTTTGTAGAACCCCATGTACGAGCTGGTCACGTGTGTTTGGGTTGAAGAACCCCATGTACGAGCTGGTCACGTGTTTGGGTTGTAGAACCCCATGTATGAGCTGGTCACGTGTGTTTGGGTTGTAGAACCCCATGTACGAGCTGGTCACGTGTATTTGTGTCGTAGAACCCCATGTACGAGCTGGTCACGTGTTTGCGTTGTAGAACCCCATGTACGAGCTGGTCACGTTTGTTTGTGTCGTAGAATCCCATGTACGACCTGGTCGCGTGTTTGGGTTGTAGAACCCCATGTACGACTGGTCACGTGTGTTTGGGTTGAAGAACCCCATGTACGAGCTGGTCACGTGTTTGGGTTGTAGAACCCCATGTACGAGCTGGTCACGTGTGTTTGTGTTGTAGAACCCCATGTACGAGCTGGTCACGTGTTTGTGTTGTAGAACCCCATGTACGAGCTGGTCACGTGTGTTTGTGTTGTAGAACCCCATGTACGAGCTGGTCACGTGTGTTTGTGTCGTAGAACCCCATGTACGAGCTGGTCACGTGTTTGTGTTGTAGAACCCCAAATACGAGCTGGTCACGTGTTTGTGTTGTAGAACCCCACGTACGAGCTGGTCACGTGTGTTTGTGTTGTAGAACCCCATGTACGAGCTTTTCACGTGTTTGCGTTGTAGAACCCCATGTACGAGCTGGTCACGTGTGTTTGTGTCGTAGAACCCCATGTACGAGCTGTTCACGTGTTTGTGTTGTAGAACCCCATGTACGAGCTGGTCACGTGTATTTGTGTCGTAGAACCCCATGTACGAGCTGGTCACGTATTTGTGTCGTAGAACGCCATGTACGAGCTGGTCACGTGTGTTTGTGTTGTAGAACCCCATGTACTAGCTGGTCACGTGTA
The DNA here is from genome assembly GCA_949752745.1 of Protula sp. h YS-2021. Taxonomy (NCBI): domain Eukaryota; kingdom Metazoa; phylum Annelida; class Polychaeta; order Sabellida; family Serpulidae; genus Protula; species Protula sp. h YS-2021. Next base: position 1,496,718 of record OX457025.1, read on the forward strand.
TTTGTGTCGTAGAACCCCATGTACGAGCTGGTCACGTGTTTGCGTTGTAGAACCCCATGTACGAGCTGGTCACGTGTGTTTGTGTCGTAGAACCCCATGTACGAGCTGGTCACGTGTTTGTGTTGTAGAACCCCATGTACGAGCTGGTCACGTGTTTGTGTCGTAGAACCCCATGTACGAGCTGGTCACGTGTTTGGGTTGTAGAACCCCATGTACGAGCTGGTCACGTGTATTTGTGTCGTAGAACCCCATGTACGAGCTGGTCACGTGTTTGTGTCGTAGAACCCCATGTACGAGCTGGTCACGTGTGTTTGTGTTGTAGAACCCCATGTACGGGCTGGTCACGTGTATTTGTGTCGTAGAACCCCATGTACGAGCTGGTCACGTGTTTGCGTTGTAGAACCCCATGTACGAGCTGGTCACGTGTGTTTGTGTCGTAGAATCCCATGTACGAGCTGGTCGCGTGTTTGGTTTGTAGAACCCCATGTACGAGCTGGTCACGTGTGTTTGTGTCGTAGAATCCCATGTACGACCTGGTCGCGTGTTTGGTTTGTAGAACCCCATGTACGAGCTGGTCACGTGTGTTTGTGTCGTAGAATCCCATGTACGACCTGGTCGCGTGTTTGGGTTGTAGAACCCCATGTACGAGTGGTCACGTGTGTTTGTGTCGTAGAATCCCATGTACGACCTGGTCGCGTGTTTGGGTTGTAGAACCCCATGTACGAGCTGGTCACGTGTGTTTTTGTGTTGTAGAACCCCATGTATGAGCTGGTCACGTGTGTTTGGGTTGTAGAACCCCATGTACGAGCTGGTCACGTGTATTTGTGTCGTAGAACCCCATGTACGAGCTGGTCACGTGTTTGCGTTGTAGAACCCCATGTACGAGCTGGTCACGTGTGTTTGTGTCGTAGAATCCCATGTACGACCTGGTCGCGTGTTTGGGTTGTAGAACCCCATGTACGAGTGGTCACGTGTGTTTGGGTTGAAGAACCCCATGTACGAGCTGGTCACGTGTTTGGGTTGTAGAACCCCATGTACGAGCTGGTCACGTGTGTTTGGGTTGTAGAACTCCATGTTCGAGCTGGTCACGTGTGTTTGTGTTGTAGAATCCCATGTACGAGCTGGTCACGTGTTTGTGTTGTAGAATCCCATGTACGAGCTGGTCACGTGTTTGTGTTGTAGAATCCCATGTACGAGCTGGTCACGTGTTTGTGTTGTAGAACCCCATGTACGAGCTGATCACGTGTTTGTGTTGTAGAACCCCATGTACGAGCTGGTCACGTGTTTGTGTTGAAGAACCCCATGTACGAGCTGGTCACGTGTTTGTGTTGTAGAACCCCATGTACAAGCTGGTCACGTGTTTGTGTTGTAGAACCCCATGTACGAGCTGGTCACGTGTTTGTGTTGTAGAACCCCATGTACGAGCTGGTCACGTGTTTGTGTTGTAGAACCCCATGTACGAGCTGGTCACGTGTTTGTGTTGTAGAACCCCATGTACGAGCTGGTCACGTGTGTTTGTGTTGTAGAACCCCATGTACTAGCTGGTCACGTGTATTTGTGTCGTAGAACCCCATGTACGAGCTGGTCACGTGTTTGCGTTGTAGAACCCCATGTACGAGCTGGTCACGTGTGTTTGTGTCGTAGAACCCCATGTACGAGCTGGTCACGTGTTTGTGTTGTAGAACCCCATGTACGAGCTGGTCACGTGTGTTTGGGTTGTAGAACCCCATGTACGAGCTGGTCACGTGTTTGGGTTGTAGAACCCCATGTACGAGCTGGTCACGTGTTTGTGTTTTAGAACCCCATGTACGAGCTGGTCACGTGTTTGTGTTTTAGAACCCCATGTACGAGCTGGTCACGTGTTTGTGTTGTAGAACCCCATGTACGAGCTGGTCACGTGTGTTTGGGTTGAAGAACCCCATGTACGAGCTGGTCACGTGTTTGGGTTGTAGAAACCTATGTATGAGCTGGTCACGTGTGTTTGTGTTGTAGAACCCCATGTACGAGCTGGTCACGTGTTTGGGTTGTAGAACCCCATGTACGAGCTGGTCACGTGTTTGTGTTTTAGAACCCCATGTACGAGCTGGTCACGTGTTTGTGTTTTAGAACCCCATGTACGAGCTGGTGACGTGTTTGTGTATTGTAGAACCCCATGCACGAGCTGGTCACGTGTGTTTGGGTTGTAGAACCCCATGTACGAGCTGGTCACGTGTGTTTTTGTGTTGTAGAACCCCATGCACGAGCTGGTCACGTGTGTTTGTGTTGTAGAATCCCATGTACGAGCTGGTCACGTGTTTGTGTTATAGAATCCCATGTACGAGCTGGTCACGTGTTTGTGTTGTAGAATCCCATGTACGAGCAGGTCACGTGTGTTTGTTTGTAGAATCCCATGTACGAGCTGGTCACGTGTGTTTGTGTTGTAGAATCCCATGTACGAGCTGGTCACGTGTGTTTGTGTTGTAGAATCCCATGTACGAGCTGGTCACGTGTTTGTGTATTGTAGAATCCCATGTACGAACTGGTCACGTGTTTGTGTTGTAGAATCCCATGTACGAGCTGGTCACCTGTGTTTTTGTGGTAGAATCCTATGTACGAGCTGGTCACGTGTTTGTGTTGTAGAATCCCATGTACGAGCTGGTCACGTGTTTGTGTTGTAGAATCCCATGTACGAGCTGGTCACGTGTTTGTGTTGTAGAATCCCATGTACGAGCTGGTCACGTGTTTGTGCATTGTAGAATCCCATGTACGAGCTGGTCACGTGTGTTTGTGTTGTAGAACCCCATTTACGTGCTGGTCACGTGTTTGTGTATTGTAGAATCCCATGTACGAGCTGGTCACGTGTGTTTGTGTTGTAGAGCCCCATGTAGGAGCTGGTCACGTGTGTTTGTGTTGTAGAACCCCATGTACGAGCTGGTCACGTGTGTTTTGGTTGTAGAACCACATGTACGAGCTGGTCACGTGTTTGTGTTGTAGAATCCCATGTACGAGCTGGTCACGTGTTTGTGTTGTAGAATCCCATGTACGAGCTGGTCACGTGTTTGTGCATTGTAGAATCCCATGTACGAGCTGGTCACGTGTGTTTGTGTTGTAGAACCCCATGTACGAGCTGGTCACGTGTTTGTGCATTGTAGAATCCCATGTACGAGCTGGTCACGTGTGTTTGGGTTGTAGAACCACATGTACGAGCTGGACACGTGTTTGTGTATTGTAGAATCCCATGTACGAGCTGGTCACGTGTGTTTGTGTTGTAGAACCCCATGTAGGAGCTGGTCACGTGTGTTTGTGTTCTAGAACCCCATGTACGAGCTGGTCACGTGTGTTTGTGTTGTAGAACCCCATGTACGAGCTGGTCACATGTGTTTGGGTTGTAGAACCACATGTACGAGCTGTTCACGTGTTTGTGTAGTAGAACCACATGTACGAGCTGGTCACGTGTGTTTGTGTATTGTAGAATCCCATGTACGAGCTGGTCACGTGTGTTTGTGTTGTAGAATCCCATGTACGAGCTGGTCACGTGTGTTTGTGTTGTAGAACCCCATGTACGAGCTGGTCACGTGTTTGTGTATTGTAGAATCCCATGTACGAGCTGGTCACGTGTGTTTTTGTGGTAGAATCCAATGTACGAGCTGGTCACGTGTTTGTGTTGTAGAATCCCATGTACGAGCTGGTCACGTGTATGTGTATTGTAGAACCCCATGCACGAGCTGGTCACGTGTGTTTGTGTTGTAGAATCCCATGTACGAGCTGGTCACGTGTGTTTGTGTTGTAGAACCCCATGTACGAGCTGGTCACGTGTTTGTGTATTGTAGAATCCCATGTACGAGCTGGTCACGTGTGTTTTTGTGGTAGAATCCCATGTACGAGCTGGTCACGTGTGTTTGTGTTGTAGAACCCCATGTACGAGCTGACCGCGTGTGTTTATGTTGTAGAATCCCATGTACGAGCTGGTCACGTGTTTGCGTTGTAGAACCCCATGTACGAGCTGACCACGTGTGTTTATGTTGTAGAACCCCATGTACGAGCTGCTCACGTGTTTGTGTTGTAGAATCCCATGTACGAGTTGGTCACGTGTGTTTGTGTTGTAGAATCCCATGTACGAGCTGGTCACGTGTGTTTGTGTTGTAGAACCCCATGTACGAGCTGGTCACGTGTTTATGTTGTAGAACCCCATGTACGAGCTGGTCACTTGTGTTTGTGTTGTAGAACCCCATGTACGTGCTGGTCACGTGTTTGTGTATTGTAGAATGCCATGTACGAGCTGGTCACGTGTGTTTGTGTTGTAGAATCCCATGTACGAGCTGGTCACGTGTTTGTGTTGTAGAACCCCATGTACGGGCAGGTCACGTGTTTGGGTTGTAGAACCCCATGTACGAGCTGGTCACGTGTTTGTGTATTGTAGAATCCCATGTACGAGCTGGTCACTTGTTTTTTTGTGGTAGAATCCCATGTACGAGCTGGTCACGTGTGTTTTTGTGGTAGAATCCCATGTACGAGCTGGTCACGTGTTTGTGTTGTAGAATCCCATGTACGAGCTGGTCACGTGTTTTTGTGGTAGAATCCCATGTACGAGCTGGTCACGTGTTTGTGTTGTAGAATCCCATGTACGAGCTGGTCACGTGTGTTTGTGTTGTAGAATCCCATGTACGAGCTGGTCACGTGTGTATCTATTGTAGAACCCAATGTACGAGCTGGTCACGTGTGTTTGTGTTGTAGAATCCCATGTACGAGCTGGTCACGTGCGTGCCTGGCCTGACGGGACTTGGCATCACGATCCCGCTGCTTATCATCATGTCGTCGGCCACTGAGGTCATCAGGTAAGTCTCCTTCACCTCATGCACATGTCGTGCGCCCCCTTGACGTCATACGTACGTCACAGGTCACTTGTACGTCTCGCCTGTATCATTTTATAGTAAATATACATTGTTTTTGGCTAATTTTGCCGGTCTAGGTAATAAATTATCATGTATCTTTAGACGTTTCGAATTTTAATCATCATCAACTCTTGTATATGTATATGTGAATGTAAAATTCAGCGGCAAAAATACTACTAAAATGTGGGAGTCGGATCTTATCTTTGAAGTGGTGACGTAATAAAGGTGACATCATAAGGTGACGTAATGGTGTTATGCTTTGGTGACATCATAATGGTGTTATGCTTTGCAGGAGATCGTACTTTGAAGTGTTCTGGTACACACACCACCTCTTCGTCGTGTTCTTTGTCTGCCTAGTCACGCACGGCCTCGGGTAAGTGTCTGTTCTGTGCCTGCCTAGTCACGCACGGCCTGGGGTAAGTGTCTGTTCTGTGCCTGCCTAGTCACGCACGGCCTGGAGTAAGTGTCTGTTCTGTGCCTGCCTAGTCACACACGGCCTCGGGTAAGTGTCTGTTCTGTGCCTGCCTACTCAAGCACGGCCTCGGGTAAGTGTCTGTTCTGTAGTGGGTAGTCACGCACGGCCTCGGGTAAGTGTCTGTTCTGTGCCTGCCTAGTCACACACGGCCTCGGGTAAGTGTCTGTTCTGTGCCTGCCAACTCAAGCACGGCCTCGAGTGAGTGTCTGTTCTGTGCCTGCCTAGTCACGCACGGCCTCGGTTAAGTGTCTGTTCTGTTGTGGGTAGTTACGCACGGCCTAGATTGAGTGTCTTTTCTGTGCTAGTCAGTTAGGCACGGCCTAGAGTGAGTTTCTGTGCTGGACAGTCACGCGCGGCCTGGGGTAAGTGTCTTTTTTGTGCTGGGCAGTCACGCGCGGCCTGAGGTAAGTGTCTTTTCTGTGTACTTCTAGGCTCGCTTGTCAGAGTACTTTCTCGAAGTGCAACTTGGCTTTAAACTACACTTCATTAATCCGTCACTGAGGTGTATGCATGAACTGGCGTGTGACTGTCTTGTGAGGCCTTTCGTAGTTTTGTGACTGGCGTGTGACTGTCTTGTGAGGCCTTGTGGTAGTTTTGTGACTGGCGTGTGACTGTCTTGTGAGGCCTTGTGGTAGTTTTGTGACTGGCGTGTGACTGTCTTGTGAGGCCTTTCGTAGTTTTGTGACTGGCGTGTGACGATCTTTTGGCTGCCTTATGACTGGCGTGTGTTTGACTTGTGAGGCCTTGTAGCTGTTTTGTTACTGCTTTGTGACAGTCTTCGGATAGTCTTGAGGCCTTCGTGGGACCGTCTTGTGACTTCCCTGTGACGGTGTTGTGACAGCATTGTGACTGCCGTTTGATTCGCCGCGTGTTTTGCAGGAACCTGGTGCGGAGTCAGACAAACCTTGACGAGCACGACCCGGAGGAGTGCGAGGACCAGTCACATGACTGGGGGGACGACAACGAGGACTGCCCCGACCCCACATTCGCCGGCGGCGGTGCTAGGGTCAGTCAAGGGTGACGTGGGGAGGGGGGAAGAGTGTGGGGACCAGTCGTGGGGGGGGGGGGTGGGGGGAGGAGGGTGGAAGAGCGCGAGGACCAGTCGCACGACTGGGGGGACGACAACGAGGACTGCCCCGACCCCACATTCGCCGGCGGCGGTGCTAGGGTCAGTCAAGGGTGACGTGGGGAGGGGGGAAGAATGTGGGGACCAGTCGTGGTGGGGGGGTGGTGGGGAGAACGGTGGAAGAGTGTGGGGACCAGTCACATGACTGGGGGGACGACAACGAGGACTGCCCCGACCCCACATCGGGTCAGGGTCAGTCAAGGGTCGCGTGGGGAGGGCGGAAGAGTGTGGGGACCAGTCGTTCCGGGGGGGGGGGAGTGCGGGGGGGTGATAGAGTGCGGGGACCAGTCGACAGCGAGGACTGCCCCGACCCCACAATCGCCGGCGGCGGCGCTAGGGTGAGTCAAGGGTCTGTCAAGAGTGTGGGGACCAGTTGTTGGGGGTGAGGGCAGGAGGGTGGAAGAGTGTGGGGACCAGTCAAGGAGAGCGGGGGCGGCAGAGTGTCAGATGGACGTTTAATACTTCAGTAGCCAAGTTAATGTAATATTTCACCCTAGGCATGGGTCAGGAAGACTTCTGACAGCAACATAATATATCTGTGCCTTTGGCAAACTAATTGCTTAAAAATGTGTAGTAGCTTCTGGGATGTCAAATCAAAAGAATTATAATGACAGCTGTGCATAACTTTTAATACAGCAGCCTCCTTATTGAATGCTTTTGAATGGCACTTTGACGTTCAGCCCTTAGCTCAATCAATGCACACACACACACACACACACACACGCGCGCGCGCGCACGATGATATATTTTTACCTTACAGACGTGGTACTGGCTATTCGCGCCGATGTTGATGATCTATTTTTACGTTACAGACGTGGTACTGGGTACTTGCGCCGATGATGATCTATTTTTACGTTACAGACGTGGTACTGGGTACTCGCGCCGATGATGATGATCTATGTTTACGTTACAGACGTGGTACTGGCTACTCGCGCCGATGATGATGTTCTATTTTTACCTTACAGACGTGGTACTGGCTACTCGCGCAGACGATGCTCTATTTTTACGTTACAGACGTGGTACTGGCTACTCGCGCCGATGATGACGATACTCTATTTTTACCTTACAGACGTGGTACTGGCTACTCGCGCCTATGATGATCTATTTTTACGTTACAGACGTGGTACTGGGTACTCGCGCCGATGATGCTCTATTTTTACCTTACAGACGTGGTACTGGCTACTCGCGCCGATGATACTCTATTTTTACGTTACAGACGTGGTACTGGGTACTCGCGCCGATGATACTCTATTTTTACGTTACAGACGTGGTACTGGCTACTCGCGCCGATGATGCTCTATTTTTACGTTACAGACGTGGTACTGGGTACTCGCGCCGATGATGATCTATTTTTACGCTACAGACGTGGTACTGGGTACTCGCGCCGATGATGATCTATTTTTACGTTACAGACGTGGTAATGGCTACTCGCGCCGATGATGATCTATTTTTACCTTGCAGACGTGGTACTGGGTACTTGCGCCTATGGTTCTCTACTTCGTCGAGCGCTGCATCCGATTCTGGAGGAGCCAACAGAAGACCATCATCTCCAAGGTCAGGTCACACGTCAGGTCACGTGACATTTTTTTTTTTTTTTTTTTTTTTTGTGTGTTTTTTTTTAGTAACGATTGAATGTTTAGCTATTTATTGTAGAATCCCCAATTGTAGGGTACCAGTAGATATCTGACAGAAAATTTTGAAAGTTTACTTCCCCTTTCTACTTATCGATTTCTAAGACCTTTGCAGACGTCCCCCCCTTCCCCCTTCCCCCCCTCCCCCCGCGCCATCCCGAAAGAACTATAAACTTATAATTAAAAAACAAAAGAAAAGAAACGGCGGGTAGTTATAGCACGTAGTTATAGTGGATAATTATAGCGGGTAATTATAGTGGGTAATTGTAGCGGGTAATTAGGCCACGCCGGGGGAGAAACGTGACGGGAACTGACTCGAACTGTACACCTAGCAACCAATTTTAACTTCCTTAGTTACGTTTATTTGACAGTAGCGTATTATCTTGTGGTGTTGACATTTCGGCGAGGAGGGGGGAGGGGGGGGGGGCAGTGGGTAAAGTTGGGGTAGTAATTGTTCGTGGAGTTGTATGATAAGGAAGACTAAAGTGTATGTGTTCACACGAGAGGTGACGTCATGGTGTTGTAAAGAGCTGTACGGTGTGGTGTGCCATCCATGCAGGGGTGGGGGGAGGGTGGGGGGAGGCGTGCGGGGGGGGGGGTGATTGTACAGCCGTCTGAGCATTTTGTGTACGTACGTTATGGGTGACCTTCATAAGGGGGCCATGGCACAGGGTAACGCGTCGCTCTGGACGTTTTCACAAACTGGTACCCGGTGTTGCATTTCACACTCTACCCGTGAACAAATGTGGCGTGGTGTTGCAGGTGGTAAAGCACCCGTCCAAAGTGATAGAATTGCAGATGCAGAAGAAAGGCTTTAAGATGGAATCGGGTCAATACATCTTCCTCCACTGCCCAAGCATATCCAGACTGGAGTGGCACCCATTCACATTGACCAGTGTAAGTATGGCGTGCTTAGTGGTCCTCAACCAGGGCTGTAGCCCTGGTTGGGGAGGGGGAACTGTAGGTGTTGGTGTTCTAGGTCTGCCCGTCCGTCCATCGCATCAGATAGTCACCCACACGTGCACGTGTGTTTGTAGGCGATTTCACGGCCAATTGTTTAGTCTGCACGTGTATCTAGGCTCCGTGGTGCTATTCTGTGGTATGCACGTGTATATTGGTGTGCTTGTGGGCTCCGCAGGACTACCCTCTAGTCTACACGCGTATGTGTGTGCTTGCAGGCTCCGCAGGACTACCCTCTAGTCTACACGCGTATGTGTGTGCTTGCAGGCTCCACAGGAGGATTCATTAGTCTACACGTGTATGTGTGTGCTTGCAGGCTCCGCAGGACTATCCGCTAGTCTACACGTGTATGTGTGTGCTTGTAGGCTCCGCAGGACTATCCCCTAGTCTATACGTGTATATGTGCGCTTGTAGGCTCCGCAGGACTATCCGCTAGTCTACACGTGTATGTGTGTGTTTTAGGCTCCGCAGGACGACTCTTTAGTCTACATGTGTATCTGTGCGTAATTGTTGGCAACGCAGGACTATCCCCTAGTCTACACGTGTATGTGTTTGCTTGCAGGCTCCACAGGACTATCCCCTAGTCTACACGTGTATGTGTGTGTTTTAGGCTCCGCAGGACGACTACTTCAGCGTGCACGTGCGTATCGTGGGCGACTGGACGACGGCGCTATCCAAGGCCTGCCTGGCCGATGAGAAGGAGTTCCAAGATGCGTCCAAGCTACCCAGGTACCTCATCGTGATTGAGGCCCTTATAGCCCCGCCCTCCCTCCCTCCCTCGCTCCCTCCCTCCCTCCCTCCCTCCCTCCCTCCCTCCCTCTCTCCCTCCCTCCCTCCCTCCCTCCCTCCCTCCCTCCCTCCCTCCCTCCCTCCCTCCCTCCCTCCCTCGCTCCCTCCCTCCCTCCCTCTCTCCCTCCCTCGCTCCCTCCCTCGCTCCTTCCCTCCCTCCCTCCCTCCCTCCCTCCCTCCCTCCCTCCCTCCCTCCCTCCCTCCCTCCCTCCCTCCCTCCCTCCCTCCCTCCCTCCCTCCCTCCCTCCCTCCCTCGTTCCCTCCCTCGCTCCCTCCCTCCATCCCTCTCTCCCTCCCTTCGCTCCCTCCCTCCCTCGCTCCCTCCCTCCCGCCCTCCCTCCCTCCCTCCCTCGCTCCCTCGCTCCCTCCCCCGCTCCCTCCCTCCCTCCCTCGCTCGCTCCCTCCCTCCCTCCCTCACGGTGAAGAAACTACACCGGCTTTATTTCATCGCGTTTGAGGCCCTTATTGCGTATCGTGGGTGACTGGACGACGGCGCTATCCAAGGCCTGCCTGGCCGATGAGAAGGAGTTCCAAGATGCGTCCAAGCTACCCAGGTACCTCATCGTGATTGAGGCCCTTATAGCCCCGCCCTCCCTCCCTCCCTCGCTCCCTCCCTCCCTCGCTCCCTCTCTCCCTCCCTCCCTCCCTCCCTCCCTCCCTCCCTCCCTCCCTCCCTCCCTCCCTCCCTCCCTCCCTCCCTCCCTCCCTCTCTCCCTCCCTCGCTCCCTCCCTCGCTCCCTCCCTCCCTCCCTCCCTCCCTCCCTCCCTCCCTCGCTCCCTCCCTCGTTCCCTCCCTCGCTCCCTCCCTCCCTCCCTCCCTCTCTCCCTCCCTCTCTCCCTCCCTCCCTCCCTCCCTCCCTCCCTCCCTCCCTCCCTCCCTCCCTCCCTCCCTCCCTCCCTCCCTCTCTCCCTCCCTCCCTCGCTCCCTCCCTCGCTCCCTCCCTCCCTCCCTCCCTCGCTCCCTCCCTCGCTCCCTCCCTCCATCCCTCTCTCCCTCCCTCGCTCCCTCCCTCCCTCGCTCCCTCCCTCCCTCCCTCCCGCCCTCCCTCCCTCCCTCCCTCGCTCCCTCGCTCCCTCCCCCGCTCCCTCCCTCCCTCCCTCCCTCCCTCCCTCGCTCGCTCCCTCCCTCCCTCCCTCCCTCACGGTGAAGAAACTACACCGGCTTTATTTCATCGCGTTTGAGGCCCTTATTGCCCCGCCCTCCCTCCCCTGCTTTAGCTGAAGTAACAAGGGTGGCTTTATCTCATCTCATCACATTGTCTTTGTGTCCAGGCCACGTTTACACGCACCGCGCTGGACGAAAGGAGTAACGTGGAGACTAGGGGTTTATTGTTCCTAATATATTGAAGTTGTGCAGGACGTCGATCTTTTGTCCAACGAGGCGTTTATTCTGTCGGAATTGGCCTTTGAACTTAGGCAATTTTACTGTGGTTAGGTGCTCATAACTAAGCCCGAGCTTATTCATTCTTTCTTCAAGAAGAATCAAATCCATCAAACTAAGATTATGTCACTGACTATCCACCAGGCGGGGCGTTTGTGCTCCGATCGGACACACCTCTAGTTCTTTTTGGTTTTTACAGCGTGGCGGTGGACGGGCCGTTTGGTACAGCGAGTGAGGATATATTCACGTATGAGGTGGACGTACTGGTGGCCGCTGGGATAGGAGTCACTCCCTTCGCCTCCGTCCTCAAGGACACGTGGTAACTATAAATAGAACTCCACTGCGCATGGAATCCGTGGGGCGTTGAAGCGCTGATATTTTTCATCGCGTGGCCTTGTCGTAACTGGTAATTCATAAAAACAACATTGCGAAATGGCTGAAAGCAGAGAAAAAAATAAACAAAAACAAAATAAATAAATAATTAAAATAAAATAAACAAAAAATTGAAAGAAAAAGGAAAAAAGTGCTGACAGAGAGCTGTGGCGCGGATGAATCTGTAATTCCAGCGGAGTAGGGCAGTGGCACAAGGTGAAAATAAAATGGCCGCCATTTTCCATCAGTAATGCGTCATACGTTCGTGTCCCAGCACTGAATTGTTGACAACGAGAAAACGCACACTTCTCTTTCATATTTTGACAATTTAAGGATTTTATGACAAGGTGTTGTAATACCGATAGATCGTTTACAGTTGCACTTTTTATTGATTTAAGCATTTTTAGCCCAGCTTACGTTACACGTAAGCTGGGTATTCCTATCGGTCTGCGGATGGCGTCCGTTAGTTAGTTAGTTAGTTAGTTCGCTGTAACTTTGTTTCAAAATGCATCTCCTCCTACAATTTTGATCCCGATGTCATTTATTTCTGGTGTGAGGCATCCCTAAGGGGTCATGCATACGGCTTGTGCTTTTCTAGTCGATCGGGTGATTTTTGAATTTTTGGGGAATTTTTAAAGAAAAAAATTAAAATGTATCTCCTCCTACATTTTTGACCCGATGTCATTTATTTTTGGTATGAGGCACCCCTAAAGGGTCGTGCATACGACTTGTGCTTTTTTAGTCGATCGGACAATTTTTGTATTTTTGGGGATTTTTTTAAGCAAAAATTTTGAAAAAAAATGCATCTACTCCTACAATTTGATTCGATGTCAGTTATTTTTGGTGTGAGGCATTCCTAAGCGGTCGTTCATACGGCTTATGCTTTTTTAGTCGATCGGGTGATTTTTGAATTTTTGGGGATTTTTTAAAGAAATGTTAAAATGTATCACCTCTTACATTTTTGACCCGATGTCATTTATTTTTGGTATGAGGCACCCCTGAAGGGTCGTTGATACGGCTTGTGCTTTTTTAGTTTGTATTTTTGGGGAATTTTTTAAGCAAAAATTTCGAAAATAATTCAAAATGCATCTACCCCTACAATTTTGATTCGATGTCATTTATTTTTTGGTGTGAGTGCATACGGCTTGTGCTTTTTAGTCGATCGGGCAATTTTTGTATTTTTTGGGAGTTTTTGAAGAAAAAAACTTCAAAATGCATTTCCTCCTACAGTTTTGGAACCGATTTCTTTCTTTCTTTTTTTTTTTTTTTTTTTTTTTGGTTTGAGGCATCTCTAAGGGGTTGAGCATACATACGACTTTCGCTTTTTAGTCGATCCGACAATTTCTGTATTTTTTGGGAATTTTTGAGAAAAACTTCAAAATGCAATTCCTCCTACAGTTTTTATCCGATTTCATTTATTTTTGCTATGAGACATCCTTAGGTAGGTTTCGCATACGGCTTGTACTATTTGACTCGACTTGGGAATTTTTGATTTCAGGGGAATTTTTGATGAAAATACCTCGAAATGCATTTTCTCCTGCAGTTTCGATCAAACATCATTTATTTTGGGGCTGAGCATGCTTAGGGTGTCGTGAATACGGCCTGTCTCTTTCAGTCGATCAGAGAATTTTTGAAGAAAAAAATTCAAAATGCATTTCCTCCTACAGTTTTTATCAGATTTCATTTATTTTCGATATGAGCCG
>OX457025.1:1510225-1560117 GCA_949752745.1 Protula sp. h YS-2021
GGGAACGTGTAGAACATGTGTCCATGTTTGAAGCGTCATTTTTTTCCGCCTCTTAAAAACAGGTGGGGGGGGGGGGGAATTCACAAGCATATCAGTTACCATACGTGCCCATCACCTAAAACGACCCCAGAATACTCCGCCCCTTTTTTTTTACCAAACCCGGAGTGCAGTTTCGAAAGAGCGCCCTTTTATGTGGAAAACACAGAGCACTGAATGAAAATTACCACCCCTTTTTAACGAAACTAGCACTCTGCGAGGACTCTGTCTGGTCTCAAACTTACTCCATTTTTTTTTTTTTTTTGGACACCCATGATAACACATATGATACCAGGTCCCGTCCAAAATGGATACAATTTGAAATGGATTTTAAGCATCTAAAACACTCAAGTTTTTTATCGCAACAGGCACTCAAGTCAAAGCAGTTACTGGAAACTACAAAGATCAATCAAGTGTTATGCGGTTATTATTGCTACACTTCTGATAAAAACATGTGTCAATAACCAATAAACAGGGCCAATGAATAAATAACTACGTCTTTCAACATGCTCTCTCGATGTTTTTTGTAAGGCAGTTTTCAAAGAGACAAATAATAATAAAAGGGACCGGCGTGATAAACTCTTACCGTCTACGCCGCTTTAAAAAAGCGGATTAAGACTGAAAAAGGAACTATATAAATAACAATGAGCGATGACGAGTCATGTGGTCACGTGATATGATCACGTGCATTCACGTGGATACTCTGCCCTTCCTGCTGCGATCACGTGATATGATCGCGTGCACTCATCTTAACACTCTGCCCTCCCCGCTGTGGCCACGTGACATGACTATTTGCACTCACCTTGACACTCTGCCCTCCCCGCTGTGGTCACGTGACACGCTTGCGTGCACTCACCTTGACACTCTGCCCTCTCCGCTGTGGTCACGTGACATGACCACGTGCACTCACCATGATTCTCTGCCCTCCCCGCTGTGGTCAGGTGACATGCTTGCGTGCACTCCCCCTCACACTCTGCCCTCCCCTCTGTGGTCACGTGGCACTCACCTTGACACTCTGCCCTCCCCGCTGTGGTCACGTGACATGCTTGCGTGCACTCACCCTCACATTCTGCCCTCCCCTCTGTGGTCACGTGGCACTCACCTTGACACTCTGCCCTCACCGCTGTGGTCATGTGACATGAACATGTGTTTGAGTCCGTGAATGCCTGTCGTCAGTCTCTCCTGGACCATGCACATCAGCTGTAGAGCATACACCAGACCACTTAGATGGGGCTGACAAGACGGTGGACCATCCGACCATCCGACCATCCATCAATGCGTGAAGAACATAACCATTCAACTTCGTTGGAAATGGGCAGACATGCTAAAACCAGCTCTATTTGCTATAAAAACTCATTCCACTTGTTTTTTTCCAAGGGATGGGATAGGGGTATGGATGGTACCAGCGATGGTCCCAATATTGGTCCCAATTGTAGTCTCGATCGTGGTCCCAATGTTGGTACCAACTGTGTTCCCAATGGTGATACCAATGTTGATCCCAACAGTCGTCCCAATGGTGGTCCCAACGGTGGTACCAATGGTGGTACCAATGGTGGTCTCGGTCGTGGTCCCAATGGTGATCCCAATGGTGGTCCCATTGGTGGTCCCAATGGTGTTCCCAACGGTGGTACAATGGTGATCCAAACGTTGGTCCTTTTCCGGAGTTGAACGCTACTCAGTCCTGACGTGAGAAAACCCCGCGGAGTGTGTGTGTGCGTGGCGGCTGGATGGGGGTAGGGTGGCGGTTGGGGGGTAGGGGGTGGTGTTGGAGTTGTGGATTGCAGAAAGACGGGGTGAGGGTTGCTCATGTGGATACCTTTGGAAACGTTCCTAACGAATATTAGCAATTCGCTTGGTCCAGTTGCCACAACGCATCAACAGGTTTTGGAAGTTGGAGGTATTTTTTCAACTTTGACCCTACCTCCATCCCCAATCCCCATCCCCTGACCCCCATCTCTCCCTCTCTCTCTCTCTCTCTCTCTTTCTCTCTCTCTCTCTCTCTCTCTCTTTCTCTCTCTCTCTCTCTCTCTCTCTCCCTCTCTCTCTCTCTCTCTCTCTCTCTCTCTCTCTCTCTCTCTGGGTTCCGAATTGTGAAATAATCATAGCAAGGTAGCCAATAATCTAAAAAGGTAAACACAAAAATTCCTTAATCACACAGCACTTTGTAGACAACAACTGAGGATTCTTAATTCTATCACTGTTACCCGAGCAGTGAAAATCCTTAATAGGCCTTTTATTAATGCAATGCAAACATCGTTATTTGCGGTAACCCTATCCCGGTACGACTCACCTGATCCACTGGTAGAAGAAAGCCGATACAAAGCAATCATAGTAATTCTACAGTATGCTCAAATGAATGGATAGACCTTTTGCTGGTGTAGTTTCCCATTTGCGTGTTAGAGAACTCGGATTTTTTATTTCTTTGTACAGGAATTTCTTTTTTCTTTTGTTAATAATATATTATTAAAGCTGTGTATATGGGAGACAAAAAACGTATGAGAATACAATTAAAATAGAAGCGCCCCCCCGTTCCCTCCCCCCATCCCCATGTCGCATCAACGCACTGAGCGAACTAGAAACTGGCGATGGGCATCTGGTGATATGTGCTACCATGTTGATAAAAAAATGCGGAAAGGTGGAGGGGAGGGGGGGCGGAAAGATAATGCTGGAACTGCACTCTATCCAGGATTTCATAAAGGAAGTGTGGGGTCAAGAAAAGTTCTCATAAATACGGTGTTGGGGAGGAGGAGGGGGAGGGGGATCAGGCCCTCGCGAACCTTCACTGGATCCGCCCTGAAACAGGGAATGAAAAAATCGCAGGGAATGAAAAAAAGGGAAAGTTGTCGAATAACGCCCGCTCCTTTACTAAAACAAATACGTCAAGAAGACGGTATGGTGACGGCATGACGTACTGACCTCTTCAGTCGTGTATTTGGGTTGCAGGTGCGCACTGGTGCGGAATTTGCCCTTGTCTCCGGGTATGCGCGTTCCATACACATCTGAAATACATCGCAACCAAACACACGTCATAGCAACTAGAAATACTGGTCATAGCAATCCAAAAAAAAACATTAAAAAAAATAAAGAAAAATAAGAAACATGCAAGCCGGCACTATTTATGCATAAAACGCTGGTAAAAAATTAAAAGGAGGAATGATATTTTTGGTCACTGTTCATTTTTGCGCATGTTGTTTATGGGTTTTTCAATAAACTTCGAGCCTCTAAGACAAATCCAGTTAATACAGTTTTTCTGCAGAAGATTTAAAAAGATATCCTTGATACCAGTTATTCTGCAGAAGATTTCCAGAGATATTCTGGATATCAGTTATTCTACGTTACCCGGCGCATCCACATGACATAACCGCATCACGTGACATACCCGTACCACGTGACATAACCACATAACTCACCTGGATCCCTGTAGAACTCGAACCGCGTGGAACCCCTGCTGGCCAGTCGCTCGCTGAGTGGAGGCAGTGATTGCGCATGCTCCGACATGGCCAATAGCGTCTTAGCACGAGCTCCGAGCCCGCCCATGGGTGCCGCATTCGTCGATTCACCTCTCACCTCGATATCCACTGTACGATAAAAGAATGTACAGTACAACCTCGCTGTGACGACACAGCTGGGACCGAGAAAATTATATCGTAAAAAGGAATATATTGAAACAGCAAAAAAGCTTAATTGTTCCAAATGATATCGGTACCCAAGTTATGTCGTTATAACGAGGTTATACTGTATTTGCAGCCACCTCCCAACCCTACGAAACATCTCATCAAGCTCAGAAACATTACCTAACCCTATTAATCAATTATCACCTGTCACTCACAAGTATCGCTAAATCCTCGCAACCATCACTCAACCCTCATTCAGCCATCCATATGACTCATCCAACCATCAAATAACCTTCATTGAACCATCACATATCACTCATCCAACCACCACACATCACTCATCCAGCCATCAGACATAACACCCAGCCATCACACATCACTCATCCGGCCATCAGACATAACTCATCCACCCATCACACATCACTCATTCAGCCATCACACATCACTCATCCAGCCGTCAGACATAACTCACCCAGCCATCACATATCACTCATTCAGCCATCGCACATCACTCATCCACGTGCACAATTCTACCACACAACTCGAACCTGATCGCAATGCCAGTGACATATCACTTTCACGGAGGGATTTTGGAAAATTCCAGGTGCGAGGGGGGGGGGGGGTAGCGGGAGGTTAGGGCGGGATCTAGATGTTATCCCGAATATTTTATTATATCTCCGGATCGCAGTCGTGGGATCCTGGTGGTTCAAATGCCGGCATTTTACCTATCCAACAGTCCCACTTATTTCGGGATCACGTTCAGCTTAATCAGAATAACGATGATATTCACCAGGATCCCAGTGGAACTTCAATGAGATCCAGACGACAGCTCTAGGCATTCTATCCCAATGGTATCCCGAGCGGGATCCTGATATTTTCCGTTCTTTTTTATTTTATTTTGGGCGATACCAACATTCACAGCTGTTTGTAAAACATTACAATAGTGGATGCAGGTTTTGTTCAGAAGGGCGGGGGGGGGGGAGAGACTGAGCAGTGGGGGGGGGGGGGGGGTCAACTTCATAAAAATTACCATCTTACCAGTCAAACCGTCTCTCTCTCTCTCTCTCTCTCTCTCTCTCTCTCTCTCTCTCTCTCTCTCTCTCTCTCTCTCTCTCACACACACACACACACACACACACACCAAACATGACCGTTGATGTATCTGACCTAAGGTGGCCATCCTGGACATGGGGTGCTCTATGATCGGCAGGTTGGCCATGGGCCGAGGCCCGCCCGCAGAAATGCTCGTCCGTGCAGCAAGTGTCGCTGCCATGGTCACCCTCACTGCTTACGTCACAATAGCACGCTGAAAAGTACAATTGTACACTTCATATAATAATGGGATTAATTTCATGATCGCCAGAGTTTGCAGTGCGCTTGACGTGTAAATACGCACAGCTGTACTCGCCCCTCTACCAGTATCGAAAACGTCACGCTACGCACTTCTAAAACTGTGCACTTGTTTTTGTCATAACAATGTATATGACAGAGCAGTGCAGAAAATATCGGATTTATAAAATGTATATGTACCAAAAATCATGAAATGAAAACAAAACCTCAGGCTGTTCATACTCGCCTCCGACCTTCATCCCAGCAAACATTAAGACGTCAGAATGACGTCGGATCGACGTCGTGACCCGACGTTTCCGGCGTCGGACTGACGTGCCGGTTTTGGTTGTATATGAAATGGAACCGACGTCGGGTTTTCAACGTCAGAATGACGTCGGGTTCCGACCTAATTCCGACGTCGGTTTTAGGTTGTATATGAAATTCCGACCTGAAAGTAACGTCGGGTTTACCACCTTGAAACGACCGGTCTTAGACACGTCTTAAAAAAAATAGTCTAGAGTTATATAATTGATATAGATAATTAATCATTTCAACTGCTGTTGTGAAATACATATGAAAGCATTTTCCATGTAAATTTTCACAATCTAGGAAGAAAAATACCGAAGCGCCATCAAAATTCTAAAATTTTCATGTAAAAAATTCGTTTTTTTTTTCTTCTTCTTTTTCAAAATAACTTCCATTTCCGTTGAGCGATAATAAATGTTCATCGCTTTTTGGTCGTTTATGCAACGTCGGAATGACGTCAGAAAACCGACGTCGCCTCGTCGTCGGCATAAAGTCGGATGTTTAGGAAATAGGTCGTGACGTAATTCTACCCACTTTACAACCTTATTTTATTCAGAATATGGTTGTGAAGTCGTTGCGACCAAAATCCAATCTTTTTTTTTCAACCAAAAAAGACTTCAGTTGTTTGCTGGGATCCCCTTCGATGTACTTTCTAATATTCTCAAAATCGCAACCAAACCTTGACTACCCAGGAAACATTTACACGTAAGATCTAAGGTTGCGATGTCGATTCCACCAAAGCACAACATCTAATTTGGTTATAACTTGCTTTTGATTGGTCGTGACCTGAGATCAACGTTTAATCAACGTCTTTGACACACGTCGATTAGACGTTGGGTAAACAGCCTTATATAAACTTTTTTTTTTTTTGGCCGCTACCCGAACCCCACTTTCACAGATGTCCAATCAACGTCATTAGTGCAACGATGAATAAACGTCCGAAAATGGACGTTGTATAAATGCCAGGCTCACACCCTAACAACAACATGCCATGTTATCGCTCACCGGAAATGGAAGCCATGACAGGTCAGTTCTAAAATAGACCAAAATGAGGACGTAATATGGACGTAATATTGATGGCAATTGACTCCACATATCCCTCGTTATCGCATACCAATGGTAGGGTACTGTGATGGGACGGGGGGTGAGGGTGGTGGAGGGCAAACTGTAATTGTCGATGTCAACATGGCGATTCTAGATTATTGTCCCTAGGTTTATACATCGTCAGTTTCCCGACGTCAATACTACGTCCGAAAATATACGTTTTTCGACATCCATTTGCAACGTTTACACTAGGTTGATTGGGCGTGGGATAATCAAGCTCTATCCAGCGTCGGAAGGTAGATGTTGTTTCGACTTCCATAAACAACCAAAACCCGACGTTGATCCGACGTAGGTTGTATCCAACGTTGTTCGAGCGTCGCAATGTTTACTGGGTTACTTTATAATAGCACAAGCGCGTAATTGGAATATATTAACACTGTCACCATAAAACTTTTAAAAAATAATAATAATAAAATAATAATTTAAATGAACATATTTGTAAAAAAATTGAAACGATTGTTTCTGGAAATTCTTAAATTCCTTTATTGATTAAACTAACCCGACATTCTAAAAAAAAAAATAATAAAAAAAATAAATAAATTCACGTACCGGAAGACATTTTTTACTCTTATTTTTTCGTTCGTTGTTGTTGTTTTTTTTAATTTGGTTGTAAAATTTATAAAATAAATAATTATTTATTTACCTTGTTGGGTACTTTAATCCAGGTTTTGACAAACGTACAAACTTTCATAGAGACAAACTTAGAAACGATGTCAAGGCCAAATGACGAAGGCAATTCTTCGCCATTTACGTGTCGTTATTACCGCAAATCAATTAAGTCTTGGTGAATAGATGTGTAAGAGAGAAACAAGAGAGATAAGCCATGGAGCTCCTCGCGATCACACTCCACGGTCTTTTGTGCCGTTCTATAGGTCGGGGGGGGGGGGGGATTAGTTAGCACTATGGATCCAGTGCATAGCTTCTGTAACCGGGATCAATAGAGAAAAGCGGCTATTTTATGCATTGTGTAAATATCTAGCTTAAATATGCACAAATCGGTGCTTTAATCTTTTGTTCAATGTGATCACGTATGATAATATGGGCGCGTATCGGGGTTCACACACTGGAGGACGCGGTAGGAGTGCGCGAGGGGGGGGGGGTGAGGGGGGGTGAGGGGGGGGGGGGGGTGGGCGGTGACAGAAAGGGGCTATAAACGGTTATAAAAAGTTACAAGAGTCGAGTCATGATTTTTTTTTTGCAGGAGAGGGATTCCGTTTGCATACATATGAAATATACTATTCCTCCATAAAAATGATATTACTTATAATAAATAAAAATAACTAATAAAAAGATAAATAAATAAAAATAATACATTGTAATAAATTAGTCAAATTCATAATAGTGGTACCGATTTCAATATCAATAAGTAGGATTTCAAAATAAATGCATAACCTGCTCCCGTTGAGATCCGGAATGTTCCCGTGAACATCCAGAATGCTCCTCTAAGATCCATAATGATTCCGATAAGATTTCGCAAAATCGTAAGGTCGGTTGAGTTGCCCTGGTTTTACTTGGCGGTTCATCGGGATCCATACAACGCCGTCTTGAAATGAATATTAAGCGCAGTAGTCTGTGTGAGGGTGTGTGTGTGTGTGGGGGGGGTGGATGGGAGGGGGTGAGGGGGGTGTATACTCTCAAATGAAGACAGGAAGTGCTTCAGCGGCCAAAAGAATAACTTCTTTTGTTTTCTGCACTCGGATCCTGCACTCCAAGAGAGGGGAGGTGTTGGTAGAGAGGTGTAAACATCCGGGACCCGTACCGAAAGTGAAAAGAAACCTACTTCCGGCAGTCGACTTTTCCCAGTCAGGTCTACAGCTACTCTCTTGTTCATAGTTATTAGTGTTCCGTTGACCCGAAATATCGATTAGATCCAGAACATCGAATAACCCCGGACCACCTCTTAATCCCGGTCCCTTTTTTCAAGTATTATAGTATCTGATTAGCCGAACGCTGGATAACCGGAAGTGTACTCTGCTACTTCGGGGTACTTCTCTCCATCGGGTGCCCATTCTACAGAGAGAAAGAAATCGGGATCACTGCGTTAATACCACTGGATTCAGGCGAAGCCGAGCAGTTATCCCTCAGTTATCCAGCAGTTATCCCGCAGTTATCCCGCAGGTATCCCATAGGTATCCCGCAGTTATCCCGCAGTTATCCAACAGTTTTCCCGCATTTATCCCGCAGTTAACCCGCAGTTATCCCACAGTTTTCCCGCATTTATCCCGCAGTTAACCCGCAGTTATCCTGCAGTTATCCCACAGTTATCCCGCAGTTATCCCACAGTTATCCCGCAGTTATCCCACAGTTTTCCTGCATTTATCCCGCAGTTAACCCGCAGTTATCCTGCAGTTATCCCGCTGTAACCCCGCAGTTATCCCGCAGTTATCCCGGAGCTATCCCGCAGCTATCCCGCAGTTATCCCGCAGCTATCCCGCAGTTATCCAGCAGTTATCCCACAGTTTCCCGCATTTATCCCGCAGTTAACCCGCAGTTATCCTGCAGTTATCCCGCTGTTACCCCGCAGTTATCCCGCAGTTATCCTGCAGTTATCCCGCAGTTATCCTGCAGTTATCCCGCAGTTATCCTGCAGTTATCCCGCAGGTATCCCGCAGTTATCCTGCAGTTATCCCGCAGTTATCCTGCAGTTAACCTGCAGTTATCCTGCAGTTATCCCTCAGTTATCCCCCAGTTATCCCCCAGTTATCCCGCAGGTATCCCATAGGTATCCCGGAGTTATCCCGCAGTTATCCTGCAGTTATCAGGTAGTTATCCCGCAGCTATCCCGCAGTTATCCCACAGTTATCCCGCAGTTATCCCACAGTTATCTCGCAGTTATCCCGAGGTTATCCCGGCCTTCCGGTGGGTGGTTAAGGGTTCCCGAAATTAAACCTATGTCTAACGAAATGTATCTGTATGTTTGGTATACAAACTGAAAGTAAAAAGGCTGAAATGCTACATATCGGGTAATCTTGGTCAAAGTTTTAAAACTATACATACAGCTGGTACTGGGTTTATTTATTCAACAGAAAATATGTGATCAGTCAGATCATAAGGTGCTCATGGAAGCTCAAGTGAGGCTTTTGCTTTTTCCCCTTTTTTTTCTTTATTTATTAACACTTGACAAGCCTTTGGCCTGCAAGGGTTATCTGAATTTGTGCGAGCAGCCGTTCGTCCTTTTTTTTCTTCTTGACATTTTTTTCCGATTTTTTTGTGTCTTCTTCTTCTCTGACACTATGGGCACTAGGACCATGAAACTTGGGACTTTGGGTTGGACATTAGCAGATTTAACGACACTTCATATTGGCGTAGATTAAGACGAACCGTAGCCTTGGGTGTCGTGTGGAAAGAAGCTTTAAAAAGGTTTTTTTTTTTTGAAAGTCTACTTGGAGCTCGGTTCCTGTGCAAGATTCCATCACTTTGGAGAGCTTGGTTAATGCTGAAGGAGAAATAATGAAAGTGGTGCAACAGTCAGCTTTTGGCAAGAAGTTGTTCTTCTGTCTCATTTTGAGCCCGATAATTTGTCTAGTCCATCGAACGAGTTAGACTGCCTTCTTGAAGATGGTTTATTGAAAGTAGGTGTCCGTCTAAGATAAGCCAGTCTTCCTTATACAGACAAACTCTCGATAAGCGAAAGTGGCCGGGACCAAGCAAAATACTTTGAGTTAACCGAAATTTGAGTTATCCGAAATTGGTCCTGCCGAGTGGTCACTTGACTATCATAGTTTCGCATTAGGTGTTTATTGTTTTTATGGTATGATGATTCTTTTATATGATGAATGATATTCGGCTGTGACAAATATAATTTATCATATTAATACTTATTATTTTAACAAAGTGAAAAATCTTTTTTCATATTTTATTTACAGCGACCTTTTGAAATATACATGCAACATCCATTTTCCATATATTTTTTTTTCTTGGGTTCTTGGCTTACAAAGACACAATAAATAAAATTTTAGTTATTTTATTGACTGTATTGCACCTCGATAAATTGCAATTCACCAATAGGAAACTAATTGCAATTAGAATTGCAATTAGATTATGGATCAGTCTCTCCTAAGATCAATATTGGTGAATAGATCAATGAAGTTCAATTGTTTCAGAGACGAAGTAGACGGGGACATCACGATTGCCTAATTTTTTAAAGAATTTTTTTCCACTGAAAAAAGAAGAGGGGGGGGCAGATGATGACCCCGTCAAATTGCAGGGGGCAGTCGAAAGGGTTGCAAAATAGGGGCAGTTGACTGGGGGGGGGGGGCAGTTGACCGGGGGCCAGATGACCGTTTACCTTTTCCGTCACATATATTAGCTGCGAAAGCGAAAAGGGGCGCGTACTCAAAAAAAGCGCTATTTCGAACCAGTAAAATATAAGTAAAAAACATCTTGATGAAACTTGTACTCGTAGTAACAATTGTTAACAAGTCGCGTGTTTTGTTTGCACTTCAGGTTTTAGAATCACAATTATAGATTAACTCCGTAACCGCGGAGACCATTATCAAAGAATATGTACTCCGTTGCTAGGTTACTCGGTGTCATAATGTGTAGAGACAAAGCCACACTAATTCTACACGAAGGGGTTTGCATATGCAAACAATTGAACCATGCGTGTGCGTGTTATTTTGGTGAAAATACAAGGATTTTCTTGCAAACAAAAAAATTTGAAGGTCCAAAAAATTACTTTGAGTTAAAAAAATTGGTCTTACGCGGTGAATTTAAAAGACTTACATAAGTAAAATATATCATGACTTTCAAATTAATCTGAGTAAAGCGAAAATTTGAGCAAACCGGTTTTGACTTAAATGGAGGGTACTGTAGTACCATTCACCAGGTTGTGATGCCGAAAGATTTTGAGCGTCTCGGTCATACTTTAACACAAATATTTTCTTCAGTGGTTTCTGCAAGTGGGTCATTCCGCTATCTAGTCTGTTTGCAACGGGGTATAATTGTAGTTTCTTGAAAGTGCTGCTTGTTTCCAATTTTCTTCTCTTTTTCCGGTTGGACAGTTTCCGGAGAGCTGATCCTACAGTATTTGACAGAAGCAGATGACATTTGACATACGCGTAGAAGGTGACGAGGGCTCGATGAATCAGCAATTTTTTTACCTCAGAAGTTAAGGTCACAATTATTTTTCCACAAAATGATTTGCAGAAAACCCCTCCAAGCACTTAAGTCAGCGGAGCCTCATATTAGATACACTTACACATAATCGTCAGGTTTCGGTGACTCAGCAAATATTTTTGACCCTGATCTTATTTTTCAATTAACCACGAAAAGTGGCCATAAAAAGTGCTCAAATCCTAGAGCGAATATATAAAACGTACTCAGTACATGGTAGTCTTCCATTTTTATCTTGACCTTCAAGGTCACGATCAAAGGTCACGTGACCTCGTGTATCGTTAACTATAGGAAGACTTATTTCAAAAATGGTTGGAGATTTTGAGGTAATTTTGGACCCTTTGCGCCTAAAACAACGTTATATAAGAGGTGCTTCGGTGACCTTGACCTTCAAGGTCACGATCAAAGTCAGACTCTGTTGACTATTATCTCGAAAATGGTTAGAGATTTTCGAAACTTTGAGCCAAATAAGGATATATAATATTTACCTCAGTGACCTTGACTTTTTCGGTCACGGTTAAGGTCAAAGCCCCGAAGTTGACTATTATCTCGTAAATGGTTAGAGATAGAGTGATTCTGAGCTTATTTGGGACTGTTTGAAAGAAAAGAAGTTACTTAAGAGGTATCGCGGTGAAACTGACCTCCTCGGTTATGACCAAGGTGAAAAATCGGAAGTTGACTATTATCTCGGAAATGATTGGAGATTTGTGATTTTGAGCTGAATTTCAAAACTTCTGCCAAAAAGTGTTACATAATATTTACATTGGTCTCGATCAAGGTCAGAAACCGGAAGTTGACTATTATCTCTAAAACGGTTAGAGTCAGGGCTAATTTTTGAGGCTTTGGGCCCAAACAACATAACATAAGAGTTTCTTAGATGACCTAGACGTTTTCGGTCACGATCAATGTCCAAAACGGTTTGAGATAGGGCGACTTTGAACTTATTTTTAACACTTCTCAACTAAAAGACGATATATAAGAGGCATCGCGGTGATCTTGACCTTCTGGGTCATGGACAAGATCAAAAACTGGAAGCTGACCATTATCTCGCGAAAGAGGGCTTCTTGGTCATAATTTAATACAAAAATTTTCTTCAGTAGTTTTTGTACATGGGTCATTCCGCTATCTAGTTCCCACCTGCAAACTTCATTTGCAATTATATAAGTTCGTAGTTTTCCAGCAAGCTTCTGCCCCTTTTTCCTTTTTTTCTTTTCTTTTTTCCGTTTGGACGGTTTCCAGAAAACTCGTGTAGTATTTGACAGAGGGTGGAATTTAGCACACGTGCAGAAGATGATGAGGCCTCGGTGAATCCGAATTTTTTTCCTCAGCAGTCAAGGTCAAGATCAAATTTATTTTCAAGGTATTTTTCAGAAAACTTCACGTTTGAGTCAGCGTAGCTTCATATTTGGTATACAGACAATCATCAGGTCTCGGCGAAACCGCAAATAATTTTCGGTCAAGGATCAAAACTGGAAGGTGACCATTATCTCGAAAACGGTTAGAGACAGAGAGAGTGTGGGTTTATTTGATTTACTGCAGAAATTTTTCGCAAAGTTAGTTAATGTCTTGAGGCCTACCAACCAGATCAAAATGATGTTAAAACAGCCTTCTGTCAAAAGTGGGAGAGAGGGGAAGGGATCACGTAAAAACGTTGCAGGTACTTGTTGTTCATCATAACAGATGCACTTGCCTTATCAGCCCCACGTTTAACCACGTATTAGATGACCCACTTTAAAAGTGAAAGCTAGTTCCCGGTACTGCAAAAACATTGCGATCCGTTACGCAGTTACTCCCATATATGGAACGGCTTGGTAGCCAAATGAAAACTGTAGGTGATTAATTCTAACAAAGATCCATCACACAAGATATGATCGATAATTGTTCTGCTGATGTTTTCAAACATGTCTAAAGAATGCAGCAACATTGGAGAATCTTCTGGAAAATCCTGAAATTCCAACCAGTTAATAACAGTCCTTAGTTGACAAAAGAGCCGACAAAAAGGGGGAAGTGGGGGGTAAGGGGCGGGGGTGTGGGGGTGGGGCGGAAATTTGATCCGATTTTCCGTATTCGAGATATTTTTACCCAATGACGTCCGGCCATATTTGACAGTATCCTTTGGATCTGCCAGCAACATTCCCACCACGACCAAGTTTTAGTTCTCCGATATTCAGCGGCTGCGAAATGTACACATATAAGATTTTAACGTAATGCCGTCATACGCCTTTCTTAATTTGGCTACTTTCGTCAAAGGTTAAAAGAACTGCCCCACTGATCCAAAGAACACCCATACAAAATTTGAAGTCGATACGACCTTCCGTTATCGAGATAGTGTGTACACAAGTCTTGTTCCAATTATATGAATATTATACGAAATGACGTCACACGCCGCACTCGTTCGTTGTACTCGTGACAAAATTTGAGAGGATCTTTCGGACCTACCAACGTGCGTCAAAAGTTCATAGAACCGTCCTTACCTATCAAAGGAACAAACAGGCCAAGTTTGAAGTTGATCCGACTTTTCGTTCGCGAGATATCTTGCACATATTTTGTTCACAACAGACTGACACATACACACACACAGAACCTCCAAACACTATGTCTCCCCTTGGTCGGGGAGACATGATAATATATAAAACAAGCCGTCGTTGAGGGCGCAGACCCCAACCGCACACTGTGATTGACTAAACGATAACAATCACTGGAATATCGGAATCAGCAACTGATAGCAATGATTGGAAGGAAAAAACATTACTTGAACTGATAGAGAAGAGAGAACAGTGAAATAGCACCGTGTTCGTTGGGTCTTTGTGACAGAAGCTCAATAGATTATCAGATTAGCTACTGAAGCAATTGCCTCTGCCTTTCGACGAACTCGCGTACAGAAGCACCCAAGTGTTACACTACAGTTATCTAAAAAATCACAATTTTTGACAAGTTCTTAATTTGGCAATTTTGACCAATTTGAAAAATAATAGGACGTTGCAGAACTTCAATATATATATCGTCACTGTAAAAGGTTGCATATGCCTAGGATAAATAGTTTGGGAGAACTCGCGTGGACAGCACCCAAGTCTTACATTGCAGTTATCTCAAGAGATCACAATTTTTGACAAGTAGCCATTTTGGCAATTTTTGGCCGATTTGAAAAATAACACGACGTTGCACAACTTCAATATATATATTTTACTGTGCAAGGTAGCATATGCCTAGGATTAATAGTTTCGGAGATCTGGCGTGGAAAGCACCCAAGTCTTACATTGCTGTTATCTCAAAATATCACAATTTTTGACAAGTGACCATTTTGGAAATTTTTGGCCGATTTGAAAAATGACACGACATTGCACAACTTCAATATATACATTTTCACTGTGCAATGTTGCATATGTCTAGGGTAAATAGTTTCGGAGATCTCGCCTGGAAACAAAACAGCATCCAAAGTGTGACACACGGACGGACGGACAGACGGCAATCCTATAAACCCCAGCGAGCTCGCCCGGTTGGGGTCTAATAAAAATGACACAATTCGACTCAGATGCACTGGAGGCACCAGTGTTAAAAATTTCGTAGAAAACTATTATAGAGAATATTAGAAAAATGATAGAGAAAATATATTTTTGGCGAACTTTGGAATTTCGTAAATTCGCCAAATTGGCAAAAATTAAAAGTCGGTTCTAGAACTTAATTACCCCTGATCCAGACTATCATCATGCAATATTACCGGCAAATCTAACCGAACTTGTAGAAGTAGACAATTTTTCGCAAAGGTGCTGATCGGTTTGCCAAATTACCGAAAATGGGCGAATTACGATAATAACATAATGGGCAGTCCCCCCACCACCCCCAAATGGGCAATATTTATGTACATTTTTACTGCAATCTGATGAAAAACTGAAAGAAGAGTGGCAAAGAAAACAAAAGTTTACAGACGAACGGACATTTTTTCATTGCGCCATAATAAAAATTTAATGGCGTACGTTAATTTTCAGTGGTAAGATGGCTGCGGCATTTTTAAGTTGATTCTATTAAACCTACAGGAGATAATGGAAAAAGAAGTTTAAAATCTACCTATATGTAAGACCACTTCCAAATTTTTGTGATAAAAATTCGCCAAAAATTGGGCTGTAAACAAATAAACACCAAAATGACACAGACCACACATCACTCTGGCGCAACTTTCTGTGAAGTTTGTGATCACCCGAGACAGTGGCTTTTTTTGTTATTTACCGTTGGTTAGGGACAGACGAACGGACGGGCGACAAACGACAGAGGCCCCCAAACGATGTGTACAGCACATGTGGCCAATAGCCCTGTGCTAAAAAAAGAAAAGAAAAGAAAAAAAAAACAGATCATTTGATTTTATTGCACGTAACGTTAATATCGCTACAAAAATATAGAAGTTCTGGGATTGTAAAATGAAGGGAAGACATTTCATGGAATGAATAATGAACGCTTATCACAAACAGGCATGGTGTTAAAAACCTATTAATACAGTCGAATCCATTTAAACCGACACCGTTTAACCGACATATCGTTTTAACCGACATGTTTTCACGGTCCCGAAGGATTTACCCCATTGAGCCCCAGTACCTTTTAACCGACATTTTTTGCTCAGTCCCGGCGATGTCGGTTTAACGAGATTTCACTGTATTAAACTTTGTCTCTTAAACTTCATTACGAAACAAAAAAAAAAAACTCATTTTAACCCGGTAACACATATATATATATATGTATTTATAAAACAAAATGTAAACAAAGACCATGCGGCCTGGCATTTAGTTATATAAATATATATATATATGCCAGGCCGCATGGTCTTTGTTTACATTTTGTTTTACAATTATTCCACCTTAAATACTTAAACAGTGAACAGAGCAGCAAGCGGGTGACTGACAGACAGGGGGCATACACACGCACGCAAACATGCACACGTACCGACACAGCTGTACCCCCACAAATGCCAAAGCGTACAATATTGTCGAACCCAATACTACCTATCCACTCCCACCCCTGCCCCTGCCCCACCGCCACTCCCCCCCCCCCCCCCCGCCCCTCCGCCGACACTATACGTCAGCAGTCTGGAACAGTGCCGCAGAGCTGTTATTTGATTGAAAATAGACGTACAAACTATCGCCAGGGCTTTTAATTATCCCCACCCCTACCCCCCCCCCCCACTCCGCCACCTCCAACAAAAAAATCTTTAACCGCAACAAAACAATTTCTCAATGTTACATTGTTAATTCTGTCATTTTAACCCATAAAATAAACTTCGAGAGCGTGTACACTGGACAACTATCATAATTTCTAGCTTAAGTGAACCATTCAGCAGCTACAGCCACGCAAAAATTAACCAATCAGCAGCTATAACCACGCAAAAATTAGCCAATCAGCAACTATAACCACGCAAAAATTAACCAATCAGCAGCTATAACGACGCAAAAATTAACCAATCAGCAGCTATAACGACGCAAAAATTAACCAATCAGCAGCTATAACCACGCAAAAATTAACCAATCAGCAGCTATAACCACGCAACACACTGCTATAACCACTCAATTTTTGCTCGATGCCATAACAAAATTGGCAACACTCGCGGAAATATGAAACTTTCACATACATCAGTACAAAAACATATTGAGTCACACCACGGACAAAAATAACAACATTTATTTCTCTTTTACCTTCACTAGATCAGATCCTTGCTTCAACAGTATTCACTTCAGTACTTTTCTTGACTACCGGACCGATACCCGTTTGCTTCAGAACATCAATGTCTACTTTAAACAGTATCCACAAAACCACAGCAGTACAATAAAACCACCGTTAGAAAATACACGTTGTTCGAGAACAGCCTCTGATAGTGGAAGACACTACTCGAAGCCAATCGTTACTTCCACATTTGAGCTCGTATTCATGGAAAAAACCTCCCAAGAATGACCCTGGTTCCGAAAGGCCTCCCGTCTGTGGCAGTTGGGGCGAGTTGGGTTGAGTGGGAGGTTTATAAGCGACCGAGTTACTAATACAATATTTACGTAAAAACCTAGTAAGTGTTGTTATAAAAAAGCTGACCTCTGGACAGATGCTGCTGTTATGAATAAACACAAAGCGGAGGAATTTTATAAAGAAAAACAATACTATTTTCGCGGAACTCCCATTAGGCCGGCGGGACAAACAGATCTAGCGTATAACGGACCGCACCGCCGTAGAGGTTGGCTGTTGGACAACAACGACATAATGGAGAGAAGACGAGAAGAGGTAGTGCGGGTACCGAGTACTTACATGCGGCTATCGAGCACTTACATGTGGGTACCGAGTACTTACATGCGGGTACCGAGTATTGACATGCGAGACTGAGTACTTACCTGCGGGCACTGATATTGACGTGCTGGTACCGAGTACTTACATGCTGGTACCGAGTACTTAGATGCGGATGATTAATGCGGATACTGATTGCCTTAATCAGGTGAGTACTGTAGTCCATACTTTTTCTTAGGCTGTACTCTACATCTGTATCAGGTATGTATATAACTGCTTATATATTTACATGATGACACATTTCACACGTAGTACCTCTTTCCCTGGGAGTATCGTTGCCTAAAACGATAATACAATGCTGCACATGCGGAGACTACACTGCACACCTAGTTTTACTCCGCCCCCTCCCCCCCCCCCCCTCCTCCCACATACACACAGTCATATCTTCACTCCCTTAACCGTACGCTAACATAGCATTTTCTCTCATAAACCGTGTCGCACATTAATTACCGACCCAAATTCGAAAAAAAAAACTCGACATTACACCGAATGAACCGAACATTTACCTATCCCTGTTCTGCCAACACAATCGACTTTGATTGGTTCCCAGAGAGACCAGCAATACTCTCTTCTCATTGGCCAAGAAACATGTTCTTAGTTCTTAGTTTTATAGACTGACTACCAGTTCTGTCCGTACTTTACTTGGGCTTGATTACAGTTCCGTCCGTACTTTACTTGGGTTTGATTTCAGTGCTGTCCGTACTTTACTTGGGCCCACCCCCACCCCCACTCCTGTATTCCACACTGTCTAAATATTCCTGCATCAAGTACAGTTCCTTTCTTTCAAAAATACTAAAGCTACGTTTTGGTTACGGAGCACAATAACCGTAGGTATCACTGTGACCAATCAGTGCGCATTACGTCACTACTACGTCACTATGACGTGGAAGATCACGTCACCTTCTACATCGGCGCATCACACGTCACATCCGGTGTCATGTCTTTTGGCACATTTGGAGACAGAAAGCAAAAATAACAAACATTTCCACCAAAATCTACCACTCTCCTAAATCCCATACAAAGTTTTTATTTCCTAAATCTTATAAAAATACAAAATGAGTAATTCTTCATAGATTTCACGTACGGTATGACAAGGTTACACTAAAATTCCCTCTGTACAAATTCTAATAAGAAAAAAAACAGAAGAAAAAAAAGAACAAGTTTGTCCAAGGACAAAGTCCCAGCTTACGAAAAGCAATAAGACCCATTCCAGCGTGCATGAGCGAAGGAATTTCCCTGAAATATCAAGCTTCAAAAGATGAGACGGCAAAGAGCTAGCTCAATAATTAATTTAGCACTGGACCAGAACATAGACCGATAAATGCATACAAAGATTTCTTTCCCAGAAAAATGGGGAACAGATTTTTTGTATATCTGGTAGAATGGATAGTTTGCCATAGATACCTTCAAACAACGCTCGCATTTCGGACCAGTGCGCATATTTATGTAACTTGCCTCGATGCGCGGTTCTAATTCAGACAAGTGCGCATGTTTATTTAATTTGCGTTGATGCGCGGCTCTCATTTTGGAACAGTGCACATGTTTATTTAACTTAATAAAGATAAATGCGCGGTTCTTATTCCAGACCAATGCGCATGTTTATTTTACTTTCGTGCTTATTTTGGACAAGTGCACAAGTTTCCTTAGTTTGACTTGATGCGCGGGTCACAACTTTCGTACATTATCGCCCAATGTTCCCTATTATCGCCCACCCGAAAAATATTATATTTATCATATTTTCGGGTCCTAGAATTGTTTCCTGCACTTTTAAAGCGAAAATTACAACTTTCTTGCATTATCGCCCAATATTCCCTATTATCGCCCACCCGAAAAATATCACATTTATCATATTTTCGGGTCATAGAATTGATTCCTGCACTTTTAAAGCGAAAATTACAACTTTCTTGCACTATCGCCCAACGTTCCCTATTATCGCCCACACGAAAAATATCACATTTATCATATTTTCGGGTCATAGAATTGATTCCTGCACTTTTAAAGCGAAAATTACAACTTTCTTGTATTATCGCCCAATATTCCCTATTATCGCCCATCCGAAAAAATTTCACATTTATCATATTTTCGGGTCATAGAATTGATTCCTGCTCTTTTAAAGCGTAAATTACAACTTTCTTGCTTTATCGCCCAATATTCCCTGTCATCGCCCACCCGAAAAATATCACATTGATCATATTTTCGGGTCACAGAATTGATTCCTGCACTTTTAAAGTGAAAATTACAACTTTCTTGCATTATCGCCCAATATTCCCTATTATCGCCCACACGAAAAATATCACATTTATCATATTTTCGGGTCATAGAATTGATTCCTGCACTTTTAAAGCGAAAATTACAACTTTCTTGCATTATCGCCCAATGTTACCTATTATCGCCCATCCAAAAAATATCATATTCATCATATTTTCGGGACATAGAATTGATCCCTGCACATTTAAAGCGAAAATTACAACTTTCTTGCATTATCGCCCAATATTCCCTATTATCGCCCATCCGAAAACTATCATATTTATCATATTTTCGGGATATAGAATTGATTCCTGCTCTTTTTAAGCGAAAATTACAACTTTCTTACATTATCGCCCAATATTCCCTATTATCGCCCACACGAAAAATATTATATTTATCATATTTTCGGGTCCTAGAATTGTTTCCTGCACTTTTAAAGCGAAAATTACAACTTTCTTGCATTATCGCCCAATATTCCCTATTATCGCCCACCCGAAAAATATCACATTTATCATATTTTCGGGTCATAGAATTGATTCCTGCACTTTTAAAGCGAAAATTACAACTTTCTTGCACTATCGCCAAACGTTCCCTATTATCGCCCACCCGAAAAATATCACATTTATCATATTTTCGGGTCACAGAATTGATTCCTGCACTTTTAAAGCGAAAATTACAACTTTCTTGCATTATCGCCCAATGTTCCCTGTTATCGCCCATCCAAAAAATATCATATTCATCATATTTTCGGGACATAGAATTGATCCCTGCACATTTAAAGCGAAAATTACAACTTTCTTGCATTATCGCCCAATATTCCCTATTATCGCCCACCCGAAAAATATCACATTTATCATATTTTCGGGATATAGAATTGATTCCTGCTCTTTTAAAGCGAAAATTACAACTTTCTTACATTATCGCCCAATATTCCCTATTATCGCCCACACGAAAAATATTATATTTATCATATTTTCGGGTCCTAGAATGGTTTCCTGCACTTTTAAAGCGAAAATTACAACTTTCTTGCTTTATCGCCCAATATTCCCTGTTATCGCCCACCCGTAAAATATCACATTGATCATATTTTCGGGTCACAGAATTGATTCCTGCACTTTTGAAGCGAAAATTACAACTTTTTTGCATTATCGCCCAATGTTCCCTATTATCGCCCACACGAAAAATATCACATTTATCATATTTTCGGGTCATAGAATTGATTCCTGCACTTTTAAAGCGAAAAATTACAACTTTCTTGTATTATCGCCCAATATTCCCTATTATCGCCCATCCGAAAAATATCACATTTATCATATTTTCGGGTCATAGAATTGATTCCTGCTGTTTTAAAGCGTAAATTACAACTTTCTTGCTTTATCGCCCAATATTCCCTGTCATCGCCCCCCCGTAAAATATCACATTGATCATATTTTCGGGTCACAGAATTGATTCCTGCACTTTTAAAGCGAAAATTACAACTTTCTTGCATTATCGCCCAATATTCCCTATTATCGCCCACACGAAAAATATCACATTTATCATATTTTCGGGTCATAGAATTGATTCCTGCACTTTTAAAGCGAAAATTACAACTTTCTTGCATTATCGCCCAATGTTCCCTATTATCGCCCATCCAAAAAATATCATATTCATCATATTTTCGGGACATAGAATTGATCCCTGCACAAAAAATGATAAATATCACATTTATCATATTTTCGGGTCATAGAATTGATTCCTGCACTTTTAAAGCGAAAATTACAACTTTCTTGCATTATCGCCCAATGTTCCCTATTATCGCCCATCCAAAAAATATCATATTCATCATATTTTCGGGACATAGAATTGATCCCTGAACATTTAAAGCGAAAATTACAACTTTCTTGCATTATCGCCGAATATTCTCTATTATCGCCCATCCGAAAACTATCATATTTATCATATTTTCGGGATATAGAATTGATTCCTGCTCTTTTAAAGCGAAAATTACAACTTTCTTGTATTATCGCCCAATATTCCCTATTATCGCCCACACGAAAAATATTATATTTATCATATTTTCGGGTCCTAGAATTGTTTCCTGCACTTTTAAAGCGAAAATTACAACTTTCTTGCTTTATCGCCCAATATTCCCTGTTATCGCCCACCCGTAAAATATCACATTGATCATATTTTCGGGTCACAGAATTGATTCCTGCACTTTTGAAGCGAAAATTACAACTTTTTTGCATTATCGCCCAATGTTCCCTATTATCGCCCACACGAAAAATATCACATTTATCATATTTTCGGGTCATAGAATTGATTCCTGCACTTTTAAAGCGAAAATTACAACTTTCTTGTATTATCGCCCAATATTCCCTATTATCGCCCATCCGAAAAATATCACATTTATCATATTTTCGGGTCATAGAATTGATTCCTGCTCTTTTAAAGCGTAAATTACAACTTTCTTGCTTTATCGCCCAATATTCCCTGTCATCGCCCCCCCGTAAAATATCACATTGATCATATTTTCGGGTCACAGAATTGATTCCTGCACTTTTAAAGCGAAAATTACAACTTTCTTGCATTATCGCCCAATATTCCCTATTATCGCCCACACGAAAAATATCACATTTATCATATTTTCGGGTCATAGAATTGATTCCTGCACTTTTAAAGCGAAAATTACAACTTTCTTGCATTATCGCCCAATGTTCCCTATTATCGCCCATCCAAAAAATATCATATTCATCATATTTTCGGGACATAGAATTGATCCCTGCACAAAAAATGATAAATATCACATTTATCATATTTTCGGGTCGTAGAATTGATTCCTGCACTTTTAAAGCGAAAATTACAACTTTCTTGCATTATCGCCCAATATTCCCTATTATCGCCCATCCGAAAACTATCATATTTATCATATTTTCGGGATATAGAATTGATTCCTGCTCTTTTAAAGCAAAAATTACAACTTTCTTCCATTATCGCCCAATATTCCCTATTATCGCCCACACGAAAAATATTATATTTATCATATTTTCGGGTCCTAGAATTGTTTCCTGCACTTTTAAAGCGAAAATTACAACTTTCTTGCATTATCGCCCAATATTCCCTATTATCGCCCACCCGAAAAATATCACATTCATCATATTTTCGGGTCATAGAATTGATTCCTGCACTTTTAAAGCGAAAATTACAACTTTCTTGCACTATCGCCCAACGTTCCCTATTATCGCCCTGCCGAAAAATATCACATTTATCATATTTTCGGGTCACAGAATTGATTCCTGCACTTTTAAAGCGAAAATTACAACTTTCTTGTATTATCGCCCAATATTCCCTATTATCGCCCATCCGAAAAAATTTCACATTTATCATATTTTCGGGTCATAGAATTGATTCCTGCTCTTTTAAAGCGTAAATTACAACTTTCTTGCTTTATCGCCCAATATTCCCTGTTATCGCCCACCCGTAAAATATCACATTGATCATATTTTCGGGTCACAGAATTGATTCCTGCACTTTTGAAGCGAAAATTACAACTTTTTTGCATTATCGCCCAATGTTCCCTATTATCGCCCACACGAAAAATATCACATTTATCATATTTTCGGGTCATAGAATTGATTCCTGCACTTTTAAAGCGAAAATTACAACTTTCTTGTATTATCGCCCAATATTCCCTATTATCGCCCATCCGAAAAATATCACATTTATCATATTTTCGGGTCATAGAATTGATTCCTGCTCTTTTAAAGCGTAAATTACAACTTTCTTGCTTTATCGCCCAATATTCCCTGTCATCGCCCCCCCGTAAAATATCACATTGATCATATTTTCGGGTCACAGAATTGATTCCTGCACTTTTAAAGCGAAAATTACAACTTTCTTGCATTATCGCCCAATATTCCCTATTATCGCCCACACGAAAAATATCACATTTATCATATTTTCGGGTCATAGAATTGATTCCTGCACTTTTAAAGCGAAAATTACAACTTTCTTGCATTATCGCCCAATGTTCCCTATTATCGCCCATCCAAAAAATATCATATTCATCATATTTTCGGGACATAGAATTGATCCCTGCACAAAAAATGATAAATATCACATTTATCATATTTTCGGGTCATAGAATTGATTCCTGCACTTTTAAAGCGAAAATTACAACTTTCTTGCATTATCGCCCAATACTCCCTATTATCGCCCATCCGAAAACTATCATATTTATCATATTTTCGGGATATAGAATTGATTCCTGCTCTTTTAAAGCGAAAATTACAACTTTCTTACATTATCGCCCAATATTCCCTATTATCACCCACACGAAAAATATTATATTTATCATATTTTCGGGTCCTAGAATTGTTTCCTGCACTTTTAAAGCGAAAATTACAACTTTCTTGCTTTATCGCCCAATATTCCCTATTATCGCCCACCCGTAAAATATCACATTGATCATATTTTCGGGTCACAGAATTGATTCCTGCACTTTTGAAGCGAAAATTACAACTTTTTTGCATTATCGCCCAATGTTCCCTATTATCGCCCACACGAAAAATATCACATTTATCATATTTTCGGGTCATAGAATTGATTCCTGCACTTTTAAAGCGAAAATTACAACTTTCTTGTATTATCGCCCAATATTCCCTATTATCGCCCATCCGAAAAATATCACATTTATCATATTTTCGGGTCATAGAATTGATTCCTGCTCTTTTAAAGCGTAAATTACAACTTTCTTGCTTTATCGCCCAATATTCCCTGTCATCGCCCCCCCGTAAAATATCACATTGATTATATTTTCGGGTCACAGAATTGATTCCTGCACTTTTAAAGCGAAAATTACAACTTTCTTGCATTATCGCCCAATATTCCCTATTATCGCCCACACGAAAAATATCACATTTATCATATTTTCGGGTCATAGAATTGATTCCTGCACTTTTAAAGCGAAAATTACAACTTTCTTGCATTATCGCCCAATGTTCCCTATTATCGCCCATCCAAAAAATATCATATTCATCATATTTTCGGGACATAGAATTGATCCCTGCACATTTAAAGCGAAAATTACAACTTTCTTGCATTATCGCCCAATATTCCCTATTATCGCCCATCCGAAAACTATCATATTTATCATATTTTCGGGATATAGAATTGATTCCTGCTCTTTTAAAGCAAAAATTACAACTTTCTTACATTATCGCCCAATATTCCCTATTATCGCCCACACGAAAAATATTATATTTATCATATTTTCGGGTCCTAGAATTGTTTCCTGCACTTTTAAAGCGAAAATTACAACTTTCTTGCATTATCGCCCAATATTCCCTATTATCGCCCACCCGAAAAATATCACATTTATCATATTTTCGGGTCATAGAATTGATTCCTGCACTTTTAAAGCGAAAATTACAACTTTCTTGCACTATCGCCCAACGTTCCCTATTATCGCCCACCCGAAAAATATCACATTTATCATATTTTCGGGTCACAGAATTGATTCCTGCACTTTTAAAGCGAAAATTACAACTTTCTTGTATTATCGCCCAATATTCCCTATTATCGCCCATCCGAAAAAATTTCACATTTATCATATTTTCGGGTCATAGAATTGATTCCTGTTCTTTTAAAGCGTAAATTACAACTTTCTTGCTTTATCGCCCAATATTCCCTGTTATCGCCCACCCGTAAAATATCACATTGATCATATTTTCGGGTCACAGAATTGATTCCTGCACTTTTGAAGCGAAAATTACAACTTTTTTGCATTATCGCCCAATGTTCCCCATTATCGCCCACACGAAAAATATCACATTTATCATATTTTCGGGTCATAGAATTGATTCCTGCACTTTTAAAGCGAAAATTACAACTTTCTTGTATTATCGCCCAATATTCCCTATTATCGCCCATCCGAAAAATATCACATTTATCATATTTTCGGGTCATAGAATTGATTCCTGCTCTTTTAAAGCGTAAATTACAACTTTCTTGCTTTATCGCCCAATATTCCCTGTCATCGCCCCCCCCCGTAAAATATCACATTGATCATATTTTCGGGTCACAGAATTGATTCCTGCACTTTTAAAGCGAAAATTACAACTTTCTTGCATTATCGCCCAATATTCCCTATTATCGCCCACACGAAAAATATCACATTTATCATATTTTCGGGTCATAGAATTGATTCCTGCACTTTTAAAGCGAAAATTACAACTTTCTTGCATTATCGCCCAATGTTCCCTATTATCGCCCATCCAAAAAATATCATATTCATCATATTTTCGGGACATAGAATTGATCCCTGCACATTTAAAGCGAAAATTACAACTTTCTTGCATTATCGCCCAATATTCCCTATTATCGCCCATCCGAAAACTATCATATTTATCATATTTTCGGGATATAGAATTGATTCCTGCTCTTTTAAAGCGAAAATTACAACTTCTTTACATTATCGCCCAATATTCCCTATTATCGCCCACACGAAAAATATTATATTTATCATATTTTCGGGTCCTAGAATTGTTTCCTGCACTTTTAAAGCGAAAATTACAACTTTCTTGCTTTATCGCCCAATATTCCCTGTTATCGCCCACCCGTAAAATATCACATTGATCATATTTTCGGGTCACAGAATTGATTCCTGCACTTTTAAAGCGAAAATTACAACTTTTTTGCATTATCGCCCAATGTTCCCTATTATCGACCACACGAAAAATATCACATTTATCATATTTTCGGGTCATAGAATTGATTCCTGCACTTTTAAAGCGAAAATTACAATTTTCTTACACTATCGCCCAATATTCCCTATTATCGCCCACCCGAAAAATATCACATTTATCATATTTTCGGGTCATAGAATTGATCCCTGCACTTTTAAAGCGAAAATTACAACTTTCTTGCATTATCGCCCAATGCTCCCTATTATCGCCCACACGAAAAATATCATATTTATCATATTTTCGGGTCATAGAATTGATTCCTCCTCTTTTAAAGCGAAAATTACAACTTTCTTGCATTATCGCCCAATGCTCCCTATTATCGCCCACACGAAAAATATCATATTTATCATATTTTCGGGTCCTAGAATTGTTTCCTGCACATTTAAAGCGAAAATTACAACTTTCTTGCAGTATCGACCAATATTCCCTATTATCACCCATCCAAAAAATATCATATTTATCATATTTTCGGGACATAGAATTGATCCCTGCACTTTTAAAGCGAAAATTACAACTTTCTTGCTTTATCGCCCAATGTTCCCTATTATCGCCCACTTGAAAATATCATAGAAATGACCTACTGACAACAAAATTACTGAAAATTCCAACCAAAAGTACTTGCATGTAACATATTGTGCCCCTCTGCAAATTGAAACTTTGCTTTTTTAAGAAGAAAAATGGAAATTTCCAATTTTTTAAAAGCTGCAAACTTCGAAGCTCAGTAGATTCAAAAATAAGGCGAAATTCAAAAATCGAAAAATGTACTTTTTTCACCCCTTAGTTCTACTTTCTTCATAACAAATTTCGGAATCTTCCGATGAAAAATGAGGGACTAGATAGATTTTTTCGTATTTTGTCCAAATTGGCAATAAAATCGCTAAAAATGGTTTAAACCAAAAAAAAAAAAAAAAATCCTAATGCAGTAGAAGGTTAAAAACTCGCGTTTAAAATTTGGTACGAATCGGATGAAAAATAAAAAAGATATTCCACTTTAACTACTTTGTTAAGAAAAAAAATGGAAATTTGCCAATTTTTAGAAGTTGCAAACTTTGAAGCTCAGTAGATTCAAAAATAAGGCGAAATTCAAAAATCGAAAAAAGTACTTTTTTCACCCCTTAGTTCTAGTTTCTTCATGAAAAATTTCGATATCTTCCGATGAAAAATGAGGGACTAGATAGGTTTTTTCGTATTCTGCCCAAATTGGCAATAAAATCGCCAAAAATGGTATAAACCAAAAAATAAAAAAATTCCTAATGCAGTAGAAGGTTAAAAACTCGTGTTAAAAATTTGGTACGAATCGGAT
Organism: Protula sp. h YS-2021; assembly: GCA_949752745.1. Lineage (NCBI taxonomy): Eukaryota > Metazoa > Annelida > Polychaeta > Sabellida > Serpulidae > Protula > Protula sp. h YS-2021. The sequence continues at coordinate 1,538,320 of OX457025.1, forward strand.
AAAAAATAAAAAAGATATTCCACTTTAACTACTTTGTTAAGAAAAAAAAATTGGAAATTTGCCAATTTTTAGAAGTTGCAAACTTTGAAGCTCAGTAGATTCAAAAATAAGGCGAAATTCAAAAATTGAAAAAAGTACTTTTTTTACACCTTAGTCCTAGTTTCTTCATAAAAAATTTCGGAATCTTCCGATGAAAAATGAGGGACTAGATAGGTTTTTTCGTATTTCGCCCAAATTTGCAATAAAATCGCCAAAAATGGTTTAAACCGCAAAAATAAAAATATTTCCTAATGCAGTAAAGGGTTAGGAACTCGTGTTTAAAATTTGGTAAGAATCGGATAAAAAATAAAAAAGTTATTCCACTTTTAACGGTCGCGGGACGGACAGACGGACGGACGGACGACACTTGCCCCCATCTGTATAGCCCTGTTGGCTAAAAAGCCAACTGGGCTAAAAAAAAAAGACATCGGATCAAAAATGTAGGACGAGATACATTTTTAATTTTTTTCTTCAAAAATTCCCCAAAAATTAAAAAATCACCCGATCGACTAGAAAAGCACAAGCCGTATGCACGACACTTTAGGGGTGCCTCATACCAAAAATAAATCACATCGGGTCAAAAATGTAGGAGGAGACACATTTTAAATTTTTTTCTTTAAAATTTCCCCTAAAATTCAAAAATCACCCGATCGACTAAAAAAGCACAAGCCGTATGCACGACTCCTTAGGGATGCCTCACACCAAAAATAAATGACATCGAATCAAAATTGTAGGAGTAGATGCATTTTGAATTATTTTCGAAAATTTTGCTTTAAAAATTCCCCAAAAATACAAAAATTGCGCGATCGACTAAAAAAGCACAAGCCGTATGCACGACCCCTTAGGGATGCCTCATACCAAAAATAAATGACATCGGGTCAAAAATGTAGGAGGAGATACATTTTAAAATTTTTTCTTTAAAAATTCGCCAAAAATTCAAAAATCACCCGATCGACTAGAAAAGCACAAGCCGTATGCACGACCCCTTAGGGATGCCTCACACCAAAAATAAATGACATCGGATCAAAATTGTAGGAGGAGATGCATTTTGAACCAAAGTTTACTAAATAAACAACTAACTAACTAACTAACTAACTAACTAACTAACTAACTAACTAACTAACTAACGGACACCGCCCGCAAACCGATAGGAATACCCCAGCTTACGTGTAACGTAAGCTGGGCTAAAAAGAAGAATAAAAAGAAAAAGAAGAAAAAAAAAGAAAAACAAGAGAAAAATAATAAAATAAACTAGAGATCGCTCCCTAAGACCACTGTACACTATGTACAAATTCGATACATGACCACATTGTTGTTTAACATAAAACCACAATCACTGGACATCTGCGCACGCGTGGGCGTGCAGATCACGTGACTCTGCTGCAGGGTGCACGTGCACTAGAAGTTCTCCTTGTTGTAAACAAAGAAGGTTTTCTTGTCCTGTGCGCTGTGTTTGTTACACATCTTATGAAGCGTAGTGGAGAGCACTTTGGGTCCGCAGAAGAACACGCCCACTTTTGTCCTGTGGAAGGAAAAACCAACAGCCAATGAGATCACAGTTTACAAAACCAACCAATGAGAAGGCAGATTTGCAAATAATAATAATAATATTAATATTAATAATAATAATAATAATTATTATTATTATTATTATTATTAATAATAATAATGATAATAATAATAATAATAATAATAACATTTAAAACATTTTACAAATCAAATTACTCGTAATAGAAAAAAAGAAAAAGTCTCGACAAAATCCGAACAAGTTTGTCCAAGGACAAAGTCCCAGCTTACGAAAAGCAATAAGACCCATTCCAGCGTGCATGAGCGAAGGAATTTCCCTGAAATATCAAGCTTCAAAAGATGAGACGGCAAAGAGCTAGCTCAATAATTAATTTAGCACCGAACCAGAACATAGACCGATAAATGCATACAAAGATTTCTTTCCAAGAAAAATTGGGAACAGATTTTTTGTATATCTGGTAGACTGGATACATTGCCATAGATACCTTCAAACAACGCTCGCATTTCGGACCAGTGCGCATATTTATGTAACTTGCCTCGATGCGCGGTTCTAATTGAGACAAGTGCGCATGTTTATTTAATTTGCGTTGATGCGCGGCTCTCATTTTGGAACAGTGCACATGTTTATTTAACTTAATAAAGATTAATGCGCGGTTCTTATTCCAGACCAATGCGCATGTTTATTTTACTTTCGTACTTATTTTGGACAAGTTTCCTTAGGTTGTCTTGATGCACGGGTAACAACATTCGTACATTATCGCCCAATGTTCCCTATTATCGCCCACCCGAAAAATATTATATTTATCATATTTTCGGGTCCTAGAATTGTTTCTTGCACTTTTAAAGCGAAAATTACAACTTTCTTGCATTATCGCCCAATATTCCCTATTATCGCCCACCCGAAAAATATCACATTTATCATATTTTCGGGTCATAGAATTGATTCCTGCATTATCGCCCAATGTTCCCTATTATGGCCGACACGAAAAATATCATATTTATCATATTTTCGGGTCATAGAATTGATTATTGCACTTTTAAAGCGAAAATCACAACTTTCTTACATTATCGCCCAATATTCCCTATTATCGCCCACCCGAAAAATATCACATTTATCATATTTTCGGGTCACAGAATTGATTCCTGCACTTTTAAAGCGAAAATTACAACTTTCTTGCATTATCGCCCAATGTTCCCTATTATCGCCCATCCGAAAAATATCACATTTATCATATTTTCGGGTTATAGAATTGATTCCTGCTCTTTTAAAGCGAAAATTACAACTTTCTTACATTATCGCCCAATGTTCCCTATTATCGCCCACACGAAAAATATTATATTTATCATATTTTCGGGTCCTAGAATTGTTTCCTGCACTTTTAAAGCGAAAATTACAACTTTCTTGCTTTATCGCCCAATATTCCCTGTTATCGCCCACCCGTAAAATATCACATTGATCATATTTTCGGGTCACAGAATTGATTCCTGCACTTTTAAAGCGAAAATTACAACTTTCTTGCATTATCGCCCAATGTTCCCTATTATCGCCCACACGAAAAATATCACATTTATCATATTTTCGGGTCATAGAATTGATTCCTGCTCTTTTAAAGCGAAAATTACAACTTTCTTACATTATCGCCCAATATTCCCTATTATCGCCCACCCGAAAAATATCACATTTATCATATTTTCGGGTCATAGAATTGATTCCTGCACTTTTAAAGCGAAAATTACAACTTTCTTGCATTATCGCCCAATGTTCCCTATTATCGCCCATCCAAAAAATATCATATTTTTCATATTTTCGGGACATATATTTGATCCCTGCACTTTTAAAGCGAAAATTACAACTTTCTTGCATTATCGCCCAATATTCCCTATTATCGCCCATCCGAAAAATATCATATTTATCATATTTTCGGGTTATAGAATTGATTCCTGCTCTTTTAAAGCGAAAATTACAACTTTCTTACATTATCGCCCAATGTTCCCTATTATCGCCCACACGAAAAATATTATATTTATCATATTTTCGGGTCCTAGAATTGTTTCCTGCACTTTTAAAGCGAAAATTACAACTTTCTTGCTTTATCGCCCAATATTCCCTGTTATCGCCCACCCGTAAAATATCACATTGATCATATTTTCGGGTCACAGAATTGATTCCTGCACTTTTAAAGCGAAAATTACAACTTTCTTGCATTATCGCCCAATATTCCCTATTATCGCCCATCCAAAAAATATCATATTTTTCATATTTTCGGGACATATAATTGATCCCTGCACTTTTAAAGCGAAAATTACAACTTTCTTGCATTATCGCCCAATATTCCCTATTATCGCCCATCCGAAAAATATCATATTTATCATATTTTCGGGTTATAGAATTGATTCCTGCTCTTTTAAAGCGAAAATTACAACTTTCTTACATTATCGCCCAATGTCCCTATTATCGCCCACACGAAAAATATTATATTTATCATATTTTCGGGTCCTAGAATTGTTTCCTGCACTTTTAAAGCGAAAATTACAACTTTCTTGCTTTATCGCCCAATATTCCCTGTTATCGCCCACCCGTAAAATATCACATTGATCATATTTTCGGGTCACAGACTTGATTCCTGCACTTTTAAAGCGAAAATTACAACTTTCTTGCATTATCGCCCAATGTTCCCTATTATCGCCCACACGAAAAATATCACATTTATCATATTTTCGGGTCATAGAATTGATTCCTGCTCTTTTAAAGCGAAAATTACAACTTTCTTGCATTATCGCCCAATGTTACCTATTATCGCCCACACGAAAAATATTATATTTATCATATTTTCGGGTCCTAGAATTGTTTCCTGCACTTTTAAAGCGAAAATTACAACTTTCTTGCTTTATCGCCCAATATTCCCTGTTATCGCCCACCCGTAAAATATCACACTGATCATATTTTCGGGTCACAGAATTGATTCCTGCACTTTTAAAGCTAAAATTACAACTTTCTTGCACTATCGCCCAATGTTCCCTATTATCGACCATCCGAAAAATATCATATTTATCATATTTTCGGGTCACAGAATTGATTCCTGCACTTTTAAAGCGAAAATTACAATTTTCTTACATTATCGCCCAATGTTCCCTATTATCGCCCACCCGAAAAATATCACATTTATCATATTATCGGGTCATAGAATTGATTCCTGCACTTTTAAAGCGAAAATTACAACTTTCTTGCATTATCGCCCAATGTTCCCTATTATCGCCCATCCGAAAAATATCACATTTATCATATTTTCGGGTTATAGAATTGATTCCTGCTCTTTTAAAGCGAAAATTACAACTTTCTTACATTATCGCCCAATGTTACCTATTATCGCCCACACGAAAAATATTATATTTATGATATTTTCGGGTCCTAGAATTGTTTCCTGCACTTTTAAAGCGAAAATTACAACTTTCTTGCTTTATCGCCCAATATTCCCTGTTATCGCCCACCCGTAAAAAAATATCACATTGATCATATTTTCGGGTCACAGAATTGATTCCTGCACTTTAAAAGCGAAAATTACAACTTTCTTGCATTATCGCCCAATGCTCCCTATTATCGCCCACACGAAAAATATCACATTTATCATATTTTCGGGTCATAGAATTGATTCCTGCACTTTTAAAGCGAAAATTACAACTTTCTTGCATTATCGCCCAATGTTCCCTATTATCGCCCATCCAAAAAATATCATATTTTTCATATTTTCGGGACATATAATTGATCCCTGCACTTTCAAAGCGAAAATTACAACTTTCTTGCATTATCGCCCAATATTCCCTATTATCGCCCATCCGAAAAATATCATATTTATCATATTTTCGGGTTATAGAATTGATTCCTGCTCTTTTAAAGCGAAAATTACAACTTTCTTACATTATCGCCCAAGGTTCCCTATTATCGCCCACACGAAAAATATTATATTTATCATATTTTCGGGTCCTAGAATTGTTTCCTGCACTTTTAAAGCGAAAATTACAACTTTCTTGCTTTATCGCCCAATATTCCCTGTTATCGCCCACACGAAAAATATCACATTTATCATATTTTCGGGTCATAGAATTGATTCCTGCACTTTTAAAGCGAAAATTACAACTTTCTTGCATTATCGCCCAATGTTCCCTATTATCGCCCATCCAAAAAATATCATATTTTTCATATTTTCGGGACATATAATTGATCCCTGCACTTTTAAAGCGAAAATTACAACTTTCTTGCATTATCGCCCAATATTCCCTATTATCGCCCATCCGAAAAATATCATATATATCATATTTTCGGGTTATAGAATTGATTCCTGCTCTTTTAAAGCGAAAATTACAACTTCCTTACATTATCGCCCAATGTTCCCTATTATCGCCCACACGAAAAATATTATATTTATCATATTTTCGGGTCCTAGAATTGTTTCCTGCACTTTTAAAGCGAAAATTACAACTTTCTTGCTTTATCGCCCAATATTCCCTGTTATCGCCCACCCGTAAAATATCACATTGATCATATTTTCGGGTCACAGAATTGATTCCTGCACTTTTAAAGCGAAAATTACAACTTTCTTGCATTATCGCCCAATGTTCCCTATTATCGCCCATCCAAAAAATATCATATTTTTCATATTTTCGGGACATATAATTGATCCCTGCACTTTTAAAGCGAAAATTACAACTTTCTTGCATTATCGCCCAATATTCCCTATTATCGCCCATCCGAAAAATATCATATTTATCATATTTTCGGGTTATAGAATTGATTCCTGCTCTTTCAAAGCGAAAATTACAACTTTCTTACATTATCGCCCAATGTTCCCTATTATCGCCCACACGAAAAATATTATATTTATCATATTTTCGGGTCCTAGAATTGTTTCCTGCACTTTTAAAGCGAAAATTACAACTTTCTTGCTTTATCGCCCAATATTCCCTGTTATCGCCCACCCGTAAAATATCACATTGATCATATTTTCGGGTCACAGAATTGATTCCTGCACTTTTAAAGCGAAAATTACAACTTTCTTGCATTATCGCCCAATGTTCCCTATTATCGCCCACACGAAAAATATCACATTTATCATATTTTCGGGTCATAGAATTGATTCCTGCTCTTTTAAAGCGAAAACTACAACTTTCTTACATTATCGCCCAATGCTCCCTATTATCGCCCACACGAAAAATATTATATTTATCATATTTTCGGGTCCTAGAATTGTTTCCTGCACTTTTAAAGCGAAAATTACAACTTTCTTGCTTTATCGCCCAATATTCCCTGTTATCGCCCACCCGTAAAATATCACACTGATCATATTTTCGGGTCACAGAATTGATTCCTGCACTTTTAAAGCGAAAATTACAACTTTCTTGCACTATCGCCCAATGTTCCCTATTATCGACCATCCGAAAAATATCATATTTATCATATTTTCGGGTCACAGAATTGATTCCTGCACTTTTAAAGCGAAAATTACAATTTTCTTACATTATCGCCCAATATTCCCTATTATCGCCCACCCGAAAAATATCACATTTATCATATTTTCGGGTCATAGAATTGATTCCTGCACTTTTAAAGCGAAAATTACAACTTTCTTGCATTATCGCCCAATGTTCCCTATTATCGCCCATCCGAAAAATATCACATTTATCATATTTTCGGGTTATAGAATTGATTCCTGCTCTTTTAAAGCGAAAATTACAACTTTCTTACATTATCGCCCAATGTTACCTATTATCGCCCACACGAAAAATATAATATTTATCATATTTTCGGGTCCTACAATTGTTTCCTGCACTTTTAAAGCGAAAATTACAACTTTCTTGCTTTATCGCCCAATATTCCCTGTTATCGCCCACCCGTAAAAAAATATCACATTGATAATATTTTCGGGTCACAGAATTGATTCCTGCACTTTAAAAGCGAAAATTACAACTTTCTTGCATTATCGCCCAATGCTCCCTATTATCGCCCACACGAAAAATATCACATTTATCATATTTTCGGGTCATAGAATTGATTCCTGCTCTTTTAAAGCGAAAATTACAACTTTCTTACATTATCGCCCAATGTTACCTATTATCGCCCACACGAAAAATATTATATTTATGATATTTTCGGGTCCTAGAATTGTTTCCTGCACTTTTAAAGCGAAAATTACAACTTTCTTGCTTTATCGCCCAATATTCCCTGTTATCGCCCACCCGTAAAAAAATATCACATTGATCATATTTTCGGGTCACAGAATTGATTCCTGCACTTTAAAAGCGAAAATTACAACTTTCTTGCATTATCGCCCAATGCTCCCTATTATCGCCCACACGAAAAATATCACATTTATCATATTTTCGGGTCATAGAATTGATTCCTGCACTTTTAAAGCGAAAATTACAACTTTCTTGCATTATCGCCCAATGTTCCCTATTATCGCCCATCCAAAAAATATCATATTTTTCATATTTTCGGGACATATAATTGATCCCTGCACTTTTAAAGCGAAAATTACAACTTTCTTGCATTATCGCCCAATATTCCCTATTATCGCCCATCCGAAAAATATCATATTTATCATATTTTCGGGTTATAGAATTGATTCCTGCTCTTTTAAAGCGAAAATTACAACTTTCTTACATTATCGCCCAATGTTCCCTATTATCGCCCACACGAAAAATATTATATTTATCATATTTTCGGGTCCTAGAATTGTTTCCTGCACTTTTAAAGAGAAAATTACAACTTTCTTGCTTTATCGCCCAATATTCCCTGTTATCGCCCACCCGTAAAATATCACACTGATCATATTTTCGGGTCACAGAATTGATTCCTGCACTTTTAAAGCGAAAATTACAACTTTCTTGCATTATCGCCCAATGTTCCCTATTATCGCCCATCCAAAAAATATCATATTTTTCATATTTTCGGGACATATAATTGATCCCTGCACTTTTAAAGCGAAAATTACAACTTTCTTGCATTATCGCCCAATATTCCCTATTATCGCCCATCCGAAAAATATCATATTTATCATATTTTCGGGTTATAGAATTGATTCCTGCTCTTTTAAAGCGAAAATTACAACTTTCTTACATTATCGCCCAATGTTCCCTATTATCGCCCACACGAAAAATATTATATTTATCATATTTTCGGGTCCTAGAATTGTTTCCTGCACTTTTAAAGCGAAAATTACAACTTTCTTGCTTTATCGCCCAATATTCCCTGTTATCGCCCACCCGTAAAATATCACATTGATCATATTTTCGGGTCACAGAATTGATTCCTGCACTTTTAAAGCGAAAATTACAACTTTCTTGCATTATCGCCCAATGTTCCCTATTATCGCCCACACGAAAAATATCACATTTATCATATTTTCGGGTCATAGAATTGATTCCTGCTCTTTTAAAGCGAAAATTACAACTTTCTTACATTATCGCCCAATGTTCCCTATTATCGCCCACACGAAAAATATTATATTTATCATATTTTCGGGTCCAAGAATTGTTTCCTGCACTTTTAAAGAGAAAATTACAACTTTCTTGCTTTATCGCCCAATATTCCCTGTTATCGCCCACCCGTAAAATATCACACTGATCATATTTTCGGGTCACAGAATTGATTCCTGCACTTTTAAAGCGAAAATTACAACTTTCTTGCATTATCGCCCAATGTTCCCTATTATCGCCAACACGAAAAATATCACATTTATCATATTTTCGGGTCATAGAATTGATTCCTGCACTTTTAAAGCGAAAATTACAATTTTTTTTACATTATCGCCCAATATTGCCTATTATCGCCTACCCGAAAAATATCACATTTATGATATTTTCGGGTCATAGAATTGATCCCTGCACTTTTAAAGCGAAAATTACAACTTTCTTGCATTATCGCCCAATGCTCCCTATTATCGCCCACACGAAAAATATCACATTTATCATATTTTCGGGTCATAGAATTGATTCCTGCACTTTTAAAGCGAAAATTACAACTTTCTTGAATTATCGCCCAATGTTCCCTATTATCGCCCATCCAAAAAATATCATATTTTTCATATTTTCGGGACATATAATTGATCCCTGCACTTTTAAAGCGAAAATTACAACTTTCTTGCATTATCGCCCAATATTCCCTATTATCGCCCATCCGAAAAATATCATATTTATCATATTTTCGGGTTATAGAATTGATTTCTGCTCTTTTAAAGCGAAAATTACAACTTTCTTACATTATCGCCCAATGTTCCATATTATCGCCCACACGAAAAATATTATATTTATCATATTTTCGGGTCCAAGAATTGTTTCCTGCACTTTTAAAGCGAAAATTACAACTTTCTTGCTTTATCGCCCAATATTCCCTGTTATCGCCCACCCGTAAAATATCACATTGATCATATTTTCGGGTCACAGAATTGATTCCTGCACTTTTAAAGCGAAAATTACAACTTTCTTGCATTATCGCCCAATGTTCCCTATTATCGCCCATCCAAAAAATATCATATTTTTCATATTTTCGGGACATATAATTGATCCCTGCACTTTTAAAGCGAAAATTACAACTTTCTTGCTTTATCGCCCAATATTCCCTGTTATCGCCCACCCGTAAAATATCACACTGATCATATTTTCGGGTCACAGAATTGATTCCTGCACTTTTAAAGCGAAAATTACAACTTTCTTGCATTATCGCCCAATGTTCCCTATTATCGCCAACACGAAAAATATCACATTTATCATATTTTCGGGTCATAGAATTGATTCCTGCACTTTTAAAGCGAAAATTACAATTTTTTTTACATTATCGCCCAATATTGCCTATTATCGCCTACCCGAAAAATATCACATTTATGATATTTTCGGGTCATAGAATTGATCCCTGCACTTTTAAAGCGAAAATTACAACTTTCTTGCATTATCGCCCAATGCTCCCTATTATCGCCCACACGAAAAATATCACATTTATCATATTTTCGGGTCATAGAATTGATTCCTGCACTTTTAAAGCGAAAATTACAACTTTCTTGAATTATCGCCCAATGTTCCCTATTATCGCCCATCCAAAAAATATCATATTTTTCATATTTTCGGGACATATAATTGATCCCTGCACTTTTAAAGCGAAAATTACAACTTTCTTGCATTATCGCCCAATATTCCCTATTATCGCCCATCCGAAAAATATCATATTTATCATATTTTCGGGTTATAGAATTGATTTCTGCTCTTTTAAAGCGAAAATTACAACTTTCTTACATTATCGCCCAATGTTCCATATTATCGCCCACACGAAAAATATTATATTTATCATATTTTCGGGTCCTAGAATTGTTTCCTGCACTTTTAAAGCGAAAATTACAACTTTCTTGCTTTATCGCCCAATATTCCCTGTTATCGCCCACCCGTAAAATATCACATTGATCATATTTTCGGGTCACAGAATTGATTCCTGCACTTTTAAAGCGAAAATTACAACTTTCTTGCATTATCGCCCAATGTTCCCTATTATCGCCCATCCAAAAAATATATTTTTCATATTTTCGGGACATATAATTGATCCCTGCACTTTTAAAGCGAAAATTACAACTTTCTTGCATTATCGCCCAATATTCCCTATTATCGACCATCCGAAAAATATCATATTTATCATATTTTCGGGTTATAGAATTGATTCCTGCTCTTTTAAAGCGAAAATTACAACTTTCTTACATTATCGCCCAATGTTCCATATTATCGCCCACACGAAAAATATTATATTTATCATATTTTCGGGTCCTAGAATTGTTTCCTGCACTTTTAAAGCGAAAATTACAACTTTCTTGCTTTATCGCCCAATATTCCCTGTTATCGCCCACCCGTAAAATATCACATTGATCATATTTTCGGGTCACAGAATTGATTCCTGCACTTTTAAAGCGAAAATTACAACTTTCTTGCATTATCGCCCAATGTTCCCTATTATCGCCCACACGAAAAATATCACATTTATCATATTTTCGGGTCATAGAATTGATTCCTGCTCTTTTAAAGCGAAAATTACAACTTTCTTACATTATCGCCCAATGCTCCCTATTATCGCCCACACGAAAAATATTATATTTATCATATTTTCGGGTCCTAGAATTGTTTCCTGCACTTTTAAAGCGAAAGTTACAACTTTCTTGCTTTATCGCCCAATATTCCCTGTTATCGCCCACCCGTAAAATATCACACTGATCATATTTTCGGGTCACAGAATTGATTCCTGCACTTTTAAAGCGAAAATTACAACTTTCTTGCACTATCGCCCAATGTTCCCTATTATCGACCATCCGAAAAATATCATATTTATCATATTTTCGGGTCACAGAATTGATTCCTGCACTTTTAAAGCGAAAATTACAATTTTCTTACATTATCGCCCAATATTCCCTATTATCGCCCACCCGAAAAATATCACATTTATCATATTTTCGGGTCATAGAATTGATTCCTGCACTTTTAAAGCGAAAATTACAACTTTCTTGCATTATCGCCCAATGTTCCCTATTATCGCCCATCCGAAAAATATCACATTTATCATATTTTCGGGTTATAGAATTGATTCCTGCTCTTTTAAAGCGAAAATTACAACTTTCTTACATTATCGCCCAATGTTCCCTATTATCGCCCACACGAAAAATATTATATTTATGATATTTTCGGGTCCTAGAATTGTTTCCTGCACTTTTAAAGCGAAAATTACAACTTTCTTGCTTTATCGCCCAATATTCCCTGTTATCGCCCACCCGTAAAAAAATATCACATTGATCATATTTTCGGGTCACAGAATTGATTCCTGCACTTTAAAAGCGAAAATTACAACTTTCTTGCATTATCGCCCAATGCTCCCTATTATCGCCCACACGAAAAATATCACATTTATCATATTTTCGGGTCATAGAATTGATTCCTGCACTTTTAAAGCGAAAATTACAACTTTCTTGCATTATCGCCCAATGTTCCCTATTATCGCCCATCCAAAAAATATCATATTTTTCATATTTTCGGGACATATAATTGATCCCTGCACTTTTAAAGCGAAAATTACAACTTTCTTGCATTATCGCCCAATATTCCCTATTATCGCCCATCCGAAAAATATCATATTTATCATATTTTCGGGTTATAGAATTGATTCCTGCTCTTTTAAAGCGAAAATTACAACTTTCTTACATTATCGCCCAATGTTCCCTATTATCGCCCACACGAAAAATATTATATTTATCATATTTTCGGGTCCTAGAATTGTTTCCTGCACTTTTAAAGCGAAAATTACAACTTTCTTGCTTTATCGCCCAATATTCCCTGTTATCGCCCACCCGTAAAATATCACATTGATCATATTTTCGGGTCACAGAATTGATTCCTGCACTTTTAAAGCGAAAATTACAACTTTCTTGCATTATCGCCCAATGTTCCCTATTATCGCCCACACGAAAAATATCACATTTATCATATTTTCGGCTCATAGAATTGATTCCTGCTCTTTTAAAGCGAAAATTACAACTTTCTTACATTATCGCCCAATGTTCCCTATTATCGCCCACACAAAAAATATTATATTTATCATATTTTCGGGTCCTAGAATTGTTTCCTGCACTTTTAAAGAGAAAATTACAACTTTCTTGCTTTATCGCCCAATATTCCCTGTTATCGCCCACCCGTAAAATATCACACTGATCATATTTTCGGGTCACAGAATTGATTCCTGCACTTTTAAAGCGAAAATTACAACTTTCTTGCATTATCGCCCAATGTTCCCTATTATCGCCCATCCGAAAAATATCACATTTATCATATTTTCGGGTTATAGAATTGATTCCTGCTCTTTTAAAGCGAAAATTACAACTTTCTTACATTATCGCCCAATGTTCCCTATTATCGCCCACACGAAAAATATTATATTTATGATATTTTCGGGTCCTAGAATTGTTTCCTGCACTTTTAAAGCGAAAATTACAACTTTCTTGCTTTATCGCCCAATATTCCCTGTTATCGCCCACCCGTAAAAAAATATCACATTGATCATATTTTCGGGTCACAGAATTGATTCCTGCACTTTAAAAGCGAAAATTACAACTTTCTTGCATTATCGCCCAATGCTCCCTATTATCGCCCACACGAAAAATATCACATTTATCATATTTTCGGGTCATAGAATTGATTCCTGCACTTTTAAAGCGAAAATTACAACTTTCTTGCATTATCGCCCAATGTTCCCTATTATCGCCCATCCAAAAAATATCATATTTTTCATATTTTCGGGACATATAATTGATCCCTGCACTTTTAAAGCGAAAATTACAACTTTCTTGCATTATCGCCCAATATTCCCTATTATCGCCCATCCGAAAAATATCATATTTATCATATTTTCGGGTTATAGAATTGATTCCTGCTCTTTTAAAGCGAAAATTACAACTTTCTTACATTATCGCCCAATGTTCCCTATTATCGCCCACACGAAAAATATTATATTTATCATATTTTCGGGTCCTAGAATTGTTTCCTGCACTTTTAAAGCGAAAATTACAACTTTCTTGCTTTATCGCCCAATATTCCCTGTTATCGCCCACCCGTAAAATATCACATTGATCATATTTTCGGGTCACAGAATTGATTCCTGCACTTTTAAAGCGAAAATTACAACTTTCTTGCATTATCGCCCAATGTTCCCTATTATCGCCCACACGAAAAATATCACATTTATCATATTTTCGGGTCATAGAATTGATTCCTGCTCTTTTAAAGCGAAAATTACAACTTTCTTACATTATCGCCCAATGTTCCCTATTATCGCCCACACAAAAAATATTATATTTATCATATTTTCGGGTCCTAGAATTGTTTCCTGCACTTTTAAAGAGAAAATTACAACTTTCTTGCTTTATCGCCCAATATTCCCTGTTATCGCCCACCCGTAAAATATCACATTGATCATATTTTCGGGTCACAGAATTGATTCCTGCACTTTTAAAGCGAAAATTACAACTTTCTTGCATTATCGCCCAATGTTCCCTATTATCGCCCACACGAAAAATATCACATTTATCATATTTTCGGGTCATAGAATTGATTCCTGCTCTTTTAAAGCGAAAATTACAACTTTCTTACATTATCGCCCAATGTTCCCTATTATCGCCCACACAAAAAATATTATATTTATCATATTTTCGGGTCCTAGAATTGTTTCCTGCACTTTTAAAGAGAAAATTACAACTTTCTTGCTTTATCGCCCAATATTCCCTGTTATCGCCCACCCGTAAAATATCACACTGATCATATTTTCGGGTCACAGAATTGATTCCTGCACTTTTAAAGCGAAAATTACAACTTTCTTGCATTATCGCCCAATGTTCCCTATTATCGCCAACACGAAAAATATCACATTTATCATATTTTCGGGTCATAGAATTGATTCCTGCACTTTTAAAGCGAAAATTACAATTTTTTTTACATTATCGCCCAATATTGCCTATTATCGCCTACCCGAAAAATATCACATTTATGATATTTTCGGGTCATAGAATTGATCCCTGCACTTTTAAAGCGAAAATTACAACTTTCTTGCATTATCGCCCAATGCTCCCTATTATCGCCCACACGAAAAATATCACATTTATCATATTTTCGGCTCATAGAATTGATTCCTGCTCTTTTAAAGCGAAAATTACAACTTTCTTGCATTATCGCAAAATGTTCCCTATTATCGCCCACCCGAAAAATATTATATTTATCATATTTTCGGGTCCTAGAATTGTTTCCTGCACATTAAAAGCGAAAATTACAACTTTCTTGCAGTATCGACCAATATTCCCTATTATCGCCCATCCGAAAAATATCATATTTATCATAATTTCGGGACATAGAATTGATCCCTGCACTTTTAAAGCGAAAATTACAACTTTCTTGCTTTATCGCCCAATGTTCCCTATTATCGCCCACTTGAAAATATCATAGAAATGACCTACTGACAACAAAATTACTGAAAAGTCCAACCAAAAGTACTTGCATGTAACATATTGTGCCCCTCTGCAAATTGAAACTTTGCTTTTTTAAGAAGAAAAATGGAAATTTCCAATTTTTTAAAAGCTGCAAACTTCGAAGCTCAGTGAATTCAAAAATAAGGCGAAATTCAAAAATCGAAAAATGTACTTTTTTCACCCCTTAGTTCTAGTTTCTTCATAACAAATTTCGGAATCTTCCGATGAAAAATGAGGGACTAGATAGATTTTTTCGTATTTTGCCAAAATCGGCAATAAAATCGCCAAAAATGGTTTAAACCAAAAAATTAAAAAAAATTCCTAATGCAGTAGAAGGTTAAAAACTCGCGTTTAAAATTTGGTACGAATCGGATGAAAAATAAAAAAGATATTCCATTTTAACTACTTTGTTAAGAAAAAAAAATGGAAATTTGCCAATTTTTAGAAGTTGCAAACTTTGAAGCTCAGTAGATTCAAAAATAAGGCGAAATTCAAAAATCGAAAAAAGAACTTTTTTCACCCCTTAGTTCTAGTTTCTTCATGAAAAATTTCGGAATCTTCCGATGAAAAATGAGGGACTAGATAGGTTTTTTCGTATTTTGCCCAAATTGGCAAAAAAATCGCCAAAAATGGTTTAAACCAAAAAATAAAAAAAATCCTAATGCAGTAGAAGGTTAAAAACTCGTGTAAAAAATTTGGTACGAATCGGATAAAAAATAAAAACGATATTCCACTTTAACTACTTTGTTCAGAAAAAAAAATTGGAAATTTGTCAATTTTTAGAAGTTGCAAACTTTGAAGCTCAGTAGATTCAAAAATAAGGCGAAATTCAAAAATCGAAAAAAGTACTTTTTTTACCCCTTAGTCCTAGTTTCTTCATAAAAAATTTCGGAATCTTCCGATGAAAATTTAGGGACTAGATAGGTTTTTTCGTATTTTGCCCAAATTGGCAATAAAATCACCAAAAATGGTTTAAACCGCAAAAATAAAAATATTTCCTAATGCAGTAAAGGGTTAGGAACTCGTGTTTAAAATTTGGTAAGAATCGGATAAAAAATAAAAAAGTTATTCCACTTTTAACGGTCGCGGGACGGACAGACGGACGGACGGACGGACAGACGGACGATACTTGCCCCCATCTGTATAGCCCTGTTGGCTAAAAAGCAAACTGGGCTAAAAAAAAAAGACATCGGATAAAAAATGTAGGACGAGATACATTTTAAATTTTTTTCTTCAAAAATTCCCCAAAAATTAAAAAATCACCCGATCGACTAGAAAAGCACAAGCCGTATGCACGACACTTTAGGGATGCCTCATACCAAAAATAAATCACATCGGGTCAAAAATGTAGGAGGAGACACATTTTCAATTTTTTTCTTTAAAAATTCCCCTAAAATTCAAAAATCACCCGATCGACTAAAAAAGCACAAGCCGTATGCACGACTCCTTAGGGATGCCTCACACCAAAAATAAATGACATCGAATCAAAATTGTAGGAGTAGATGCATTTTGAATTATTTTCGAAAATTTTGCTTTAAAAATTCCCCAAAAATACAAAAATTGCGCGATCGACTAAAAAAGCACAAGCCGTATGCACGATCCTTTAGGGGTGCCTCATACCAAAAATAAATGACATCGGGTCAAAAATGTAGGAGGAGATACATTTTAAAATTTTTTCTTTAAAAATTCGCCAAAAATTCAAAAATCACCCGATCGACTAGAAAAGCACAAGCCGTATGCACGACCCCTTAGGGATACCTCACACCAAAAATAAATGACATCGGATCAAAATTGTAGGAGGAGATGCATTTTGAACCAAAGTTTACTAAATAAACAACTAACTAACTAACTAACTAACTAACTAACTAACTAACTAACTAACTAACTAACGGACACCGCCCGCAAACCGATAGGAATACCCCAGCTTACGTGTAACGTAAGCTGGGCTAAAAAATCCAAGACACAAGGCCTAAAAATTGAACATTTGACAAATATATAATAAGAGAACTGCGAGTCCTACCCCTCGTGTTCCCTGGATAAGTTCGTGAATTCTTGGTCCCAGTTCGGCCTGCCGTAGTATGTCTTCTGCTTCAGACCTGTCACTACGTCATAAATGTCCTCTTCGTGTGCTGCTATGTTCAGAGCCTGCGTCAGAACACACAGAAAAAACGCCATAATTACACATGACGTCACGCTACAAACGTCATAAATGTCTACCTCGTGCGCTGCTATGTTCAGAGCCTGCGTCATAGCACACAGAAAAACGTCATAATTACACATGACGTTACACTACAGACGTCATAAATGTCCTCTTCGTGCGCTGCTATGTTCAAAGCCTGCGTCACAACACACAAAAACGTCATAATCACACATGACGTCACGCTACAAACGCCATAAGTGTCCTCTTCATGTGCTGCTATATTCAGGAGCCCCACCCTGACATTTTCGCCCTGCCATCCCCACACCTCACCCCAGCCGCTCACATGGTTGGTGCCCCCCCACTTCCCCCCCCCCCCCCCATTCCCCACTCACCTGGTTGGTGTCCCACCCCCGCGTCAGGTAGATGTGGTAGTCCAAGAAGTCGGCCTTGCCCTGCTCCGCCCCTTGTCCCCCCCCCCGCCCCCCCCGGCCACTCACCTGGTTGGTGTCCCATCCCCGCGTCAGGTAGATGTGGTAGTCCAGGAAGTCGGCCTCGCCCTGCTCCACCCCTTGTCCCTCCCCCGCCCTGCCCCCGACCCCCCCCCCCCGGCCACTCACCTGGTTGGTGTCCCACCCCCGCGTCAGGTAGATGTGGTAGTCCAGGAAGTCGGCCTTGCCCTGCTCCGCCCCTTGTCCCCCCCCCCGCCCCGCTCCCCCCGGCCACTCACCTGGTTGGTGTCCCACCCCCGCGTCAGGTAGATGTGGTAGTCCAGGAAGTCGGCCTCGCCCTGCTCCGCCCCTTGTCCTCCCCCGCCCCGCCCCGCCCCCGCCCCGCCTCCCTCCCCCGGCCACTCACCTGGTTGGTGTCCCACTTCCGCGTCAGGTAGATGTGGTAGTCCAGGAAGTCGGCCTGGCCCTGCTCCACCCCTTGCCCCCCCCCCCGGCCTCCCCCCCCCCGCCCCCCCCCCCGGCCACTCACCTGGTTGGTGTCCCACCCCCGCGTCAGGTAGATGTGGTAGTCCGGGAAGTTGGCCTCGCCCTGCTCCGCCCCTTGTCCCCCCCCCCGCCCCGCCCCCGCCCCGCCCCCCCCCCCGGCCACTCACCTGGTTGGTGTCCCACCCCCGCGTCAGGTAGATGTGGTAGTCCAGGAAGTCGGCTTTGCCCTGCTCCGCCATCTGGTGCTCCATGTGCTTGAGGAGGTCGGCGAACCACTCGAAGGCGTTCGTGTCCGGGCAGATCCAGTAGAAATAGATCTTGCGCAGCTTCATGTCGAAGTCTGGATCGCAGTACTTGTACCTGCAATGCAGATAGTACTTGTACTCGCAATGCAGAGAATACTTGTACCTACAATGCAGAGAGTACTTGTACCTACAATGCAGAGGTACTTGTACCTATAATGCAGAGAACACTTGTACCTATAATGCAGAGAGTACTTGTACCTACAACGCAGAGAGTACTTGTACCTACAATGCAGAGAACACTTGTACCTATAATGCAGAGAGTACTTGTACCTACAACGCAGAGAGTACTTGTACCTACAATGCAGAGAACACTTGTACCTATAATGCAGAGAGTACTTGTACCTACAACGCAGAGAGTACTTGTACCTACAATGCAGAACACACTTGTACCTATAATGCAGAGAGTACTTGTACCTACAACGCAGAGAGTACTTGTACCTACAATGCAGAGAGTACTCGTACCTACAATGCAGAGAGTACTTGTACCTATAATGCAGACAGTACTTGTACCTACAATGCTGGCGGTACATTTATGGCAGAGAGTACATTTATTTCAGTATCTTCACATTCCATTTCCAAGCCTGTGAATAAACCGAACACCATATAAACAAGTTTGTCCAAGGACAAAGTCCCAGCTTACGAAAAGCAATAAGACCAATTCCACCGTGCATGAGCAAGGGAATTTTTCTGAAAATTTGGGCTTCAAAAGATGAGACGGCAAAGAGCTAGCTCAATAATTAATTTAGCACCGGACCAGAACATAGACCGATAAATGCATACAAAGACTTCTTTCCCAGAAAAATGGGAAACAGATTTTTTGTATCTCTGGTACACTGGATAGTCTGCCATAGATACCTTCAAACAACGCTCGCATTTCGGACCAGTGCGCATATTTATGTAACTTGCCTTGATACGCGGTTCTTATTCAGACAAGTGCGCATGTTTATTTAATTTTGCGTAGATGCGCGGCTCTCATTTTGGAACAGTGCACATGCGTTGATATGCGGTTCGCATTTCGGACGAGCGCCCATGTTTTTTTACCTTGTGTGGATGTGCGGTTCTTATTTCGGATCAGTGCGCATGTTTATTTACCTTGTGTTGATGTGCGGTTCTTATTTCGGATCAGTACGCATGTTTATTTACCTTGTGTTGATGTGCGGTTCTTATTTTGGACAGCCCAAGTTTCCTTAGGTTGCCTTGATGCGCGGTTCGCATTTCGGACCAGTTTGCGTGTTTATTTAACTTGTGTTGATGCACGGCGCTTATTTTGGACGTATGCAAATGTTTATTTAACTTGCGTTGGAGCCTTTCGAACCATTGCGCATGTTTATTTAACTTGCCTTGATGCGCGGTTTGAATTTCTGAGAAGTGCGCATGTTTATTTAACTTGCGTTAATGCGCGGTTCGAATTTCGGACCAGTGCGCATGTTTATTTAACTTGCGTTGCTGCGCAGTGCTTATTTTGGACCAGTGCAAATGTTTATTTAACTTACGTTGGCGCGTGGTACGCATTTCGAACTACTACGTATGTTTATTTAACGTGCGTCGATGCGCGGTTTTTATTTCAGGCCAATGCGCATATTTCTTTAACTTGAGTTGATGCGCGGTTCTTATTCTGGACCAGTGCGCATGTTTATTTAAGTTGCGTTGATGTGCAGTTCTTATTTTGAATAGTGCGCATGTTATTTAAGTTGCGTTAATGGGCAGTTCGCATTTCGAAATAGTGCGCATGTTTATTTAACTTGGGTTGATGCACGGTGCTTATTTTGGTCCAGTGTGCTTGCTTATTTAGCTTGTGTTGATGTGCGGTTCGCATTTCGGACCAGCGCGCATGTTTTTTTTTAATTTGTGTTGATGCGTGGTTCGCATTTTGGACCATTGCGCATATTTATTTAACTTGTGTTGATGATCAGTGCTTATTTTGGACCGTTGCAAATGTTTATTTAACTTGCACTGATGTGCGGTTCGCAATTCGGACCAGTGTGCATGTTTATTTAGTTTGCGTTGATATCCGGTTCGCATTTCGGACCAGTATACCTGTTTCTTTAGGTTGCGTTGATGCGCGGTTCGCATTTTGGGACCAGTGAGCAGGTTCATTTAACTTGCGTTGACGTGCGATTTGCTTTCGGACCAGAACGCACGTTTATTTAAGTCCCGTCGATGCCCGACTCTTATGTCTATTCAACTTACGTCGATTCACGGTTCTTTCTTCGGATCACTGCGCATGTTTATTTAACTTGCGTTGATGCGCGGTTCTCATTTCAGACCACTGCGCATGTCTATTTAACTTCCGCCGATGCGTGTTCTTTTTTCGGACAAGTGCGCATGTTTGTTTAACTTGCGTTGATTTGCGGTGCTTATTTTTGACTGGATCGCATGTTTATTTAACTTCCGTCGATGCGCGGCTCGCATTTCAGGCCACTGCCCATGTTTATTTAACTTGTGTTGATGCGTGGTTCTCATTTCAGACCAGTGCGCATGTTTCTTTGGGTTGCGTCGATGCGCGATTCTTTTTTCGGACCAGTGCGCATATTTATTTAACTTGCGTTGATGCACGGTTCGCATTTCGGACCATTGCGCATGTTTTTTTAACTTGCCTCGATGTGCGGTTCGCATTTCGGACCAGTGCGCATGTTTCTTTAGGCTGCGTTGATGCGCGGTTCGCATTTCGGACCACTGCGCATGTCTATTCAACTTACGTCGATGCGTAGTTCTTTTTTTGGACCAGTGCGCATGTTTATTTAACTTGCGTTGATGCGCGGTGCTTATTTTGGACCAGTTCGCATCTTTGTTTATCTTCCGTCGATGCGCGGTTCACATTT